>CM073580.1:55513956-56113956 GCA_037074715.1 Magnolia kwangsiensis
GACCATACGCATCATCTACATGCTTGTGATGAGATGAGTGATTGATCATAGCACATGTCATTGGGCAGATTATTATGAGACTCCCTGGTAAAGGGAGATGCCCACATGAGCACACGATACTTGCATGATTATTGTATGACTGGATTGTGTAATTCATTCATCTCGCATTGTGTGTCATGTACACTGTATGCCCTAGTGACATCAGGGTCATAGCCTCCACAAGCATATCGCGGTTGGTAGGATTGGATACTGAAAATCTTGTTCTACATGGGGTGCTATAGATATCCCTGGGTGAAAGTCCCTAAACCCTTATAGTATCAGGAGGTTGCTCCAACGTCTAGATTGAGTGGGTGCATGAGCACCGAATGACGATTACCAGAAAGTCACGCTTTCCACTGTGTTGTGGTCGGTTGGAAGGGGGTGTGGCCTTACCCGCCTAAGTGGAGAGGGCAAAGTTAGGCTGAGTTTGACCAGCTCGAGGAATGGGTCAGCTTCGATGAGTCGGGCCTGATATTAGCATACGGATAGTGAGGTCTCTTCTACTCACCTTGTTAGGCACGATGGGGCAGCAATCTGGTTTGGAGTGTACTAGACCCTGGTGATATTCTAGAGTTAAACTGTATTGATACGTGGACTTAGATAAGTATTGGTGTGCTGGGTTTGCATCTCGCATCGCATGGCCTTAGTATGGCCGACATCATTCATGCTTTGCATCGCATGGCCTTGGTATAGCTAATAGTATTCATGAATTCATCAGCATATTTCGTATTACTCTGATATTGCATAATTGTATTACTACAATATACACACACTTTCTGTAACATCCCAAAAATCGGGGGGTTGAGTGAAAACCCAACTCCCGAGTTTCAAAACGTTATTTATGCAACATAGATATGTATGATTGAATGTTGTATGTGTTAATGTATTAAACATGAGTGGGATTACGCCAGAACAACATATCATACTCCAGAGACAGTTAAATTAACTAGCGGAAGACTATGATAGTATGTATAACATATATAAACTGTTGTATATCTCCAGAGTGTGAACATGTTACCAAGTTATATACATACATGTATGCTCTAAAAGTAAACAGAAAGAATATACATGAGTGCTCTAATAATATAAAATGACAAGTGTCAAGACATCTAATCAACCTCCTTGTAATCCCATCAATCAGAACACGCATAAAGGAGGGATCCTCCTCATCATCATCAAGTCCAGCTCCGCCTCACAGGCCGTGCCATCATCTGCAATCACAAAAGGGTCTGGTGGGTGTCCAGGAACACTGTCCAGTAACGTGGGAGTGAGTAGCTAACTCAATGGAATAATAGAGCAAGGATTAACATGTTCTCAAATCAATCATGCGATAATAGTAAAGCAATAAATCAAGTAATCCTAATACTGTTGTTAATGCAATATGACATGACGTAATGTATGCCCTCACCGACGATCTCCCTCATACGGCACCATCTTACGACCGCGGCATGCCACACTCCCTAAAGTGCTCCACATCTTCCAGGCACATGCAATGTAATGGTGATATGATTTTCGAGTTGTTATTAGTCCATTCAAACAGCAGGATTAGGAAACTAAGGTACCTCCCTTATATCAATCCCAACACAGATCCTGTCTAGGGTCGTCACTCCTAGTAATCTCATACGATATATATTTTTAGGTCGCTGCAAGGGCTGTCAGGGCTGTTGCTCGCACTCATTGCACCACTCCCCCATCACCTTATCAATACAGGCCTACTGTACTCTACTGCTACGGAAGGGTCGTCACCTCCCGTAGACTCAGAATACGCTCGCGGTCACTACAAAGGGCTGTCAGGCCTGTTGCTCGCACTCGTTGCACCGCTCCCCCATCACCTTATCAATGTAGGCCGACAGCAAGAATATAGTGTCCCATACCACCATAATCTGCTCACGAGACTAGGTGCTCACTGGTCACTACAGGGAGGTTTGTGGCCCCAGCGTAGGCCGACAACTCGACCACGGTGTCCCATACCACTATGCTCGGCTCATGAGTCTTCGTGGATCAAGGTACCATGGTTAACAGGGTTTACAATGGTAAGTTCAGTACCTTAGGTTCAAGCAGTTATGACTCATACAGGGTGAACATACAACGGCCAGTCGGGTTACTTGACAGGCTCGACTAGCACGAGCGCATCTCAAGTCGAACGACATGAAGTGCGTAAAACACTTCGTGTGGCCTAACCACTGCCGCCAACTCCAAAACACGGCTCGCGTTCATCGACGCGTCCTTCGTGGAAAATACCAGCTAGCCACGAACTTTCTCTGTTACCGACTGCCTGGACTAAGTATAGTCCCAAACAATTACGGAATCGCATCAGCAATCATATTAGAGTATTGGAAATGAAATACAGCCATGTGAGCATGTTAACACATGTTATAACATACAACTTAAGCAAATCTTCCAAGCACATACATTTCATGCATATTATGAAATCATGCATATAGTCAACATGTAGGAAATCATTTACGTCAGCATATTAATTGAGAAATCAATCTCAAACTAATTCATAATACCATTTAATTCAATACATACTAATACAAGCATTTATACAAACACATACACTACACACTTAAGTCTACATATAGTATGTCGACCCGAAGTGCGCATTTAGGCAAATCTCTTCACCAAACTAATTATGCACGTATTCCTAACATTCTAATGTGACAACAAATCATGTCAATCACATCAGCAAAATATGAATAAAAACAGTACTTCCTACAAATGACTAAAATGCCCTAAATCTCATATTCTCCGTCGGTTTACGAAACAGGAAACGGACAGCATGTTGTACATGTCAAACGGCATTGTCGTCGATAATCTACTATTAAACGACATTGAAAGCTTTGGAAACAGTCAATCAAAGCGTCTAAAATCCACACAGTGTCTCTTATAAACGTGTGAATTCGAACAGAGCATATACGCTTCGTCTACGGCGAATAGAGGACCTAATTTACAAGATTTATAAGTTAACAAGCTACGGAACGAAAAGAATCCCAAATCAGCAACTTATGAGGGTGTTTTCTTACCAAGAAAAGTGGAGAAATCACCAGCGAAGTGATTAAATCGCGTGGCTTAAGCACGTGTAGCAGGTGGCACGAGCAGCAAGAAATTCTCTCCTACTCTCTCTCACAAACTCTCACCTTTTCTCTCTCCCAATCTAGAGATTTTTGCAAATTCGGATGGGAGAGAGGAGTGAGGGTTTCAACACTTTTTATAAGCCCAAACTTGCCCGAAATAGGCTCGGGAACAAGTTTCACTTGAGGGGTAACCAAATCGGGGCTGTTTCAGTCCAAAAGGACATTTCTGGAGGTTCCCTGGCCAAATGCGGTCGGACTTAAGCTAATGCATACTGAATCTAGCATACATCAAGTTTTCAGTCCGGCAGGGTTCGCAGATCACACGTGGCGGTCTAGTTTCAGTTCAGCGGTCACCGCACGTAGATCAGGCCTACAAATCTCATGATATGAAATACAAATTTTTCCTGATCTGAGGGTGTAATCTTACTGAATTCTGACGGTCAGAACGCTTAATACTGACACGTCAAGTCGTGTGCCAGATTTGAATTTGAAATTCCAATTGTCCCTATTCGCACTCTCTTCAGTCCGGGCTCAATCAAATAGCCTGTGATTATCGGTTTGACTTGATTTTCGAAATGATTGTCAAGTCCAGCTAGGCGGTCCTAACGGTCAAAGATAGGAGGTATCGGACTTTCGACGCGCGGTCTAGATCCAATACAAAATTTCAAAGTGGTCCAGAGAACAAACCGGCTTAGAGTTTGATCCGAGGTTATAGAGTGTTATAGCACCATTGGTTCTACAAGTTTTGGGTATTGTAGAACACATTTAAAGTGGTCCAAGTTAATTCTACTGAGTATTCAGTTTGGTACTCAACCAAATTCTACCATAATTACGGCAGAATACGGTCCTGGGGCCATTCTATCCCCCATTTTGAGAACTTCTAGGTATCGTATAATTTTAATTATTTTTTTGAGGGTTCATCATCAAGTTTACCCTAACTCCACAAAATTTCATAATATTTTGAGTTGTAGAAAAATTCTAAAAATTCTAGAAACAGCAGCTGTCCAACAAGTAATTATCGGATAGTTGCTCACAATGACCTACTTTAAACTATATTAAATATTTTATTATATTTTTCACATATTTTTATATAAAACTAGACTCATTTATCTTCAATCTGGTTTTTGAATTACCTAAATCGGAGTTATAACTAAGGAGATATGATTTTTCAAAGTCTAAAGAAATGCATAGGAAAAAAGGTGCAGAAACTCGCTGTACGGACGAGTTTGGCGATGCATCGCCGACCACTGACCTGTTTGGGGTGATTTCTCCGTCTGATATTTGAAATGGGTGTATTTTAGAATCTGAGATGAGTTATTTGACATGCAATATATGATTTTGGGGTAGGAGAAGCTGATCTATCCAATTAGTCTACTTATTTAGTGAGACTTCCAAAGGTTAATGGTTAAAAACCCTTTTCATTTATTTATTTGCTATTCATAGTACTTTTTTAGCTTAAGTATTGATCAACATCACCTAAACTTTAAGATTTGTGTCTAATGTGAGAGCTCTTAGAAAATTTTGAAGGATAAAGTAGTAAAAGGTGAGATTTTCGAAGGAAGTAGGGATTTGAGACTTTTGGATTGAGTTTTGAGAAGTTAATCAAGGGTTAGGATTGACCCATTGCCTAAGGACGTCTAACCCCAGGTTGGCAAAAATTCAGGGTGTTACACTTTCACCGCCCTCTAAGCTATCCATAAGCTTATGCACGACTGTTGTGTGCAAGTGACGTTCGACCGTAGCAGTTCTGAGGCAGGAGCGCTTAGCAGATCATCTTGGAGCTTTTGTTCATCATCATTGTATTTCCCTTTATGCGCTTTGTACTTGTAATTTTTTTATCATAGTGGAAATGTGATGGAGTTTTTGGCTGTAGTTTGTGGGTTATGCCTTTGGTTATGCTTATTACGAATCAAACTAATGTTAAGAATACTCCTCGTAGCATCCCAAGATCAGAACCTGGTAGATGGACGCCGGGAGCCGAGAATGGGGTTCTGTGGAGGCTGTCGGTGCTAGATTCGGCATTCGAGAATTTTGTGAGCCCGATTTCTGAGTTTGGGGCATAATAACACCAATGGGCGGATAAACATCAAGTGGGCCGCACCAACCATAGTAATGATTATAAGGGTTGAAAGATCATCTGGACCATACCACAACTAGTAGGGGTGATAATAATCTCCACCATTAAACAGTTCACAGGGTCAGGGCCCATCATAATGTTTACTTCCATCCAATCTGTCCATACGGTCATAAAGACCTGGTTTAAGAGGAAAAACAAATATCATTTTGATCCAAAACTTTTGTGCTCCCAAGGAGTTTCAATTGTGGATAATCAATCCCAAATTGATCATTGCGATGTGGTCCACCTTACCAACGGTTGGATAAAATATATACATTAAGGTGTGGCCCAAATGAACAACTGAGATATAACACATCCCTCATTTCTAGGCCCCCGGAATTTACAGTGTCCATACAGCAGTCATGCTGCTCGTCCAGCAAATGGACGGTATGGATGAAACATTATATCATGGTAGGTTCCATAGGGTCTGCATAGCCTGGATTTCAGGCACGTGCACCAAATGTGGGACCCATTTACATCTCTACAGATGGTTAGACGGTATCGATAAAACACATATCATGGTGGGTCCCACCATCCCAGCTAGACGGTGTGGACACCACACGTGCCACCTGAAGATCCCACCTTTTGATGGACAGTGTGGATAAAACACACGTGTCAAATGGGCCTCGTCCAAATGGACGGATGGTGTGGATGGGATACACACGTCAGCAGGGTCCCACAGACCTTCTTGACATCAATACAACAGCTATATAGCTACTGTATGATACAGCCATGGCCATAAAGAAGATGGTGGGTCCCACGTAGGGCCCATCATAATATATAATATAATATTATATTATTTTATTTTATTATTTGGTTTGCTATTTTTTTAATTTTATAACAAGCCAGCATCCAGGGCGGTTTGGATGTCCATCTAACGGATGGTCTGGATTACGTCCCTCCAGATACGGCCCCACATGGCACCATCTAGATGGACGGTGCTGATATACGACACAAGCATAAAGGTGGGTCCACATGTGTGGCCCACCAACGGCTTTGAATCAAGCTGATCTTTGTGTTCTTCCTTCATCAAGGCTGGTCTAAATGGACCAGCAGAAGGGTGGACCCCACAAGTGGACTATGGTGTGATCCACTAAATGGATAGTATGGATAAAATATGTAATCATTGGATGGGCCATCAACAATGAAAGAGAGAGAAAGAGATAGAGAGACGTGTGAAGGGGAGGGACCCCGCCACTATGGGCTCTCCCTATACAATGCATACAACAAGTGGGTCCCACCACAAGTGGGCCATAAATAAAAATCAACTATGAAAATCACAAGATCACCCACCGTTTGCTCTTCTTCTTGGATCCATGGCAAGCTAAACTCCTTGGCTTCTTCTTTGATGGTAGATGATGAGAGTTGAAGGGTTGGATGGTGAGGATCTTGGGGTAGAAAGTGGACCACACACAAAGCTCTCCTCTTATGGATGTTTCCTCTCCTCATGGTTGCTTTAAAAAAATGGTAGGGAAGAGAGAGAGAGAGAGAGAGAGAGAGAGAGAGAGAGAGAGAGAGAAAGTAGTTGTAAGGGAGAGGGATGGATGGATGGGTGAGAGATGGATGATGGGTGATGAATGTGTACTTGACTTGAGAGTTGACTTTAGGTGAGAGAAGGATGGGTGTTTGTACTTGACTTGATTGATTGATTGATTTAACATTAGGTAAAGATTCTCTTGGAATCCTCAACGCACAGCGTTTCTTCGAAATATACGCGGGCCCACAACTCCTGGCTTGGGTATCGCATTGGCACGTGAGACGCGGCGTTGGAACCACAGCGATGGCACGGTCGCAAGGGTACAAGTTTCGAGTCGAGTCGACATAAAATGACAAGGTGCGACTCAAGGTCGCGTGCAAATGTCGAATATAGTTCACGGTTTGTCAGAATTCGATCGAGAGAACCGCGAAAGTCTACGGAACAGTACGATCTAGGATACGGGTCGTACAGGAGCAGTGTTGGTTTTCCTTCATTTGTAATTGTTATTAACTCTCACATTCGAGTTAGATTTCGGAATCTCCTTGAGTAAGTCCACAATCTTCTCAGCTAAGGGGTTATAATTTTTATTTTCAAGATTGATATGGTTGAAATTAGGTTTGGTAGCTTAAAAAGTTTTAGGATTTTAAAAACTGTTTTGATTCAAGCTTTTCCCCTTTAAGTTGGAAGACTCTCCTTTAACAAACTTAGGAGATATACTCTTATTTTTCAGAGGCATATTTTTATCATATCCCATACCCAATCTATCTCCACATTTTCTTGATCTAGCTAGTAACTTTTCAAGTTTAGGGTCTCCTTAGGCATACCTTCAAGTATCCTTTGAACTCAAGAGGGAAGAGACATCCAATTTTAGTTTCTCATTTTCTGATTTTAGCTTTTCAAGTTGAGATGTTTTGAAATCTAAATCACATTTAGTTTTTTTAAAATAATTAGAAATATACGACTTTTCCAAAGCTAAGTTTTTAAAATCCTCTTTTAATTTTAGAAAGTTTTCTTTTTGAAGTTTAAGTTTGACAACAATTTTACAACTGTCTCAGTATGGGGCATTGTAGGCATCCTGAAGATCATCTTCATTTTCAAGGTCATTCCACATATTTTCATATTCAGATGTATCACAACTATCTGTGGAAGTGACTCTAACTAGAGTCATTAAGGCCTTAACCTCACTAGTAGATTTGGGTTCTAAATCATCCGACTCAGAAGATGCTTCAGAGCAGGATAGTTCATCCGATGTGGCTAACATGCCTTTATTCTTTCGTTTGTCCCTTTTTGGACACTTATTTACCAGATTCCTATATTCATGGCAGTTGAAGCATTGGCTGTCTTTTATTGATTTTCAATTTTTAGTTTTACCCTTTTTCTTCTTAGAGGATTTTTAAAAATTAACTCTCTTTTTACTTTTAAAAATCTTATAAAACTTCTTAGCTAATAAGGCCATATTATCCTCTGAGTTTTCACAATCAGGATTATTGCTATTATCTTGAGAAATACATTTAGATGATTTAAGGGCTATAGACTTACCTTTGGAGCTTTGAAATTCAGCTCATATGTTTGTAAAGAACCAACAAGCTCTTCCACCCTTATATTATCTATCTCTTAGTTCCTAAATGGCTGTCACCTTGGAATTGAATCACTCAAGAAGTGATTGCAGTCCATGAATGTTTCACTTTCTTCCATACTTATTTCCTCAAACCTAGTGATGAGGATATGAAGTTTTGACTTTTTAACAATAGTTGTACCCTCATGTATCATTTCTAAGATATCATAGGCTTGTTCTGTAGTATCATAAGATATATTTCTTTTGAACCCATCTAGTGATAGTACACAAGTGATTGCATTTAATGCTTTAGCATTAGAACTACTTTCATTTTTTTGAAGAGTAGTCCACATATAATACGATGTTTCTTTAACAAACTTAGTTCCATCAGTGCCTAGAACTTCAGACGTAAGTGGGTTCCAACTAGTCATTATAGCTTGCCATACGCTTTCATCGATGGACCTCAAAAAGATCCTCATCCTGGCTTTCCAATAGGCATAATTGGAGCCATTAAATGATGGTGGCCTAGTAATAGAGAGGCTATCAAAATTTAACATATTAGGAGCTCTAGAACGCTTAGCTTAGGAAATTAATCCAATGGAATGAGCTATTAAGCTCTAATACCACTTAAAAAGGGTGAACTCCAAGTTTTTTTTTTTTTTTTTTTGGGGGGGGGGGGGGGGGGGGGGGGTGTGAATAGGACTATGCCAAATAAAAAATAAAATGTGAAAAGTAAAGTCAAATTACATAAATCTAAAGCAACCTCATATGCACAAGTATTAGGAGGTTGATACAAACGTTGTTATAAGGACAACCTTACACCAAAAACCAATGGCTTATGGTAAGACAACCTGATTTCTAGAACTTCGGTAAGTATTAAAAACTCAAACTAATATAGAGGCAAAAGAAATAAATATGGATATTACAACAATCACCACAATTGTATAAAATAAATACAAGCATTCACACACATAACTAGATACAATCATCCATCACAACTCTAAGAATTATAGTGGTTCGGTGAGTACACCAACTGTTCATAAACAACCACACCTACTCCACTCCTAATAACCACAACCCACGTGGTATTAGTTTTCACTAAGAAAAAAGGTTTTTCAAGGTTCACCTTACAACCTTTACGGATGTGTTTTTCAATGGGCTTACACAATCAAAAAACCCCACACACTGAGATTTTCCTGGATGATCTCAGTCAAAACCACAAAAAGAGATTTTCCTGGTTGAATCTCTCAAACTAAAATACGCCAAATTGAAATCAATACTTATTTGAAGAATAATCTTCAATGTAGCTGGTTGAACTGCTTCTTTGTAAATGAAGATGTTCAATGTTCAATCTCATAAATGAAGGGGTTCTAGGTCTAGATGTATTTTAAATTAAATCAAATCTTAAGCTACTTGGATTTAATTTCTTGGATCTCTTAAATGATAAAAAAAAATCCTTTTATATCAAATAAAATGGAATCATAAGAGATCAAGAAATTAAGAAACCAAAAAGTATTTAAAATGATTATAAATACCTCACAATAGCTACACAGTAGTGGGGACTAATCTCCTAGAGTGGTGGCTTGAATTGGCTTGGAATCAATGAAAAGATCTCAGAAATGTCCTCTATTTATATGCTGCAATTTGATTCCCTTGACTGGTCTGGGGTTCGGCTCAACTGGTCCTGGCAGAACCAATTTTCAATTTTCTAGCACGATTAGATAAAACAGACCCTTGATTAGTCGAGTGGCTCACTCAGTTAGTTGAGTGACCAGCTTAAATGGTCGAGCACAGCACTCGACTGGTCGAGTGGGCAAAATTCGCATTGTTAGAGTTCGAGTCGAGCCCTGCTCAACTGGTCGAGCCAATCTCCACGACCGGTCAAGTAGGGTACTCGACTAGTCATAGACCTAACAGCCTTATCCAATTTTTTGTGTAAAATCCTAGACTGGTTGAGAAAAACCCTAGACTAGTTAAGCCAGTGTTAGACTAGTCGAACACTGACCATGACTAATTGAAGCAAAACCTAAAATAAGTACTATGACCCAAATTAAATATGCACTATTGATGACCTAATCCTAAGGTCTTTATGGGGTCATGTATACCTTAAATGTGAGAATTGAAATTGAAACATCGGTCGCTTCGGTAGATAGGTTACTTTGAAGTACATGAAGCTTGGCCTCATATACTTGAACTTGTGTCTCAAACTTGTGTCTTGAACATGTGTCTTGAGACTTAAGCTTGAGAAAGTGTACTTGAGCTTGAACTTGAACTTAAGCTTGAACTTGAGTTAAGCTTGAGCTAGTGCACTTAGACTTGAGTACTTGGACTTGGTGAACTTGAACTTGTTCTCGTAGTTGAACATGCACGCTCAAAGTAATTGTAGCACACTTAATGTTGATGTAGATAACATGAAGCTTATCTTCGAATGAAGGTGAACTTTCCATCTATTTGAACTTAAAGGTGAACTATCCATCTATCAAAATAAGTCAATCACTCAGAAGTGTTTTGGCACAACAAAATTTGACAATACAGGGTGTTGGATTTACAACATAACACTTACACCCACCACTGGTCCCACCTTAATGTATGTTGAACATCTACACCGTGCATTTGATGGGTCCCCTTTAGAAATTGGGATACCTTAAAAATTAGTCGTACACGGAACTGAGGTGCCCACACCATCTAAAAACATGTGAAGACCGGATAAATCAACAAGTTCTATGGGTCTGATCATGAGGTATGCCTTATATCCAAACAGTCCATCCATTTGGCAAGCTCGTCTTAAGGCTTGAGAAGAAAAATAAGACAGATCTAACTATCAAGTGGTCCACACTACAAAAAGCAGTGAGGGATTGAACGTTTACCATTGAAACCCTTTTTTTGGGTCATAGAAGTTTTGGACCAATATGAAATTTATTTTTCCTCTTAATTCAGGTCTTCGTGACCTTATGAATAGATTGGATGGAAAATAAACATTATGGTGGGCCATGTAAATTGTTTAACAGTGAAATCATTATCTCCACTACTATTTGCGGTGCAGTCCAGATAATCTTTGGATATGATTCATTTTTTATTTTTTTTGGATAATGCTCTAAAATGATCTCTAAAAATATATGAACGGTGTAGATATAATAAATACATCACTTTGGGACCCATGTAACTTTGATCACCTTGAACCGTTCATATAACTCAAAGCTCGAGGATATAAAAACACATGTTGGGGTCCACCTGAAATTTTTATGCGTTTGAAACTTGGTCTAACCCCTTAATAAAGTGGGACACACATAATGGATGGGCTAGATTTGTGAACCACATCTTAGTGGGCCCAACAAATGATTATGAACGTTTTAATGGAGGGTAGTTATAACGTCTCGAAAAAATCCATACAGAGACCCTGTAAGTGCTATGATTTCATATCCCTTTGGTTGTCAAATTTTGTGGTGCCAAAACCTATATCTATGTCTTGTATATCTTGTGTTTCATGTTTGAGACTACTCATTGCTTCAAGACATCGTATTTCGAGACAAGAACTTAAATGAAGAAAGTTTCAAGTCTAGTCATGGATGAAGAATACAAGAATAGAAGACTTCAAGTATGCATGTTCAAGATTCTAACAAGTACAAGAATAGAAGAAGACTTTATCACGTCAAGAAATGTTCAAGCTCGAGAAGGCCTACAACAAGATTTATAAATTCTCAAGCTTCTCTTAAGGGTCATCTGAGAGTACAGACTATCAATGTTCATCTCACTTTCAAGGTTTGTTTGACCTTAGATTGACCTTAGGTTGGGCTTTATTGTAGGTCATTCTGGATACATAATTCGTATATTTTAAATATGCTTATTCGGGCTGTTCTAAGACCAGTGCTAAGGACTTCAAGACCAGTCCTAGGTCTGCTACGACCAGTCCTAAGTTTTTCAAGACTAGTCTTAGGTTGTTGAAGACTTTTGAATTTTTTTGGTTGTCCTACGACCAGTCGTGTGAGCTGTACGACTTGTCCTTCGACCGGTCTTATCCCTATGACTCGAACTCTAGCAACTAATCTGGGAGTCCTACGAACAGTCGTAGGTGACCCACGACCAGTCGTACGTGGCCCACGACCGGTCGTAGGCTACCTAGGACCAGTCGTGGAACAGCTAATCCTTATCCCGTGAAAATCTTTGAAAATCTGTTGAAGCTACGACCAGTCCTAAGGATCTTACGACCAGTCATAGATGGGAATTTTCAAGCTATAAATAGAGCACGAATTTCAGAGTTTTTCAATTCAATTCAAGCAATTTTAAGGCCATTCTCTAAGATAAGTTCGTGTTTATTTTTAAGCTACTTTGTGCTCATTTAATATTCCTTTTGCTAGCTTATTTTGTATTTAATTTTGATCTACATTCCAATCTTATTAGAAAAGAGGAATTTTTGATATTCCTTCCTCCTGGATTCAAAATCAAATAGAACTAGCCCTTTTGATTTAAAATCAAATAGACTTAGAACCATTCTTAAAGTGAGTATTGAACTTTGAACGTTGAATCGAACTTCTACTCCGATTGGTTCTACCAGGCTACTTCAAAAGGAGATTCAGGTATTTTACATTTGTGTAATTTACATTCTTTGGTTTTGTTTGAGATTTGCCAAAAAAATCTCATTGTTTTGGTTATCTGAGGAGAGCCAAAAAACTCAAATTGTGTGGGTTTTTGGATTGTGTAAAGCCCGAGGTAAAAAGACACAATTGTGAAGGTTTTAGGTGAACTTGTGAAACCTATTTTGATAGTACATGCTAATATCTCCTGTGTGAGGATATTAGGAGTGGAGTAGCATTCTGTGTGGCTGTTGAATAATAATTGGTGTACACACAGGCAAACCACTATATCTCTTTGTGTTGTGGATGTGCTTTATTCTTTCATTCATTTTTTCATTCAGTTTTGTGGATTGTATTTGTGGATGAATGTTGTAATCATTTTATTTCAAGAAAGTGTGGGGAATGTTGTAATAACTTAGGATTTATTTCTGCAAGTTATTTTGATTTCCTTGCTTTTTATTCCTCATTGGTTTGAGATACAAAGGACGTTCTAGAAATAAGATTGTCCTACCTTAAACCTTTGGTTTTTAGTGTAAGGTTGTCCTTAGAACTGATATAGTATCATTCTCTTAATTCTAGTTTATTGATATTGCTTTTAATTGAGCATTGTGCTTTATTTCTTTTATTATTCCGCTATTACAAGTTTTATTTGGCATAGCCTTATTCACCCCCCCTCTAGGGCATATAGCTAGGCCCTTTCAAGTGGTATCAGAGCCTAATAGCTCGTGCTTATTGTTATTTATTAGATTTATTTCCTGAGCTAACGATCTAAGCTATATTAAGATGTCAAATTTTGATAGCTTATCAATCACTAGGCTACCACCCTTTAATGGCACAAACTATGCTTATTGGAAAGCCAGGATGAGGATCTTCCTCAAATCCATGGATGAAAGTGTGTGGCTGGCCACAGTGAATGAATGGAAGCCTCATATCACTGAAGTAACTAATGACGATGGTTCAAAATCAATGAAAGTAACGGCTTATTTTCTTTGGACCACACTTCAGAAAAGTGAGAGTAGTGCCAATGCAAAAGTACTAAATGCAACTACTTGTGCATTATCACCAGATGAATTCAAAAGAATCATCTCTTGTGAAAATGCAAAACAAGCATGGGATGTATTAGAAATGACACACGAGGGTACATCTACTGTCAAGAAATCTAAAGTCTAACTCCTCATAATTAAATTTGAAGAAATTCATATGAAGGAGAATGAGATGTTTATGGACTTCTACACTAGATTGAATGACATTCTGAACTCTATGTGGGGTCTTGGTGATAGAATCCCAGAAAGTAAAGTGTGCCCAAATATACTACGCTCACTTCCTGAACGGTTCAATTCTAAAGTAACCGCGATTCAGGAACTTCATGATACGGATACCATAAGGGTTGAGGAACTAGTTGGTTCACTTCAAACCTATGAGTTGTCCTTTAAATCTCCTAAAGGAAAATCAATTGCTTTCAAATCATCTAAAAATATTTCACAAGAGAGCACTTCGGATTTAGAAAATTCCGAAGATGATATGGCGCTTTTAGCAAAAAAGTTTTACAAAATTTTCAAAAGCAAGAAAAAAGTTGATTTTCAAAAGTCAAATGATAAGAGACGATCTAAACCTAGAACTCAAAAATCTTTGAAAGATAGTTAATGTTACAACTGTCAAGAATATGGGCACTTAGCTAACAAATGTCCTAAAAAGGACAAATTAAAAAGGAAAAGCATGTTGGCTACTTGGGATGAATCATCCGATTCTGAATCCTCTTCTAAATCAGAAGATTCTGAAACCGAGTTGGGTGATGATGTTAAAGCCCTTATGACTCTAGCCAAGATCACTTTTTCAGATGATGATGATATATCTAATGAAGATAATCTGAATTGTGATTACAATAATGAAGATGATCTTCAGGATGCTTATAATGCCCTTTATAAGGAGAGTTGTAAAATTTCCGTCAAGCTTAAGTTACAAAAAGAAAACTTTTCTAAGCTTAAAGAAGATTATGAGTCTCTCGTTTTAGAAAAGTCTCATATTTCTGATTCTTTTAAAAAGACCAAATGTGATTTAGATTTCAAAACCTCCAAAATTGAAGATTTGAGATCCGAAAATGAGAAACTCAAAAATGAGGTAGCTTCTCTTCTGAGTTTGAAAGACACATGGAGATATGCCCAAGGTGATCCTAAATTGGAAAAATTATTGTCCGGATCAAGAAAATATGGTGATCGATCCGAGTTGGGCTATGATAAGAATACATCTCTTAAACAAAAGAATATTGCTCCTAAATTTGTAAAAGGAGAGTCTTCAACCTTAAAAGAAAAGAATACTTATCAAGGTTTTTCCAAAAATTTAAGGACTTTTCAAAAACCTAAAGGTAGTCATGTCAACTTTAATTTTCAAAATTGAAATCCATTGGCTGAAAAAATAATTGATCTACTCAAGGAGCTATTAAAGTCTAACTCTATAGGTCTCTCCTATAACAACAGACAGAAAAAGACCATCTATACTCCTAAACCCAAAACAGTTCTAAAATGGGTTCCTAAAGTTGCCTGCTTGGTTGCCCACACTGCTTTCAAAGCTACAAGCCATTCAAAGTGGTACCTAGATAGTGGTTGCTCCAGGCATATGACAGGCGATAAGGCTTTATTCACCGATCTAAAAGATATGACTAATGGGTTAGTCACATTTAGTGATGGAAGCAATTGCAAGACCATTGGCCAAGGTATGGTTCAGCTTTATAACCTTCCCTTATTTAAGAATATTTTATATGTTGAGGGCTTGAAACACAACCTATTAAGCATTTCTTAGATATGCGATAACAACCATAGTGTGAAGTTTTCTAATCAAGGTTGTGAGATAGTTAATAAAAAGGGTTTTGTCATATTAACTAGTCGCAGAACTTCTGAAAACTACTACATCGTTAGTGATGCAAGCTCATCTACTCAATCATGTTATATGGTCCATACCGATGAGACTGAATTATGGCATAAACGCCTTGGACATGTACATTACCGGAACTTATTGAGATTGAGCAAAAGAGAACTAATTAGAGGTCTACCCAAATTGTAAAAAGTAGACAAAATATGTGGTAAATGCCAGTTGGGCAAACAGACTAGGAGCTCTCACAAGAAAGTGAACTCCAATACAACATCTAGACCACTCGAGCTTCTCCACATGGATCTTATTGGACCAACCAGAACGGAGAGTCGAGGAGGCAAAAAATACATCTTGGTTATCGTAGATGACTATACCAGATTCACTTGGGTATCGTTCTTAAAAGAAAAAACTGAAACCCTGGATGAAGTGAAAAAGGTCATTAAACGAATTCAAAATGAAAAAGGTTCTCATGTTAGTAAGATCCGTAGTGATCATGGATCCGAATTCGAAAACAGTAGTTTTGAGAAATTCTGTAGCGATCAGGGAACATCGCATGAATTCTCTGCACCCAAAACACCGTAAAAAAATGGTATTGTTGAAAGAAAAAATAGAGTGCTTCAGGATATGGCTAATATTATGTTGAATAGCATGAAGCTCTCTAGAAATCTTTGGGCTGAAGCAGTTAATACCGCATGTTATATTATTAATCGGGTTTATACCAGTAAATCTGATAATAAAACTGCTTATGAATTATGGTTTAAAAAGAAACCTACTGTCAAATACTTTCGGGTTTTTGGCAGCAAGTGTTATATTTTACGAGATCATGAAAACTTGAGAAAGTTTGATACGAAGAGTGATGAAGGTATTTTTCTTAGTTATTCTATGAACAGTCGAGCTTATAGGGTTCTAAATAAGAGAACTGGTGTGATTCAAGAGTTCATCAATGTGGTCATTGATGATCATTTGAATACACCAGCTCCGAGTTCAAATGATGATGAAGTTCTTATTATCGACAATCAAGATACCTCATCAAGTCAAAAAGAATCTGAACCAAGGACTGTCAAAGATCATCGAATCAATCAAATTCTTGAAAACCCTCTCACTGGAGTTCGTACTCGCAAACAACTTGAGAATATATGTAACTACGTTTGTTTTACATCCCAAATAGAATCGATCAATGTGAAAGAAGCACTTTCTAACGAAAATTGGATAGTTGTTATGCAGGATGATCTTAATCAATTTGTTCGTAATGATGTCTGGTATCTTGTTCCTAGACCTAAAGATAAACACATTATTAGAAAAAAATGGATCTTTAAAAATAAGTCTGATGAACTTGAAAATATAGTACAAAACAAGGCTAGACTGGTTGTACAAGGGTACACTCAGATTGAAGCATCGACTACGATGAAACCTTTGCTCCAGTCGCTCGCCTTGAATCAATAAGACTTTTTATTTCCATCCCATGCTTTAGAAAATTTAAGATTTATCAGATGGATGTAAAGAGTGCCTTCTTGAATGGTGATTTACATGAAGAGGTGTATGTTGAACAACCTTCATTGAAGACCCCAAGTTATCTGACCATGTATTTCGTCTCAAAAAGGCTCTCTATAGTCTAAAACAAGTGCCCAGGGCATGGTATGAGAAATTGACTAAATTCTTACTTAGTCATAGCTTTCAAGTAGGAAGTGTCAATAAGACGCTCTTTGTTAAGAAGCATAAAAATGATATTTTGATGGTTCAAATTTATGTTGATGATATTATTTATGGATCAACTTGCACTAACATATCTATTGAGTTTGCAGAGTTAATGAAATCAAAGTTTGAAATGAGCATAGTTGGTGAACTAAATTATTTCCTATAGTTGCAAGTAAAACAACAACCTGATGAAATTTTCATTTCCCAAACCAAGTATGCTACGAACTTGGTTAAAAGGTTTAGATTTGAGAATGGTAAGAACTTTGATACTCCTATGAGTACAACGTTAAGACTCTCAAAAGACTCTACGAGTAAAGATATAGATCCTAAACTGTATCGTAGTATGATTGGTAGTTTGTTGTATCTAACTACAAGTAGACCTTATATCACGTTTAGTGTTGGTATTTGTGCAAGATATCAGTCTAATCCTAAGGAATCACATCTTACTGTTGTTAAACAGATTATTAGATATGTCACAAGTACGATAAATCTGGGTCTTTGGTATCCTTTTGATACTAGTGTTCAATTAGCCGGGTACTCAGATGCTGATTGGGCCGGTAATATCGATGATAGAAAATCAACCAGTGATGGTTGTTTTTACATTGGAAATTACTTAGTTTCTTGGTTCAGCAAGAAGCAAAGCTCAATATCGCTCTCCACTGCTGAGGTTGAGTATATTACAGTTGGATATGCATGTACTCAACTAGTTTGGATGAAACGCATGCTAAGCGATTATGGAATTAATCAAGATTCAATAATCTTACACTGTGATAATTCCAGTGCCATAAATATTCTAAAAATCCAATCCAGCATTCACGTACTAAGCACATTGACATTAGGTATCATTACATTCGTGAGTTGGTTGAGGAAAAAGTTATCTGCTTGAATATATACCAACCGAAAATCAACTTGCTGATATATTTACTAAACCGCTCGACAAAAGCAGGTTTAATAAATTGAAATTTGATCTTGGTATGTGCATTTTACATTGAGTATTCTTGTTTGCATGTATCATAGTGTATTATATTTGGTATTATATGTATTGAAATTTTATTTTTTACATAAAATATGTTTTTTTGGTCGATGCTCAAACGGTCGTAGCAGTACACGACCAGTTGTGGTACGACCGGTCGTACACAGCACTCGACCAGTCGTGGAGCTCGTGAATATGATATAATTTGGGAAAAACCTCCTTCTTCTTCATTTCCACTCCGACCTACGACGAGTCGTGGCTCGACTAGTCGTAGGATTTCTTGTACTTCTTCTAAGTAAGTCCTATTTCTTTATTTTTCTTGAAGTTTCATGCTCTCTATGCTTTGATTTGATCATTGTGTGGCTAGATTTCATCTTTTATTGGGTTTTTCAAGGGTTTTTTCTCAAATTACTGATCTAGAGAAAACCCATCCTTTTTGTGCATTGCTCTTAGTATATCTTATTGAAGATGGATGCTAGAGGGAGGAAGAAAACATCCCGTGGTCCATCCTCATCTAGATCCACATCGATAACTAAACGGCACCTTCGGTCACCCGAAGATGATCCTCAAGATGTACGGGATTTGCGTGTCCGTAATATTATCGTTGAGCATCCCACTGATCTCAATCACATTGCTCCTTATGGTATTATCTCTCTCCTTGAATCTGTTGGCTGGGCTAACATTTTACTTTAGGGTGGGCCTGCATACCAGTCAATTGCACAATCAATGGTTGCATGTATCTCAGAATTCTCCCTTGACAATTTAACTTTCTCAATTGATACTAGTGAAGGAAAATTTGAAGTAGACCGTCATTTGATATTGGGTATTATGGATATACCCGTTAATGATGAAGGTATACCGATTCATACTCTATATGACAAACCATCTGAATCAGAAAAACGCATGTTAACAAGAGACTTATGAAAAATTAATGTGCAATGGACACACAAAGGGAATGAGCTCCCTTCAAAGTATCTATTACCTAGATACAGAATGTTACATCATTTTTTCATTTCAAATCTATATCCTCGGTCTGGTAATAAAATCGAGTTGACTTCTTTCATGATTCGTGTGTTGCATTCTATTGCTTCTATTGTTTCTTGGTTCGTGTGTTGCATTCTATTGCTTCTATTGTTTCTTGGTTCGTGTGTTGCATTCTATTGCTCCCTCCTCTGGATCTGATTAAGCGAATTATTTTTTGGATTGTATAACATTATCTTATCTTTTATTTTGGATATTGTATTAACTTGGTTATGGCTTGATGATTCTGGATTTATATTTTGAGATATGATTTTTCCTTCCATATTCCTTTCTCATTATCTGCTTTTTATTACTCTCTATGTTGTTGATCTCTTTCCTATTGTGACTTTCCCTTGTCATTTTGTGACAAAAAGGGGGAGTAGTATGGTAAAAGGGGAGTAGTATGGAAAGGGGGGAGTAATTTGTATGGCTTAATTGATTGAAGTATATGTGGATTGATAATATGGAGTCTTGATGTTTACATGTTGTTTATTATTTATGAGCAGTACTCGTATTACTCAGGGGGAGTAGAGTAATTTGTACTTTTATGGCTCATGATTCTTTATTGAGCAAATGTTGCTCTTATCTTTTATGATATGTGTTTTGTCACAAATTTGACAAAGGGAGAGATTGTAAGTGCTATGATTTCATATCCCTTTAGTTGTCAAATTTTGTGGTGCCAAAACCTATATATATGTCTTGTATATCTTTTGTTGCATGTTTGAGACTATTCATTACTTCAAGACGTCGTATTTCAAGACAAGAACTTAAATGAAGAAAGTTTCAAGTCTAGTCATGGATGAAGAATACAAGAATAGAAGACTTCAAGTATGCATGTTCAAGATTCTAACAAGTACAAGAATAGAAGAAGACTTTATCACGTCAAGAAATGTTCAAGCTCGAGAAGGCCTACAACAAGATTCGTAAATTCTCAAGCTTCTCTTAAGGGTCATCTGAGAGTATAGACTATCAATGTTCATCTCACTTTCAAGGTTTGTTTGACCTTAGATTGACCTTAGGTTGGGCTTTATTGTAGGTCATTCTGGATACATAATTCGTATATTTTAAATATGCTTATTCGGGCTGTTCTAAGACTAGTGCTAGGGACTTCAAGACCAGTCCTAGCTCTGCTACGACCAGTCTTAAGTTTTTCAAGACTAGTCCTAAGTTGTTGAAGATTTTTGGATTTTTCTGGTTGTCCTACGACCAGTCCTGGACATCCTACGACCAGTCCTGTGAGCTGTATGACTCGTCCTTCGACCGGTCTTAGCCCTACGACTCGAACTCCAGCAACTAATCTGGAGGTCTTAAGACCAGTCGTAGATGACCCACGACCAGTCGTAGGTGGCCCACGACCAGTCGTAGGCTACCCAGGACCAGTCGTGGAACAGCTAATCCTTATCCCGCGAAAATCTTTAAAAATCTGTTGAAGCTACGACCAGTCTTAGGGATCCTAAGACCAGTCGTAGATGAAATTTTTTAGGCTATAAATAGAGCACGAATTTTAAAGTTTTTCAATTCAATTCACGCAATTTTAAGGCCATTCTCTGAGATAAGTTCGTGTTTATTTTTAAGCTACTTTGTGCTCATTTAATATTCTTTTTGCTAGCTTGTTTTGTATTTGATTTTGATCTACATTCTAATCTTATTAGAAAAGAGAAATTTTTGATATTCCTTGTTCATGGATTCAAAATCAAATAGAACTATCCCTTTTGATTTAAAATCAATTAGACTTATAACCATTCTTAAAGTGAGTATTGGACTTTGAACGTTGAATCGAACTTCTACTCCGATTGGTTCTACTGGGCTACTTCAAAAGGAGATTCAGGTATTTTACATTTGTGTAATTTACATTCTTTAGTTTTGTTTGAGATTTGTCAGAAAAATCTCATTGTTTTGGTTATCTGAGGAGAGCCAGAAACTCAGATTGTGTGGGTTTTTGGATTGTGTAAAGCCTGAGGTAAAAAGACACAATTGTGAAGGTTTTAGGTGAACCTGTGAAACCTATTTTGATAGTACATGCTAATATCCCCTGTGTGAGGATATTAGAAGTGGAGTAGCATTCTGTGTGGCTGTTTAATAACAATTGGTGTACACACAGGTGAACCACTATATCTTTTTGTGTTGTGGATGTGCTTTATTCTTTCATTCCTTTATTCATTCAGTTTTGTGGATTGTATTTGTGGATGAATGTTGTAATCATTTTATTTCACGAAAGTGTGGGGAATGTTATAATAACTTAGGATTTATTTCTGCAAGTTATTTTGGTCTCCTTTCTTTTTATTCCTCATTGGTTTGAGATACAAAGGACATTCTATAAATAAGGTTGTCCTACCTTTAACCTTTGGTTTTTGGTGTAAGGTTGTCCTTAGAACTGATATAGTATCATTCTCTTAATTCTAGTTTATTGAGATTGCTTTTAATTCAGCATTGTGCTTTATTTCTTTTATTATTCCGCTGTTATAAGTTTTATTTGGCATAGCCCTATTCACCCCCCCTCTAGGGCATATCGCTAGGCCCTTTCAGACTCGAGTACCACCTCAAGCAGAAATCACTAAGGACCCATGTAACTTTACTCTCCTTGAACCCTGACCTGTTATGCTCAACCCTTAAATTTCAAGGCATTACAGTAACCCTCTCAACTTGTGTGTGGTATGGCCCACTTTGATGTAGGTGTTATGCCACTTCATCCATCATGGCCATGTCACTGAAAAATCAATCAACCCTGGCCATGCAACTTGTGTGTGCTTTTTATTCCACTTTTATGTACATTTAAGATCCTCATCATTTATCTATTTTATCAACCCTTTTGATGGTATGTTACCAAAAATTAGGCTCATCCAATGATTAAACAGCCGTACGTTCTGAAATATTACAAATTGCACTCTCATCACTGAAAAATTGTTATGGGCCATCCTGATGATATATTGGATATTCAACCCATCCAGCCTATGTACTGGGTCCCTTTAAGCCATTATCCCAAAGATCAATCAATCTGACCTGAAATGAACCACACAATACATGGCTGTGAGAATGAATGTCTAACCATTGAATCCAACCTAAGACCACCATGGTGTATCTATTTAATCCATGCAGACTATCCACTTCCTCATATCATTTTAGGATCTGGACTAAAAATCAAAGCAGACTTAATTCTTAAGTAGGTCACGCACAACTCAACCTCATGAGAAAGCCCTATGAGCTCTACCGCATAGAACCCATTGTGAATTTCATTGATTTGTGGGCCTAAGAATGTTAAGGCCCATTTTGAGTGAATGTCATGTGAGCCCATCAGTGGAAGCCTTGTTTGGGCCCACCATTGGACCTCTTCTGTAAGAGTTTGTAATCTTCATGTGTTAAATGTATGTTATCCTGAATCATGTGAAATTATGGTGTGTGTGGGTTGGACCAAAATTGTGTGGGATTGGGTTACTGCCTAAGACTACCTAATTATATAACGAGTGCACAGTGTTTCACCACTTGGCACTTTAGTGGAGTGCGGCCCTAAGTAGTTGTCACGCCCCAAACTCGAAAACCGGGCTCACAAAATTCCTGATCACCAAATCTTGCACCGATAGTCTCTATAGTACCCCATTCTCGGATCCTGGCACTCATATTTTGAGATTGGGATCCTATAAGGAGGATTTTCAGTATGAATTTTTTTGTAATGGAGCATAACCACAAGTATAACCAAGTCACAAAACAATATCACCACATATCCATTATATCAAAAACTTTAAGTACATTAAGAAAAGGAAAATACAGGACAATCAAAAGTCTCTAAAATAGTCTGATACGCGCTCCTGCCTCAGCGCTATTACTATCCAACCACACCTACACGCAATGGTCATACATAAGCTTACAAAAGCTTAGAGGGTGGTGTAAGTATGTGCGCAAGGCGAGCGCCAAGTGTACAATATTAGAGTAATATGGAAATATGCGGTAAGTCCATGAATATTATCAATTGTACCAAAGCTATATGATGTAAGATATGAATGCTATTAGCGATTCCAAAGCCATGCGATGCGAGGCCTATGTAACCAAATGTCATATGCAAGATGCAAAATAAGCATGTCAATCCTCAACAAGTACACATATCAGTACAATTTCTCTCTGAGATATCACCGGGGTCTAATACACCTCAGAGTGACTGCTGCCTCCCTAGCCACATAACCCAGTAAGTGAAAGAGACCTATTTGCCTTACCAGTAGTCTGTCAATACCTACTCAGCTCGTCGATAGTGGACTCATTTACGAGTAGGTCAAACTCAGCCTAGCTTACAACCCCCTCACTCATGGGGATAAGGCCACACCCTCATCCAACTAACCACGACACAATGAAAGATATGGCCTGCTAGTATTCAGTACTCTTACGCTCATGCATCCACTCAGTCTAGACATTGGAGCATCTCCTAGTACAAAAAAGGTTCTAAGACTTTCACCCAAGGACATCTTAAGTGCCCACAGTGCTAGAACTAAGTATTTTCGATATTCGATACGACCATCTACGATGTGCCTGTGGAGACATGACCCTGATGTCGCTAAGGTGTACAATGATCATGACACATAAATGAGAGATTCATGAATCACATTGTCTAGTCATGCAGCAATCCTGCACATACCGTATGCTCACGTGGGTAACTCCTATCAATGAGTGCCATAAATAATCTACCCAATGGCATATGCTATGATCAGTCACTACCCATATCAAGCATACATATGATGCATATGGCATGAGTAATGGAATTATACTAATCATGTTATAAAGTGATGAACTATCCTTACAACGAAAATGGGCCCAGATGGCCTAACACAACAAGTATGGGCCTATCAATGGACCCTAAGGAGAGTTACAATGCGAACATTTAACTAACATTGTACTTACAATGTAGGCATCAAACCATCATTGCTCCCAAGGCATTGCCCTCCATAAACATCATTACATAGACCATGGAGGAATCACATTATAATAGACTTGTGTACATCCCATTAGGCCTCGACCCATGGGCCTCCAATACACCAAATGGGCCTCATAACATGGGCCTCATATATATCAAGGTGGGCCTCAACGGACAACCACAAATACATTAAGATAGGCCTAATCACATGGGCCTCGTGTATATGTCAAGGTGGGCCTCAACGAACGACCACAAATACATCAAGATTGGCCTCATACATACCCAAAAAGAGTCATATTGAAGGATCATTTGGACCATACCACAATAGCAGTAGAGATAATAATTTTCACTATTAAATAAATCACTGGGCCCACTATCAAGTTTATTTTCCAACCAATCTAATCATAAGGTCATAAAGACCTGGATTAAGAGGGAAAAAAATTCCCCATTGATCCAGAATTTTCATTACCCAAATGGGTTTCATTGATAGACGTTTAATCCTCCACTATTTCTGTGGTGTGGTCCACCTGATCAATGGATGATCACATCATGGTGTGGGCCACTGTAATGTATTTGAGATCAAACCAATTCATAAGTTAATATAGAATAGATGAAGTGAAAACAAGTATTGTCTTTAATGGAAACTACTATGGCCCATAGAAGGTTAAACGGTGGATGTCACTGCCCACTACTTTAAATGGTGGGTTCACTTGAGCTTTAGATCTGACTCATTCTTCACCCCAAACCATAAAATGATATCTCAAAAAGTTGGGTAGTACATCATAATGGGCCCCACCATCCAAATAGTGGACAATGTAGATAAAATAAATACATTAAGTGGCTCCCACACTGCATGGACACAACTCACGTATAGGGAGGGCTAGCACAGATAAAACATTTACTTCATGGTGGGGCAAGGGGCAGGTGCAACATAGCAGCGTCCTGCACTGCTGATGCATGGCTCAAGACAAGCCAAACAAGCCCAATATTAGGCATGTTTCAGTGTACAGAAACATCAGAATAGATTTTAACAGTAAAAACCATTATTTTCTATACTACGGCCCACCAGATAATCGTATTGGCTTCATTTTTCAGCTCAACGCATAAAATGAACTAGGGAATGGAGTGGATGGCTTAGATTAGATCCATACATCAAGGTGGGGCCTGTATGAATGGCCCACGCAAAATCATAAATCAAATATATATTTTTTTATGTCTTTGTTGCTGTGAGTACACCCACTGCCTGTTCATGCCTACTGAACACATCCAGCATCTAAGGACGCTGGACAGACGGCATGGGTATCTATTTCATAAAGGTGGGTCCCATGTGTGGGGACCACAGCTAGTGGGTCCCATATGGATGTGGCTCACTTGATTTGAATCAATCTAATACTTGTGTTTTCCCATCGCCATAAGGTAGGGCCCACATGGTTTGGATGACCATGGGGTCCATTTAATGGACGGTTTGGACATCACATACACTCATTAGGTGAGCCACAAAATAAAGGGGTGAGAGAGAGAGAGACGTGATGATGCAGGGACCTCGACACTATGGGCCCTCCCTTCCATTCATTAAATCATACATCAAGTGGGTCCCAATACATGTGGACCCACCAATAAAAATCAACGGTGGAGATCCTTTCTCCACCGAAATGCAAGGTCTAGATGACCCTATCCATGTAAGGAAACTAAACATCATGATGGGGTCCATGGAGAATGGCCCCATCATGGAATGATCATGAGAATCAAAGTGGGCCATCGGCCACATCTAGGCTCCAAAGTGAGATCCATACCATCAATCGATAAGCCTCACTTGGCCTATCATAAAAACATGAAAATCTAAGTCTATGAAGCACCCACTGTTCGATCGTCTTGGTCCGATGGAATGTCGATCTTCCTGTCTCACTTTGATGGAGCGTGATGAGAAGTGAAGGACTATGATAAAGGATTTTGGGGTGGGAAGTGGGCCACATACAACACTTTTCTCTCTTAGGAAATCTTGGACGTCCACCACTTTTGCTTGCTTGGAAAATGTGTTGAAAGAGAGAGAGAGAGAGAGAGAGAGAGAGAGAGAGAGAGAGAGAGAAGGGGTGGTTGTAAGAGAGAGGTGATGGATGTGAAGTGATAGTGTACTTGACTTGAGAGTTGACTTGGTAGGTTTCTTGACTTGGGGAGAAAGAAAGCATGGGTCTGTACTTTGATTGATTGATTGATTGATGGGATGGGTTGTAGAGATTCTTTTGGGTTTGTAAAAGCGCAACGTTTCTTCGAAATAAACGTCGGCCCACTCTCTAGCCAGGGTATCGAATCGGTGTGCAAGACGCGGCGATGGTACGATTGCAATGGTACAAGTCTCAGATTAAGCCAACTTAAATCTACAGGATACGACTTAGGGAGGCGCGCAAATGTCGATTACAGGTTGCAGGTTGTCGAAATTCGATGGGAAGGATCGTGAGAATCGACAGAACAATACAAACTAGGATAAGGGCCTTATAACTCTCTCTACCTAATAAAATTTTTATCCTCGAAATTTATACTACCATCGCAACTAATCATAACTCATAAGGGAATAGAAAACATAACATCATATATAATCAAAACATAATACAACATACAATCAAACATCGAAAAGATGGGGATAGTGCTCACGAATCTCCACCTTAGGCTCCCAAGATGCCTTATCCATACTATGTTGGCCCCACTACACCTTGACCAAGGGAATGACCTTGGTCCGCAGGACCTGCTCCTTCCGATCGAGGATACGAACTGGCTACTCAACATAAGAAGCGTCCTCAAGAACCTCCAACAGCTGCTAATCAATAATAGGAATGATATTTAACCCATACTTCCTTAACATAGAGACATGAAAGATGTTGTGGACACCAGACAACTGAGATGGCAAGGCAAGCCGATAGGCCATGGCCCCAACACACCCATTGATCTCGAAAGGTCCTATAAATCTCAGGAAAAGCTTGCCCTTCACCCCAAAATGAACTATACCCTTCACGGGTGAGACCTTGAGATATACATGGTCCCCAATGGTAAACTCTAAGGGACGATGCCGAAAATTAGTAAAACTCTTCGACATCCAAACCTTGAGTGTGCGCATCCTTTGCCTAATGATATCGATAGCCTTTTACGTCTATTGTACAAGTCGGGACCTAGGAGACGTCGCTCTCCAACCTCGGTCCAACAACTTGGAGATCTGTACGGTCTGCCATACAATACCTCAAAAGGAGTCATGCCCATGGTCAGCTGATAGCTGTTATTGTATGTAAACTCAGCTAATCACAAATGCTCGTCCTAACTACCTGAGAAATCAATCACACAGGCTCGAAACATATCCTCAAGGATCTGGTTGACCCTCTTGGTCTGGCCATCGGTCTGCGGATGGTACGCAGTACTGAGCTGTAAATCAGTACCCATCACTCTCTAAAAGCTCCCCCAAAATTGAGATGTGAACTTCAAGTCTCGGTTTGAAATGATCAAGAACACCGTGCAGTCTCACGATCTCATCAACAAACATCTTGGCGAGCCAGTCTGGATGAAAGGTCTCATGAATCACAAGAAAATGTGCCGACTTCATCAGACGATCCATGACAACCCAAATGGCATCATGACCACGCTGTGTCCTCGTCAAACCCATGATAAAATTGATAGATATGTGCTCCACTTCCACATCGGGATGCTCAACGATTGCAATAGACTAGGAGGTCTTTGATGATCGGTCTTGACACGCTGGCACGTGTCACACTCGACCAAAAAACTGGCTATCTAGTACTTCATCCCCACTAAAAAATACTGACACCTCATATCATGATACATCTTCGTCTAGCCAGGGTGGATAAAGAACCGCGATCAATGTGCCTCAGTGATAAGATCTCGATGCAACTCAGGAATATCCAGGACATATGATCGGCCTCTAAAGCGAAGTCCACCATCAGAACTAATCTGCCAGTCTGACTGACTCTTAGATATTGCCTTTGCCTAATAACTATGCGCTAACTCATCTGCCTGCTAAGCCTCGATCACCCTTGCAACAAGAGAGGGTTGAATCAACAGGCTTAATAACTGCACGATAGAAGAATGCAAGCTGATGTCGAAGTCAAGAGCCGACACATCCTCAAGCATCCTCCATTCCTAAATCATCATGTGCGTCACCAGGCCTCTGGTTGACGGCCGAGGGCATTCGCCACCACGTTCGCCTTGGCCAGGTAGTACTGGAGATAAAAATCATAGTCCTTCAGGAGTTCCATCTAATGCCTTTACCTCATGTTTAGCTTAGACTAAGAGAACAAATACTTCAAGCTCTTGCGATCGGAGAAGAGCTCGAACCTTACCCCATAGAGATATGCACCTTCAGGGCGAAAATAACTACTACCACCTCCAAATCATGTGTGGGGTAGTTCAGCTTATGGACCTTGAGCTGGCGAGATGCATAAGCCACCGGCTTCCTGTACTGCATCAGGACAGCACCTAAGTTAACTCGCGATGCATCAGTAAATACAACATATCCATCACTCCTAGAGGAAAGAGTGAGGACAGGAGAGGATGTGAGGCGGTCCTTCAGCTCCATAAATGCCCGCTCACAAGTGTCGCTCCAAACGAACTTGACACCCTTCCGGGTCAACTTGGTCAAGGAGGCTACAGTACGAGAGCATCCGTCAATGAAACGTCGGTGTAGCCCACTAAACTAAGGAAAATGAAAATATCAGATACCTTCGTGGGCTGGCCCCACTGTACGACATTAATCTTCGAGGGATCCACTGCGACACCCTGCCTCGTCACCACATGACTGAGAAACTTCACCTCCTTCTGCTAGAATTCGCGCTTCTCCAACTTCACGTAAAGCTGGTGTGCACAGAGGATCTGCAAGGAAATATCCAGATGCCGCTCATGTTCCTCACGGGTCCTCGAATATATCAGAATATCATCAATGAACACCACAACAAACTGATCAAGATATTGACGGAAGACCTCATTCATCAACTGCATAAATACTGTGGGTGCATTGGTCAGTCCAAAGGACATGACCTGAAACTCAAAATGACTATAACAAGTCATGAAGGCTGTTTTTGAGATATCCTCATCTCGGACCCAAACCTAATGATAACCGAATAGCAAGTATATCTTGAAAAAGAACTTCGCCTCCTACAGCTGATCAAACAAATCATCGATCCATGAGAGTGGATACTTGTTCTTGATAGTGACCTTGTTGAGCTCGCAGTAACTATGCATAGCTTCATTGAGCCATCCTTCTTCTTCACGAAGTGTACTGGCGCTCCCCATGGTGAACTGCTCAAATGGATAAAGCCTAACCGGGGCAACTCGTCCAACTGCTTTTGTAGTTCCCTTAACTCCAACAGTGTCATACGATATGGGGCTTTTGAAATAAGCGTGGTACTAGGCACGAGATCAATCTGAAACTCAGTGTGTCGATGAGGTGGTGATCCTGGAATCTCCTAGAACACATCGAAAAAACTACAAATGACTGGTAGCTGGTCGATACTCAAAGAAACTAACTCCTCAACGGCACACGATAACAGGCAGGAAAGCTGCTCTCCTCTAGGCTTGGAAACAAACTGGAACTCTAGCAGACCAAGTATACAGAACATGACTGTCCTTATGGAGCAGTCCAATATAGCGTGGTACTCGATGAGCCAATCCATGCCCAGGATGACATCAAACTCAGACATCGGTAATACGAACAGATCGGTGGGCAAAAAGATATCCCCATTTAGAACGGGGTAAGATGAGCAAAATCAGTCTAATATTGCATTCTTCCCCAAGGGCATTGATACTGACAAACCCTCATGGGCAGAATCCATCAGCAAACTGGTCGATTAGTAAAAATTATCGGCCACAAAAGAATGCGATGCACCAGAATCAAATAATACATGTGCAATATAAGGAGAAATAAAGAGAGTACCCTCGATGACTCCTCCTGATGACTGAGGGTCCTGCTGGGTGGCGTAAAATCTTCCTTGGGCCTGCTAGGGAGGTGTGGGTGGTGGAGCGAGATTCGCTCGGGTTGCTCTTCTAGGCGGCATGTCCTACAGCAAGGAACAAGGGCCTATCAGCCTTGAGAATTCTCGAAGGCATAAACGTTAAGGGTCTATGTCAAAAAATCGCTACGCTATTCAGACTCGGGACCTATTCATTCTAAATTCATAGTAGATATGTGATATGATCCTCAGGTATTCTTAATTTTTGCTCTGATACCAACTTCTGTCATGTCCCAACTCAAAAATTATGCTCACAAAATTTTTGATCACCGAATCCGGCACCAACAGCCTCCTTAGTGCCCCATTCTTAAATCTCGGCACTCATATGCTAGATTCTGATCCTGAGATCCTACAAGGAGGATTTTTAGTATGAATTTTTTTATAATGGAGCATAACCACAAGCATAACTAAGTCATAAAACAACATCATCACATATCCACTATATCAAAAACTTTAAGTACAATGAGGAAAGGAAAATACAGGATATCAAAAGGCTCCAAAAAAATTTGATACAAGCTCCTGCCTTAGTGCTGCTGCGATCAACAACACTTGCATGTAACAGTCGTGCATAAGCTTACAAAAGCTTAAAGGGTGGTGTAAGTGTGTGTTCAAGGTGAGCACCAAGTGTACAATATCAGAGTAATGCAGAAAAATACAGTTAGTCCATGAATACGATCAGTTGTACCAAAGCTATGTGATGCAAGACATGAATGCTATCGACCATACCAACGCCATGCGATGTGAGGCTTATGTAGCCAAATGTCATATGCAAGATGTAAAAAAAGCATGCCAGTCCTCATCAAGTGCATATATCAATACAGTTTCTCTCTAGGATATCACCGGGGTGTAATACACCTCACACTGACTACCACCTCCCTAATTGCACAGCCCAGCAAGTGGAAGAGACCACACTATCCGCATAATCAGTAGTCTGCTAATACCTACCCGACTCATCGATAGCAGACTCATTTGTGAGCTGGTCAAACTCAGCTTAACTTATAACCCTGTCACTCGGGCTGATAAGGCCACACCCCTTTCCAACAGACCATGACACCGTGGGAGATACGACCTACTAGTATTCGATACTCTTACGCTCATGTATCCTATCGGTCTAGACGTTAGAGCATCTCCTGATACCAAAAAGCTTCTGGGACTTTCACCCAAGGACATCTTAAGTGCCCACAGTGATAAAACCAAGTATTTTCGATATTCGATACGGCCATCTACATGTGCCTATGGAGTCACGGCCCTAATGTCACTAGGGCATACAATGATCATGATACACAAATGCGAGATGCATGAATCACACCGTCCAGTCATATAACAATCCTGCACATACTGCGCGCTCACATGGGTAACTCCTATCAATGAGTCCTATAAATAATCTACCCAATGGCATATGCTATAATCAGTCACTACTTATATCAAGCATATAAATGATACAAATGGCATAAGTCATGAAATTATACTAAGCATGTTATAAGGTGATTAACTATCCTTACTGTGAAGATGAACCCAAACAGCCTACACACAACAAGTATGGACCTATCAATGGGCCCTAAGGAGAGTTATAATGTGAACATTTAACCAACATTATACTTACAATGTGGGCATCAAACCATCATTGCTCCCAAGGCATAGCCCCCCATAAACATCATTAATAGACCATGATGGAATCACATTACAATGGACTTGTGTACATCCCATTGGGCCTCAACCCCTGGGCCTCCAATACATCAAATGGGCCTCATAATATGGGCCTCATATATATCAAGGTGGGCATCAACGGATAGCTATAAACACATCAAGATGGGCCTAATCACATGGGCCTCATGTATATGTCAAGGTGGGCCTCAACGAACAACCACAAATACATCAAGATGGGCCTCATACATAGCCAAAAAGAGTCATATTGAAGGGTCATTTAGACCATACCACAATAGCAGTAGAGATAATAATTTTCACTGTTAAATAAATCACAGGGCCCACTATCAAGTTTATTTGCCAACCAATCTAATAATAAGGTCATAAAGACCTGGATTAAGAGGGCGAACAATTCCCCATTGATCCAGAACTTCCGTGACCTAAATGGGTTTCAATGATAGACGTTCAATCCTCCACTAGTTCTGTGATGTGGTCCACCTGATCAATGGATGATCACATCACGGTGTGGGCTGCCGTAATGTATTTGAGATCCAACCAATTCATAAGTTAATATAGAGATAGATGAAGTGAAAACAAGTATCGACTTTATTGGAAACTACTATGGCCCTTAAAAGTTTGAACAGTGGATGTCACTGTCCACTACGTTAAATGGTGAGGTCCACTTGAGCTTTAGATCTGACTCATTCTTGACCCCATACCATAAAATGATACCTCAAAATAGTTGGGTAGTACATCATGATGGGCCCCACCATCCAAATAGTGGACAGTGTTGATAAAACAAATACATCAAGTGGCTCCCACACTGCACGGATGCAGCTCATGTATAGGGGGGTGTAGATAAAACACTTACTTCATAGTAGTGTCCTGCGCTGCTGACGCTGCGGCAGCAGGCGCTGTTGCATGTTTTTTATTTTTTTATTATTTTTCTATGGTTATTCTTAGGTGAGGCTCGCATCAGGAAAATCTACCCTGTCCACTGGCTGCTATGGCTCAAGATAAGCTAAACAAGCCCAATATTGGGCATGTTTTGGTGTACAGAAACATCAGAGTGGATTTTAATGGTAAAAACCACTTTTTTCTATGTTATGGCCCACTAGATAATCGGATTGGCTTCATTTTTCAGCTTAACACCTAAAATGAACTGGGGAATGGAATGTACAGCTTGGATTAGATCCGTACGTTAAGGTGGGGCCCGTATTAATGGCCCACCCAAAAGCTTAAATCAAATATCTATATATATATATATACACACACACACACACATATATATATATATATATATATATATATATATATATATATATATATTTGTATCTTTATTATTATTAATACACCCACTGCCTGTTCACGCCTACTAAACACGTCTAGCGTCCAAGGACGTTAGACGGACGACATGGGTATACATTTCATTAAGGTGGGTCCCACGTGTGGGGACCATGTGTAACGCCCGTGAAAAATCCGTACTTGGGCTCGAGTACCAACTCGACCCGAAATCGCGTAGAAATAATTTCCATGGAAATTAAGCGTATGTTAGCTAGCGCAACGCTAGAGTAGCTGGGAAATAGTCCCTGATCACTTTAAATACGTTCTGCAAGACCCAAATCGAGTAGAACAAACAACTCTACAATACTCTATAACCTCGGATCAAACTCTAAGCGGGTTTGTCCTCTGGACCACATTGAATTTTTGTATTGGATTTAGACCGCGCGTCGAAGGTTCGATACTTCCTATCTTAGACCGTTAGAATCGCCCAGCTGGACTTGACAATCATCTCGAAAATCAAGTCAAACCGATAATCACAGACTATTTCGTTGGACCCGGACTGAAGCGACCACGAATAGGGACAGATTTGGAATTTCAAATTCCAATCTGGCACACGACTTGACGCGTCAGTATTAAGCGTTCTGACTGTCAGAATTCATCCAGATTACACCCTCGGATCAGGAAAAATTTCTATTTATTATCATGAGACTTTCAGCCCTGATCTACGTGTGGTGACCGCTGAACTGAAACTGGTCCGCCACGTGCGATCTGCGAACCCTGCCAGACTGAAAACTTAATACGAGCTACATCTGGTACACATGAGCTTAAGTCCGATCGCACTCGACCAGGGGACCACCAGAAAGCAACTTTCAGACCGAAACAGCCCCGAAATGGATAGGCACCAAGTAAACTTCGTTCCGGAGCCTGTTTTCGGCATTTTTAAGCTTATAAAAGGGGTTGAAACCCTCATTCCTCTCTCCCATCCGAAAATTGCAAACCCTAGCTTTGGGAGAGAGAAAAGGAGAGAGAGTTTGAGAGAGAGAGTGGAAGAAATTTTTCCCGTCTCTGAGCCACCGACTGCTAGTGCTTCAGCAACTCTTCCCAATCACCTGGCTGGTGATTTCTCCACTTTTTCAGGTATAAAATAACCCTAGAACTTGTTGATTTAGGGTTTACCTAGATTCATAGCGTGTTAGCTAACGTACTTCATAAATCAGGTCCCCCTACTACCGTAGACGAAGCGTACACGCAGAAGATTGATCATGTACGTCCACAGGCGATATCAGCACCGCCTATACGGTCAGCTCCTGCGCATCCTTCTTTCAGACCTACGGTATCACAGATTCGACAGCCTCCACGGCCCTTGACACAGCGGCCGAACCGGCCACAGCAGGCTCGAGTTCATGCATTGACCGCTGAGGCAGCTACGACGCCGACTTTCCAGCATTCAGCCTTCGAGGTCACGGCCCATATCGGAGGTACTCCCGTTCTTGTCATGGTGGACACTGGTTCCACGATTTCTTTGATATCGCGTGCCGTAGTCAGACGTCTTGGGTTACAGACTATCACTATGGATAGCGTGCGAGTCTTTGCAGCTCACGGAGATTATTCGGATGTCACCCAGATGTGTGAGGGTTGTTTGGTTGATCTGGGAGGCAGGACGATGACTCTTGATCTGGTCATCGATCCCTCGCTCGTTTATCTCGACGTCATTCTTGGCATGGACTGGTTGACTGCAGCGAGAGCCGAGATTGACTGCGAGACTCGTATAGTCACAGCGTACGAGCCTGAGGGTGCATCCTTCACATTTCCAGTGCGGGTAAATCTTCCTTTCCGCATTCTTAGCTACGCCACTCTATTGCGCGACGCTGGTGCCCAGGTACTTGAGCAGACGCCAGTTGTTTCTGAGTTCGGGGATCTGTTCAGGAAGATCCCTGGTTTGCCGCCCCGACGTGAGATCGATTTTACTATCGATCTGGTTCCTGGTTCTACACCCGTCTCACTGCCGACGTATCGCATGGCACCATGTGAGATGGAGGAGTTGAGGACGCAGATTGATGGCCTGCTAGGGCTTGGCTTTATACAGCCTAGCGTGTCTCCTTGGGGAGCACCGGTCTTGTTCGTGAAGAAGAAGGATGTTCGCTGCGATTGTGTATTGATTATCGCAGGCTGAACCAGCTCATAGTGAAGAACAAGTACCCTTTGCCCAGGATCGATGACTTGTTTGATCAGTTGAGAGGAGCGCAGTACTTCTCGAAGATTGATCTTCAGTCAGGATATCATCAGCTGCGCGTCAGGGATGAGGACGTGCAGAAGACAGCATTCAGGACCAGTTTTGGCCACTACGAGTTCCTCGTGATGTCGTTCGGTCTCACGAACGCACCGGCCGTGTTCATGGATCTGATGAATCGGGTATTTCGGCCTTTCCTCTATCGATTCGTCGTTATCTTCATTGACGACATTTTGGTGTACTCTAGGAGTCGAGAGGAGCATGAGGAGCACTTGCGTTTGGTCCTTGATACGCTCAGACGGCATCAGTTGTTCGCACAGTATAAGAAGTGCGACTTCTGGAAGCAGGAGGTGAAGTTTCTGGGACACGTGGTGTCCAAGGATGGCATGGCAGTTGACCTGTCTAAGGTAGCTGCGGTGCAGGACTGGGAGCAGCCTGGTTCTGTCACTGAGGTGAGGAGTTTCTTGGGACTCGCTGGCTACTATCGGCGCTTCATTCAGGACTTCTCGAAGATCGCGAGACCCTTATCTCAGTTGACACGGAAGGACATGAAGTTCGCCTGGAATGATAAGGCGGAGTCAGCTTTTCAGGAGCTGAAGGACAGACTTACGTCCGCCCCTGTGCTAGTATTGCCAGAGCAAGGGGTTAGATACACTATATACACTGACGCGTCTAGCGTTGGTTTGGGTTGTGTCCTTATGCAGAGGGACAGGGTAATTTCGTATGCCTCGAGACAATTAAGGAAGCACGAGGAGAATTACCCTACACACGACCTAGAGTTGGCAGCCGTTATATTCGCACTGAGACTCTGGAGACATTACCTCTACGGAGAGGAGTTCGAGCTCTTTTGCGACCACAAGAGCCTCAAGTACATATTCACGCAGCGAGACTTGAATATGAGGCAGCGGCGATGGATGGAGACGCTAAAGGACTTCAAGTTTGAAGTCTCTTACTATCCTGGGAAGGCGAACCTTGTGGCTGATGCGTTGAGCCGTAAGAAGGCGATAGAGTTTGCGGCTCCGCTGATGGTTGCCGAGTGGGATATGGTTGAGTTTTTGCGAGACTTTGAGCAGAAACTCACCGTAGAGGAGCCATTTGAGTTCATCGCACATGTACAGGTGCGATCTCAGATCGATGGCCGAGTCATCGAGGCGCAGAGGGACGATGCGCATCTTACTGAGCTTCGAGAGCAGGCCAGTGATGATGCTGACGCCGACTGGCGAGTTGGTATGGATGGGGGCTTATGTTACCGTGGCCGCCTATGCGTCCCAGATGTCCCCGACTTGAGACGAGAGATTCTCGAGGCTGCGCATTCTACTAGACTCGCGATGCATCTAGGCAGCACGAAGATGTATCGTGATGTGAAGAGGACGTATTGGTGGGAAGGTATGAAGACCCATATAGCTGAGTTCGTGTCCCGTTGTCTCACTTGTCAGCAGGTGAAGGCAGAGCATCGCTGACCACCTGGACTTTTGCAGCCTATGCCGATTGCAGAGTGAAAGTGGGATTTCATTTCCATGGACTTCATTTCTGGGTTGCCGAAGACGAGGAAGGGGCATGATTCCATTTGGGTGATCGTCGACCGATTGACGAAGTCGGCGCACTTCCTACCGATCAGAGTTACGAACTCTGTAGACGAGCTTGCTAGATTGTACATCAGAGAGATCGTGCGTCTACATGGAGTTCCGTTGGAGATCGTGTCGGACAGAGACACGCGGTTCACTTCTATTTTCTGGACTCGCATTCAGGAGGCTATGGGTGTGAAGTTGAAGTTCAGTACTGCCTTCCACCCACAGACGGACGGACAGACGGAGCGAGTGAACCAGATCCTGGAGGACATGTTGCGAGCTTGCGCATTGGACTTCAAGGACAGTTGGGATGACTGTCTTGCATATGCGGAGTTTGCGTACAATAATAGCTTCCAGGCGAGTATCGGCATGGCACCTTATGAGGCGCTGTATGGGCGACCTTGTCGCCACCGCATTGCTGATTAGAGGTCGGTGAGCATAGCTTGATCGGCCTAGAGTTGGTGCAGGCGACGTCAGAGAAGATCGATATTATTCGACGTCGGCTTCTTACAGCGAAGAGCAGACAGAAGAGCTACGCCGATACGAGAGGACGGCCACTGGAGTTCACAGTCGGGGATCACGTGTTTTTGCGAGTTTCCCCTATGAAGGGAGTCCTTGGGTTCGGGAAAAAGGGGAAGCTGGCACCGCGATTCATTGGTCCATTCCAGATCCTCGATCGTGTGGGATCAGTGGCTTACCGATTGGCTTTACCCACGCCCCTCGCGAGCATCCACAACGTATTTCATGTTTCTATGCTGAAGAAGTACGTTGCTGATCCTTCCCATATCATCAGATGGGAGCAGGTGCAGTTAGGAGAGGATGTTACTTATATCCTGCGACCGACACGCATCTTAGACAGGAAGGAGCAGGTACTGCGTAGCAAGGTGATTCCCCTTGTGAAGGTACTATGGACGCATCATACTGAGGAGGAGGCTACTTGGGAGACAGAAGCCGAGATCAGAAAGAACTACCCACAGCTTCTCGAGGAGTACGAACAGGTACAAATTTCGAGGACGAAATTATTTGTTAAGGGGGGTAGATTGTAACGCCCGTGAAAAATCCGTACTTGGGCTCGAGTACCAACTCAACCCGAAATCGCGTAGAAATAATTTCCATGGAAATTAAGCGTATGTTAGCTAGCGCAACACTAGAGTAGCTGGGAAATAGTCCCTGATCACTTTAAATACGTTCTGCAAGACCCAAATCGAGTAGAACAAACAACTCTACAATACTCTATAACCTCGGATCAAACTCTAAGCAGGTTTGTTCTCTGGACCACATTGAAATTTTGTATTGGATTTAGACCGCGCGTCGAAGGTCCGATACCTCCTATCTTAGACCGTTAGAACCGCCCAGCTGGACTTGACAATCATCTCGAAAATCAAGTCAAACCGATAATCACAGACGATTTCGTTGAACCCGGACTGAAGCGGCCACGAATAGGGACGGATTTGGAATTTCAAATTCAAATCTGGCACACGACTTGACGCGTCAGTATTAAGCGTTCTGACCGTCAGAATTCATCCAGATTACACCCTCGGATCAGGAAAAATTTCTATTTATTATCATGAGACTTTCAGCCCTGATCTACGTGCGGTGACCGCTGAACTGAAACTGGTCCGCCACGTGCGATCTGCGAACCCTGACAGACTGAAAACTTAATACGAGCTACATCTGGTAAACATGAGCTTAAGTCCGATCGCAATCGACCAGGGGACCACCAGAAAGCAGTTTTTGGACCGAAACAGCCCCGAAATGGATAGGCACCAAGTAAACTTCGTCCCAGAGCCTAATTCCGGCGTTTTTAAGCTTATAAAAGGGGTTGAAACCCTCATTTCTCCCTCCCATCCGAAAATCCCAAACCCTAGAGAAAAGGAGAGAGAGTTTGAGAGAAAGAGAGGAAGGGAATTTTCCCGCTTCCGAGCCGCCGACTGCTAGTGCTTCTGCACTTCTTCCCAATCACCTGGCTGGTGATTTCTCCCCTTTTTCAGGTATGAAATAACCCTAGAACTTGCTGATTTAGGGTTTACTTAGATTCATGGCATGTTAGCTAACGTATTCCATAAATCAGGCTCTCCTACTGCCGTAGACGAAGCGTACACGCTCCGTTCAAAATCCCGCAACCGTAAGAGACTAGGTGAGGATTTTAGACGCTTTGATTGACGGTTTACAACGCTTTCAATGTCGTTTAATAGTAGATTATCGACGGCATCGCCGTTTGACATGTACAACATGCTCTCCGTTTCCTGTTTCGTAAATTAACGAAGAATATGAGATTTAGGGCATTTTAGTCATTTGTAGGAAGTACGGTCTACATGCATATTTTGCTGACGTGATTGACATGGTTTGTCGCCGCATTAGGGAGTTAGGAATGCTTGCATAATCAGTTTGGCGAAGAGATTCGCCAAGTTGCGCACTTTGGGTCGACATACTATATGTGGACTTAAGTGTGTAGTGTATGTGTTTGTATAAATGCTTGTATTAGTACGTATTGAATTAAATGATGTTATGTAGTAGTTTGAGATTGATTTCTTGATTAATATGCTGACCTAAATGATTTCCTACACGTTTACCTTATGCATGATTGCATTACATGCATAGAAAGTATGCCTTGAAGATTTTCTTAAGTTGAATGTTATAACATGTGTTAACATGCTCACATGATGTATTTCAATTCCAATACCTTTGCATATAGTGTTAATATGATTCCATAGATGTGTGGGACTTGACTTAGTCCAGGCAGTCGGTAACCGAGCGAATTCGTGGCTGACTGGTCATAGCCACGAACGACGCGTCGATGAACGTGATTCGTATTTGGAGTTGGCGGCAGTGGTTAGGCCACGCGAAGTGTTTTACGCACTTCATGTCGTTCGACTTGAGATGCGATCGCGCTAGTCGAGCCCGTCAAGTAACCCGACTGACCGATGTATGTTCACCTTGTATGTGTCATAACTGCTTGAACCTAGGGTACTGAACTTACCACTGTAAATCCTGTTAACCATGGTACCTTGATCCACGAAGACTCATGAGCCGGGCATGGTGGTATGGGACACCGTGGTCGAGCTGTCGGCCTACGCTGGGGCCACAAACCTCCCCGTAGTGACCAGTGAGCACCTTAACTCGTGAGCAGATTATGGTGGTATGGGACACTATATTCTAGCTGTCGGCCTACACTGATCAGGCGACGAGCCCTTTGTAGTGACCGCGAGCGTATTCTGAGTCCACGGGAGGCGACGACCCTTCCGTTACAGTAGAGTACAGTAGGCCTGTATTGATAAGGTGATGGGGGAGCGGTGCAACGAGTGCGAGCAACATCCCTGGCAGCCCTTGCAGTGACCTACGAAATATACATCGTATGAGATTACTAGGAGTGACGACCCTAGACAGGATGTGTGTTGGGATTGATACAAGGGAAGTACCTTAGTTTCCCAATCCTGCTGTTTGAATGGACTAATAACAACTTGGAAATCATATCACCATAGCATTGCATGTGCCTGGAAGATGTGGAGCACTCTAGGGAGTGTGGCATGTCGCGGTCGTAAGATGTTGCCGCATGAGGGTGATCGTTGGTGAGGGCATACATCACGTCATATCATCTTGCATTAATAACAGTATTAGGATTGTCTGATTTACTGCTTTACTATTATCGCGTGATTGAATTGTGAACATGCTAATCTTTGCTCTATGATTCCACTGAGTTGATCACTCATTCCCACGTTACGGGATGGTGTTTGCAACACCCACCAGACCCTGTTGTAGATGCAGGTGAGGTCGAGATCCAGGAGGCGGAGCCAGAGATCGACGAGGACCAGGATGAGTTCTCGTATATGCAGTATCACGACGGCTTCCCGTAGGCGACCTGGATCGAGGGGACATCAGTGGGACTTTTCTTTTTGAACATTATTCTTTTGTTATGTATATGTATATGAGACTCAGAGATGTAGTCATACTTTGGAGACAGATGAGATTACTTTATTTTTCCATACAGTGATATATACATTGTTTAGTCTTCCGCTTGCTTTTATCACTGGATCTGAAGTATGAATTGCAGTTTTGGTATACTTTTACTCATGTGAATGCTTTAAATCAGACAACATTGAATCATAACCATTTTTGTTGCATAAGTGACGGTCTGGAACTCGGGAGTTGAGTTTATACACGACCCCCGATTTTCAGGGTGTTACACCATGGCTGCTGGGTCCCACGTGGACGTGGCCCACTTGATTTGAATCAATCTGATCCTTGTGTTTTCCCATCGCCATAAGGTAGGGCCTACGTGGTTTGGATAGCCATGGGGTCCATTTGATGGGCGGTTTGGACATCACATACACTCATTATGTGGGTCACAAAATAAAGGAAGGAGAGAGAGTGAGAGAGAGAGAGAGAGAGAGACGTGATGATGGAGGGACCTCGACACTATGGGCCCTCCCTTCCATTCATTAAATCATCATCAAGTGGGTCCCAATACATGTGGGCCCACCAATAAAAATCAACGATGGAGATCCTTTCTCCACCGAAATGCAAGGTCTAGATGACCCTATCCATGCAAGGAAACTAAACATCATGATGGGGTCCATGAAGAATGACCCCATCATGGAATGATCATGAGAATCAAAGTGGGCCATCGGGCACATCTAGGCTCCAAAGTGAGATCTATACCATCAATTGATAGGCCTCACTTGACCTATCATAAAAACATAAAAATCTAGGTCTATGAAGCACCTACCATTCGATATTCTTGGTCCGATGGAATGCCGATCTCTTTGTGTCTCACTTTGATGGAGGGTGATGAAAAGTGAAGGGCTATGATGAAGGATTTTGGGGTGGGAAGTGAGCCACACACAACACTTTTCTCTCTTGGGAGAGCTTGGACGTCCACCACTTTTGCTTGCTTGAAAAATGTGTTGAGAAAGAGAGAGAGAGAGAGAGAGAGAGAGAGAGAGAGAGAGAGAGAGAAGGGATGGTTGTAAGAGAGAGGTGATGGATGCGAGGTGGTAGTGTACTTGACTTGAGAGTCAACTTGGTAGGTTACTTGACTTAGGGAGAAAGAAAGTATGGGTGTGTACTTTGATTGATTGATTGATTGATTGATTGATGTGATGGGTTGTAGTGATTCTCTTGGGTTCGTAAATGCGTGGGGTTTCTTCTAAATAAACCCCGACCCACATCTCCTAGCCAGGGTATCGAATCGGTGTCAAGACGTGGCATCGGAACCGTGACAACGGTGCGGTCGTAATGGTACAAGTCTCGGATTAAGCCAACTCAAATCTATGGGATACAACTTAGGGTCATGAACAAACATCGATTACAGGTCGCAGGTTGTTGAAATTCGACGTGAATGATAACGGGAATGGACGGAACAGTACAGACTAGGATACGGGCCTTACGGTAATAGTATCATATGACATGTGTTTAAATCCTTAAACATGTTCAACTATAACAAATGTGTAAACTCTATTGGTGTGAAGATGTGACATACATGTTTGGACCCTTAATCATGTGGTCATATGACGTATGTCTGGCCACCTAATCATATGTAATTGCGAAGTATATGTAGTTGTCTAACCATATGATTGTGAAATACACACAAGGCCAACCAACTACATGAAATTAGGTGTCATTCGTGTAAGGCTCATATCCTAGACTGTACCATTCCGTAGGCTTCCAAGGTCCTCCCAATCTAATTTGCAAACCCTCGACATGTATTCGATGTTTTTGTACGATCATAAGCCGAGTCCTACATACCGAAGTCGACTCGACCCAAACTTGTACCCTAACGACCGCACCATCGCTGCGGTTCCAACGACGCGACTCAGCACCGATTCGATACCTGAGCTAGGAGATATGGGTCCACATTCATCTTGAGGAAAACACTACGCATTACAAATTCTGAGAGAATCTCTTTAACATGTCACATCCATCAAGTCAAGTACACCACCATACCTCAATGTTACCTCACCCTATCCCAAGTACAAATGACTACTCCCTCTTTTCCCACAAGTCAACTCTCTCTCTCTCCCTACCCATCCATCTTTTACCAATTTTCAAACAAAACCGATACCTCTCCTTACAACACCCATCCTATATCATCCCATCACTTCTCTCTCTCTCTCTCTCTCTCTCTCTCTCTCTCTCTCTCTCTCTCTCATTTCTCAAACCTCCCAAGAAACACCCAACGTCCAAGCTCACTCTCCCAAACTCAAGTGTGGGTCACTTTCCCACCCTCTCATCTCCCATCTCAACCATTCATTCTCCATCAACCTCCATTAAAACTAAAGGCAAGGAGCATAGGAGTCCAAAGAGCTAAAGAAGGAGGCCAATAGGTGGGTGATCCACTGTTGATTTCAGAATTTAGGGCCCACTTGTTGTGGGACCCACATTGATGTATGCAATGTAAAGAGGGGCCATAGTGGCGGAGTCCCGCTATCTCACTGTTTCTCTCTCTCTTTCTTTCTCTCTCTTATATGGATGGTGTGTGTGTGTGTGTGGCCCACCATGAAGTATGTATTTTATCTATGCCATCCACTGAGTGGCCCACATGGAAATCCGTTTGGACGGGCCGAAACAAAGGGAAGACAGAAATATCAGCTTGATCCAAGAGTGTGGCCCACCTAATGAGGGGCCGCCATATTTCATAGGGCCATCCAAAACCGTTCATGTGGGGCCTACAGGTGGGGTGTACCCCTTTTATCCAGGCCATCCATCATCCCTGGATGCTGGATGCTACCACCCACATAGTTACACACACTCACACATACATATATGTAATATATATATATAAATTATATAATATATTATATTATATTATATTATATATGTTGTGGTGGGCCACTGCTACATGTGGACCCACCATGGTTTCTTGCATTAGATTAGCACTGTCCAGAGCACCCTGGGGTCTAGACAGTGGTTCTTTTTACAATCCATATACATTATCTATATTATATTATAATATAATATAATATAATATAATATAATATATTATATATATTATGGTGGGCAGCCTTTACCACATGCAAATATATACAGTATATAATATATAATATATTAATAAAAATTACATAGGTGGGCTACTACATGGACTGCACCATGATGTATGTTACATCTACACCGTTCAGTTGCTGGACAGTGCAGCAGGCATGACATCTAAGCCATCCTTCCATCTTACGGGTGGAGCCCACCGTGGTGTGAACCATGTTGTCCATCCATTTAACGTGCATGCGGTCCCACCATGATGCATGTGTTGTATCCTTACTGTCTATCCAATTTTGAGGGGTCACAAGTGATGCATGGGTCTTATCCACACTGTCTATATGGTGGGACGGTGGGTCCCCTTTTGATGCATGTATTCTATATTCAGTCATCCATCAGATTGGACATGGGCCCACCATGCCACATGTGTTTTATCCAAACCGCCTATACATTTAGTGAGCTCGTCCTTGGGCTTGAGGCTAAAAATAAGACAGATCCAATACCAAGTAGACCACCTTACAGAAAATAGTGGTGTTGAACACCCACCCTTCAAACCCCTTTGGGTTACAGAAGTTCTGATTTAATATAATATTTATTTTCCTTCCCTATTTAGGTCCTTATGACCTTATGAACAATATGGATGGAAAATAAATACTATGGTGGGCCCATTAGAAATTTAATGGTGGAAATCATTGTCACCATTGCCATTTGTGGTATAGTCCATATGATCCTTTGGATATGATTCATTTTTTATATGCCATAATGATCCCTTGCAATGAATGCATGATGTATTTGACTCGGCCTATTCAACTCGGCCCATTTGACTCTGCCTAATCGACTCGGCCTATTCAACTTGGCCTATTCGACTCGGCCCATTCGACCGGCCCATCTGATTCGGCTCATTTGATCGGCCTAATTGATTCGGCCCATTTGTACCGGCCCATCTAGTTCGGCCCATTTGATCGGCCCAATTGATTCGACCCAATTGTATCGGCCCAATTGATTCAGCCCATTCGATTAGCCCATTTGATTCGACCCATTTGATGTAATTAAGGCCCATGATGATGTATATTAGGCCCTTGTGCTAGGCCGTGGGTCCCTATCCGATTGGCCCTATGAGCGTCATTCCTTGGGAGCAATGTTGGTTAAAGGTCCACATTGATCGAAAATGATGGTTTAATGTCCATGTCGTGACCTTCCCTTAGGCCTTGTTCAACCCATTCTCATCAGGGATAATTATCGTGGCTGATTATTGATTAGCGTGGCTGATTGCTAATTCTAATCGTCTTAGCCGATTGATCGATTATCGATCGAGGCTGATTATCATAGCCAATTATCAATTCTAATTATCGTGACTGATTGAGTGATTAACAATCGAGGCCGATTGTCGAATTTAATTATCATGGCTGATTACCGATTCTGATTGTCGTGGCCAATTGACCGATTAGCGATCAAGGTCAATTATCATGACCGATTGTCGATTCTGATTGTCGATTGACGTAACCGATTACCGATTTTGATAGTCATGGCCGATTGACCGATTAGTGATCGAGGCTGATTATCATGCCCGATTTTGATTATTGTGGCCGATTGCTGATTCTAATTGCCGTGATCGATTGACCAATAAGATATCAAGGCCGATTATCGTGATCGATTGCCGATTCCGATTGTCGAGAACGATTGTCGTGGCCGATTATCGATTGACGTGGTCGATTACCGATTCTGATTATCATGGCCGATTGACCAATTAGGGTTTGAGGTCGATTATCGTGGCCGATTGTCAATTCTGATTGTCGTGGCCGATTGACCAATTAATGATCGAGGCCGATGATCACCACTGATTGCTGATTCTGATTATCGAGGTCAATTATCGTGGCCAATTTTTGATTGATGTGGCCGATTGTCGATTCTGATTGTCATGGTCGATTGACCAATTGGAGATCGAGGCTGATTATCGTAACCGATTACCGATTTTGATTATCGTGGCCGATTGCTGATTATGATTGTCGTGGCCAATTGATTGATTAGAGATCGAGGTCGATTATTGTGACCGATTACCAATTCTGATTGTCGAGGCCGATTATCGTGGCTGATTATCGATTGATGTGGCTGATTATCAATTCTGATTGTCATGGCCGATTGACCGATTAACGATCGAGGCTGATTATCGTGGCTGATAGCCGATTCTAATTGTCGTGATCGATTACCAATTTCGATTGTCGAGGCCAAGTATCGAGGCCGATTCTAATTATCGAGGGTGAGTATAGAGGCCAATTTCGAGTATTGATCCTAATTGTTAAGGCTGATTGTCGAGGCCAATTTCGATTGTCAAAACCGATTGATGAGACCTATATGATATATATGTGGCCCGTGTTTGAGGCCTAATGAAATGTATATGTGGCCCGTATTTGAGGCCCATTATGATGTGTATTCAACCAGTGTTTAAGGCCCACTGTGATGTATATGAGGCCTATGTGATGAGGCCCATTGTAATCCATTTGAGGGCCAGGCGATGGAGCCCATTGTGATGTATATGATGTGTATTAAGCTCCTGAGTGAGGCCTATGTGTTGTATATTTGGCCCTTATGTGAGGTCATGGGTTCATTGTATGTTAGGCTTTATATGGGTCATTCCTTGGGGGCAATGTTGGTTAAATATCCACATTGTCGAGGTCGATTGTCGATGATGGTTATTGATACCAATTATGAGTATTTGACAGCATAACATCATGATACATGCCCATACACATCATCTGCATGCTTATTATGATATTTGGTTGACCATTGCATATGTCATTGGGCAGGTTGTTATGAGACTCCTTGATAGGCGGAGATTGTCTCCCACGAGCACACAGTATGCGTAGGATTGATGCATATATGGATTGTATGACTCATGCATCTTGCATTGTGTGTTGTGATTACTGTACACCCTAGCGATATCAAGGTCGTAGCCTCCACAGGTATGTCATGGATGGTTAGATGGGACACCGAAAATGTTTGGTTGGGGGATCTAGGTACTTTGGATGTTCGTGGGTGAAAGTCCCTAAACCTCCGTGGTCAGGAGACGCACCAACATCTAAACCGAGTGGATACATGAGCGCCCGAGTGCCGAATACCAGTAGACTGCGCTCCCACTATGTCATGGTCTGTTGGAAGGGGGTGTGACCTTATCCGCCTGAGTGAGGGGGCTATAAGCTAGGTTGTGTTTGACTAACTTCCAAATGGGTCCACTATCAACGAGCCGGGTAAGCATTGGTATACTACTGGTAGGTGGGTAGTAAAGACTTTTCCACTTGCTAGGCTACGCTGCCGGCTGGGGCGGTAGCCAGTTTGGAGTATACTGACCCCAGTGATGATCCTAAAGATGTATGGTGCTGATATGTGGACTTATTGAGTAAGAGTTGCATACTCATTCATTCATTCACTATTCACTCGGGCTGATGGTGTGCAAATATTTGTTACGTATACCGTCGAAACGGCCAGGATTTCAGTTAGGGTGCGCGACAACCTAAGATTAGGAGTTTACCACATTGAGTCTGACTATCTAAATTTAGGTATAGGACTGGTTTGGATAGAGATCCCATGTAATGGACCCCATAGCCTGTGATACTACGTACTATCATCCCAAATTCACTCCAACTTGTTCATTTCATTCGCACCGCATATTGTATTGTATCCACAGCATTTAGCATTTTGGATTGCCATATTTCTGCATTGATATGGCCGTTAGCATTCATGCCTTACATCGCATAGCATTAGTATGGTTGATGGCACTCATGGACTTTTCAGTATATTTTCACTTACTCTGATATCGTATAATTCATGATCTCGTCAATATTTCAGCTTTTTCTGATATTGTATGGCTTGTAGACTTATCAGTATCTCCATTTACTTTGATATTACATTATGAGCACACATATTTTGATCACACACTAAGCTTTATATAAGCTTATACATGATAGATGTGTGCAGGTAGTATTAGGTTTCAGTAACGTGGAGCTTGGAGCATGCAGTGGACCTCTAGAGCTTTAATTTTTTTTATGTATATCTCTCTTTCAACATTGTACTCAAATGATTATATTAGTGGATACGTGGTGATGATGTTATTCTTATGATTTGGGTATACTTGTGGTTATGCTTCTTATGAGACAAATTCATGTTGAAAATCCTCCTTATAGGATCCTAGGATCGGAATGTGGCATATTAGCACTGGAGCCAAGAATGGGGTACTACAGAGGCTGTCAGCACCGGATTCAACGATCAAAAATTTTGTGAGCCTAGTTTCCAAGTTTGGGGCGTAACAATTGGTGACCACCCAATGATATGACCACGTGCTTGTGGGCATAGTCATGGTCACCTAAACCATGAACAATCAGGTTGTACGTGCAGATTTTCTTAGTCATGAGAATTATGATATAGGTTGAATTATACAATTTGATAATGGAGTGATCCTCAACTCAGTATTATGTGATATGAATATGATCCTTACATATTGTAACAACCCGAGATTTCATACTCATGTCCGAGAAAACTGGGTGTGATGTGATGTGATTAAATGTAGCCCTAGGTCCGTTCATTATGTGACACTAAACCTAGATTATTAGCCATGTGAAGTGTCGAGCAGTTGTCACCTAAGACTTAGTTTAATGTAGTGTAACCTCGTATTCGTATGTAGGATTGTGATTTTTTAACTATTTTTAGATGTGTTGGAAATGCGAACACTAAATCATGATAGTGATCGCATATAAACTAAAACCATGCGAAATTACGGAACTGCATGCTTGACCATGTGAAAGTTTAATAAAGTGGTTGCCCCATTATGTGAGCTATGATGTAATGAAAGTACATAACCATCTAACCTTAAGTCCTTCATTATGACAAGTAGAGTGACATTTGTGTCGTCTCTCAACTATATGGACTTCTGATAATGGAGTGTCCATAAGACCATGTGGGCATATGAGAATAGTGTGGTTACTCCAGACTCGTGGACTATGTCGATGATGTAATCTCTTGGGTACGTGAACTTATGATGTGTGTCAGATTGATTGTTGAACCCATCTTACTAATAGTATTGGGCTTGATTTGTGGATTCCACTAATATGTTCACAATGGCATTAGAGTGGTGGGCCTATTAGCCTTAAAGCCCACCTTTAGTGGACGCCTTGTGGGCCCATTAGTGGTAAACCTATCGGGCCCATAGGTTACTTCCACTTACTAAGAAAGTAAGACTCCATGAGAAGTGCATATTAGGCCTATGTTTGAGCTTCTTGGTAAGTGCATGAGACTCCTTGTAATGTATGTATGCCAAGTCCCATTTGGGCCCTGTGAATGAGTTATGAATGAGTCATCAAATGAACCGTTTATGGTAATCAAATGGACCACCCAACAAGCCAAAAGATTAGGATGTAGCAACCCACTAATCAGTCCATTTGAGTGTGGCATTAAACATGACCATAGTCTACTTGAGATGATAGCTAGACTTGTTAAGATGTTGGATTAAAATCTAATTATGTTAATTATGCAAGTGGTGATGGCACATGTGCAGTGATTATGTAATGTAATACTGTAACACCCCGAATTTTGGCTAATCTGGGATTAGACGTCCTTAGGCAATGGGTTAACTAAAACACCTGAGAAATAGCTCAGAACCCAATTCCATAGCCAAAGAAATCACGTAGGATAAATTCCTTTGGAAAATAAGTGTAAGTTAGCTAGCGCGACGCTAAAGTAGCTGGGAAATAGTCCCTGATCACTTTAAATACGTTCTACAAGACCCAAATCGAGTAGAACTAATGACCCTACAATACTCTATAACCTCGGATCAAACTCTAAGCAGGTTTGTTCTCTGGACAGCTTTGAAATTTTGTATTGGATCTAGACCGCGCGTCGAAAGTCCGATACCTCCTATCTTAGACCGTTAGAACCGCCTAGCTGGACTTGACACTCATTTCAAAAATCAAGTCAAACCGATAATCACAGGCTATTTCATTGAGCTCGGACCGAAGAGAGTGCGAATAGGGACAGAATTGGAATTTCAAATTCAAATCTGGCACACGACTTGACGCGTCAGTATTGAGCGTTCTGACCGTCAGAATTCATCCAGATTACACCCTCGGATCAGGAAAAATTTCTATTTTTTATCATAAGACTTTCAGCCCTGATCTACGTGCGGTGACCGCTGAACTGAAACTGGTCCGTCACGTGCGATCTGCGAACCCTGCCGGACTGAAAACTTAATACGTGCTAGATCTGGTATGTATGAGCTTAAGTCCGATCGCATTCGGCCAGGGGACCATCAAAAAGCATCTTTTGGACCGAAACAGCCCCGAATTGGATATGCACTAAGTAAACTTTATACCGGAGCCTGTTTTCAGCATTTTTAAGCTTATAAAAGGGGTTGAAACCCTCACTCCTCTCTCCCATCCGAATTTGTAAAAATCCCTAGATTGGGAGAGAGAAAAGGTGAGAGTTTGTGAGAGAAGGTGGGAGAGAATTCCCTGCTGCTTGTGCCACGTGCAGTACGTGCTTAGGCAACGCACTCCGATCACTTTCCCGGCAATTTCTCCACGTTTTCAGGTAAGAAAATACCCTAGAAGTTGCTGATTTGAGGTTCCTTTCGTTTCCTAGCGAAGTAGCTAATAGAACTTGTGTATTAGGTTCTCTAATCGCCGTAGACGAAGCGTATACGCTCCGTTCGAATTTACACATCCATAAGGGACAAGGTGCGGATTTTAGACTCTTTGATTGACTGTTTCCAAAGCTTTCAATGTCGTTTAATAGTAGATTCTTGACGGCAATGCCATTTAACATGTACAACATGTTGTCCATTTCCTGTTTCGTAAACCAACGAAGAATATGAGATTTAGGGCATTTTAGTCATTTGTAGGAAGTACTGTTTTTACTCATATTTTGCTGATATGATTGACATGGCTTCTTATCGCATTAGAATACTAGGAATGCATGCATAATTATTTTGACGAAGAGATTCGCCTAAATGCGCACTTTGGGTCGACATACTATATGTAGACTTAAGTGTGTGGTTTAAGTGTTTGTATAAATGCTTGTATTAGTATGTATTGAATTAAATGGTGTTATGAATTAGTTTGAGATTGATTTCTCAATTAATATGCTGGTGTAAATGGCTTCCTACATGTTTGCCATATGTACGATTTCATTATATGTATGAAAGGCTTGCGTTGGATGATTTACTTAAGTTGTACGTTATAACATGTGTTAACATGCTCACATGGTTGTATTTCATTTCCATTACCCTTACACAACTGCTGATGTGGATTTATGATTGTTTGGGACTATGCCTAGTCCAGGCAGTCGGTAACTGAGCGAATTCGTGGTTAGCTTATCTTCGCCACGAACGACGCCCCGATGAACGTGAGTCGTGTTCTGGAGTTGGCGGCTGTGGTTAGGCCACGCGAAGTGTTTTACGCACTTCATGTCGTTCGACTTGAGATGCGATCGTGCTAGTCGAGCCCGTCAAGTAACCCGACTGGCCGATGTATGTTCACCCTGTATGAGTCATAACTGCTTGAACCTAGGGTACTGAACTTACCATTGTAAACCCTGTTAACCATGGTACCTTAATCCATAAAGACTCATGAGCCGGGCATGGTGGTATGGGACACCGTGGTTGACCTGTCGGCCTACGCTGGGGCCACAAACCTCCCCGTAGTGACCAGTGAGCACCTAGACTCGTGAGCAGATTATGGTGGTATGGGACACTATATTCATGCTGTCGTCCTACATTGATAAGGTGATGGGGGAGCGGTACAACGAGTGCGAGCAACAACCCTGACAGCCCTTTGTAGTGACCGCGAGCGTATTCTGAGCCTACGGGAGGCGACGACCCTTCCGTAGCAGTAGAGTACAGTAGGCCTATATTGATAAGGTGATGGGGGAGCGGTGCAACGAGTGCGAGCAACAGCCCTGGCAGCCCTTGCAGCGACCTGCAAAATATACATCGTATGAGATTACTAGGAGTGACGACCCTAGACGGGATCTGTGTTGGGATTGATATAAGGGAGGTACCTTAGTTTTCCAATCCTGCTGTTTGAATGGACTAATAATAACTCAGAAATCATATCACCATGCCATTGCATGTGCCTGGAAGATGTGGAGCACTTGAGGGTCGATTGCATGCCGTGGACGAAGATGCTGCCGTATGAGGGAGATCGTCGGTGAAGGCATACATCACGTCATGTCATATTGCATTAACAACAGTATTAGGATTGTTTGATTTACTGCTTTACTATTATCGCATGATTGATTTGATAACATGCTAATCTCTACTCTCTTATCCCACTGAGTTGATCACTCACTCCCATGTTACGGGATCGTGTTTCCGGACACCCACCAGTCCCTATTGTGATTGCAGATGATGGCGTGGCCTGCGAGGCAGAGCTGGACTTGATGATGAGGAGGAGGATTCCTCCTTTATGCGTGATCTGATTGACGGGATTACAGGGAGGGGATTACAGGGAGGTTGATTAGATACCTTGACACTTGTCATTTTATATTTTTAGAGCACTCATGTATATTCCTTTTTGTTCACTTTTGGAGCATACATGTATGTATATAACCTGGTAATATGTTCACACTCTGGAGACATACAACAATTTACATATGTTATACCTACTATCGCAGTCTTCCGCTTGCAAATTTAATAGTCTCTGTAGTATGATATGTTGTTCTGGCTTAATCTCACTCATGTTTAATACATTATCACAGACAACATTCAATCATACATATCTATGTTGCATAAATAACATTTTGGAACTCGGGAGTGGAGTTTTTACTCGACCCCCCGATTTTCGGGATGTTATAAATACTTACGGTGATGATGATGTGTGCGGTGATTGTGTGATATGATATATGTAGTTTAATGCAATGATTGTATGTTATAATGCTATCTTATGCCCAAATGCTTGGATCTTTATATGTGGATTTGATACATGTTATAGTATGTGCGTATTCCCTACACATGTTTGATATACAGTCTGTTGTGGTGACACTGTATGAGATTTTGACAATGTGATTGGTGTCGAGTGATGGATTGATCCTAATTGTGCTATCGTATGGTTGGTGCGCACTTGTGACGTGGAAGATACAATCCCTGGGTTGAAGTCCTTGTGTGAATATATCAAGCACAATCCCTAGGTTAAAGTCCCAAAGCGAATATATCGGGCACGGTCCCTAGGTTAAAGTCCTTAAAGCTCACTTGATGCTACATTGTAATTTATGTTTATGCCAATATTGATATTACATGTATATACTTTCCACAATGAGTGTGGATTGTAGAGTGGATGTGATTGGCAGAGGAGCCCGATTGGTATCAGGGTTACCGCATATGCATATGTGGCTTACATCCATAATATTGCTTGAGTGCAATCATACTCCATAGGGTGCTTGTGGATTATCATTGCATTTTTCTAACATCCTCATGAGATGGATTGAACACCACAGCAACACCGTAGTTATGAAATAGCGGTGAAGACCGCTTGAGTTGAAGTAGGAATATGCCAATATGTCCTAGAGGGGGTGAATAGGACTTTTTAAAGTTTTACAGTGTATTTAAAAATCCTATTGCACTAATCCTATCAGATATACAATTAACACGATTACTCAAATGTAACTCTACTGGCTTCCAAGCCTAATAAAGGAGCTAATCACAAACTATTCAAAAGATAGCAATATATAACTTAGTTCATGCTGGATATGACTGTGTATATATGTAAGGTGTGATATTAGATATTCAAATATTGAAATAATAAAGTAAATCACATAAACAAAGCAATCGCAAATACAGTCATTTTTATAGTGATTCGACTACTTGTCTACTTCACTCCCGGCTACCGCACTCAACCCTTGAGTATACCGAATTTCACTGAGGTTTCTCAGGGTTCACCTCAAACCTAAAGTTTTAAATCAAGTTTACCTTCAACCTTTACACGGAGGTTTCTACTCGATTCACCTCTAACCCTTGAGTTTTACAGGTTCACTACTAACCAGATATTTATGCTCTCTATAGAGCAAGGGTCCACACAATGCACTCGGATATTTTTGCTCTCCACAGAAAAAGGGTCCACACAACGCACCTACTATGTACACTGCCACCGGAGGCCTCCTATGAAGACTTCAAAGGGTGAGCAACACTCAAGAGTGAATCTTAGAAAGGAATAATCACAAGTTTTCTCTGGACTCTAGATACTTATAGATAAGTTGATGAGTCCCATTCAGCGCAATAATGAAGATCTCCTCCTTATTATTGAAGAATCTTCAGCTCCCTTGATCCACAACACAAAATATATACCACTACTTGGTTTCGGGTTGGGTCAAGGTTAGGACGAAAATCCACTCTCTTAGAATTTTCCTATAAGGAAGATAGAGTGATTCCCGTCATCTATTCATTCAAGGTATCCCAGCTTAATGATATGCTATTAAGATAGTTGTTGGATGATCCTTGAATGCAAAAGTTCATTTCCCAATCCACTCTATTAAATGTCAATGAATGAGAGTGGATTAAAAGATGAACTCCCTTGAGAGAAAGGGCTTTGGATATATGATCTAAAGGTAAAACACATAAAAGCACTCTCTTCTTTCTCTACCAGCAATGTAAACAAGTCTCTCTTTATATAGGCAAAAGGTTCCACCGGATATAAAATGGTCATATTTATGACAGAGTTCGATATCCTCGAGCAAGGTCAATATCATCGAGCGTATACTCTCGATGGGATCGACTGTCCACTCGATAACATAAACTCAAATGTCATACGCTTTTGAAACCTTTAGTCAGCTGGTCGATGGCATCGATACTGGTGTCGATGTCATCGGATTTCGAATTCCGATTCCATCGATACTGGGATCGATCTATCGACATTTGAAGCATGAGAGAGAAAAGTCTTGAAATATTTCAAGTTTTTAAGATACGATCGGGGAACAACCAATGTCATCAGAATTTAAATATCGATGATATCGAAAGCCTAGTCGATGAGATCAATAAATCGTATAGATTTACCTATAAGCATGCTGGACAGTTTGTGTCCAGTCTCGATCCAATCGACTAGGCCTCGATTGCATCAACATAAGAATATCGATTTTCGCGAGTGGCCCCCAATCAAAGTTAAAAACATCCTAAAAATTTTGCTAGAAGAAAAGCACACCCACTATCGATATGATCGATGGCCTTTCGATATGATCGATATTTGAATTCAGATTGAATCTGGAAGGACATCGATTTATTGAAGCACAGTAATTTTCTCAAGAAAAATAGGGGCATTGAAAATCTGTCTGTCAATATTATCGATCCACTTTTGATGGGCTCGATATTTGAATATGGATGATATCGTTAGATGTATCGATATATCGATAAATCCATCCAGATGAGTATGCGGTTGTTGGACACTTTTAGTCCTCTTATCGATAGTATCGATCAAGTGTCAAGGACATCGACAGTGCAAGTCGATCATATCGAAATTTGTATTGATACAATCTGCAGGGCAAGCAAACTTAGAGATTTTCTGATTTTTGAAAAAATTCACTTACCCAAAAACCCTCATATGTTCTAAGTTGTTTTTAAGGGTTTTAATCACCTGGTGTTTTGGGATATGGTATGTGAGTCTATGATTTACCTATGGCGAGCTTCCACACATCCGGTTGAGGCAGGCGCTTGAATTATTCTTCCTGTGAGGCTCTGCAAATTAACTGACTCAACACACACAGTAATTGACAAACCAGGGAACTAGCAAGTACACTTTCAATCTCCCCCTTTGTCAATTACGTGACAAAATACCAAAACAACCTAGGATAATATCTAGACAGACACATTCTAAATTATGTGTACATACTTTTACACAATTTTACAAATTCTAATATAGTCATGTACACAACCAGTATTTGCTCCCTCTTTCTATAAAACTCCCCCTTTTTTGGTGTAGCTGCTCCCCCTAACACCTGCAACATATAAGAGCAAAGATCCAATTTTTTACACGGGGTGTTTTAACTTTTCTCCCCCTTTTTATCAATCATTGACAAAGATAAAGCAGTAGATATTGACTGAAGTTAAAGAAGTATATGGGAGAACCACAGATAGAGATGTATAAAGCTGAGATCATTTTAAACCATACATCTTCTTCAGAAGATATGAATGCATATTAAACAGGTCAGGTAAGATAATCATGAAGATCACATGCATTCTATAGCAAAAACTCCATTTAACTAGGGGATTTCATATATCGCTATGGCAGTAAGAATAGAATTATATGCAGCCCTATTCAACAAAAAATTCAACATTCAAAACATGTACTACCACAGACAGTAGTAGACTACCACCCATCAGACATAAATATCAAACCCATGTAGAGATACCCAAAACGAATAAATAGGAATGAGTGCAGAAACTAGCTTTCATAGCTAGACATGCTTCCCTTCCAAAATAATCTTCTTTTAACATATAGAAGGCCCTTCAGTCGTTAGTAGCTCAAGAATCTGTTGCACAGAATGTTGGAGAGCTTCCATCCTGTTTTCTATTCCTAATAGTCGTTACTTGCAGTGATGCAGCCGCTCATCAATTCCAATGAGATTGTTTAAAAATTGGCGCTCAAGAACATGGCGTTGACGATTAGTGATAGAAGCAAGACTGTATTCAGGAGTTTGGTTAGATCCCCCAGAGAGTTTCTTCTTTAGGCACGGGACCACTCTCTCCATTAGGTGGACGATTCTTAGATGAGATAAAGACATACACTTGTGGGGCTGCATCATGGTCGAACCATACTTCAAGATATACCTTATCTGTTATTTTCGTCAGTCCTTCCCAGTGTGCGAGCTTGCAGACAAGGGACTGAAAAGGCAATATTTCACAATGGTCACTTTTGACTACCTTGATTAGTTGATCTAAAATGAGGGTTAGTAGACATACAGGGACTTCTTGACAAACATCATACAGGACATTTAGCGTAAAAGGACTCAGGTACGTGTCATTGGCATCACATGGGTATACATTCGTACTGAAGATACTATGAAGGAGTCTAAGCAAGGTTCCTAGATATTTAACTTGAAGAATATTGTCATCATTTCTTGGAATAGTCAGGCCCTGGCACAGTGCTCAAATAATTTCCCCCCATCTACCTAATTCGTTTAGATTTCTACTAGTGACAGGGATTTGGGTCACTTCAACGTTTAGAACACGACCAAGGATTGTTGGAGTAATTTTCTTGGTGTGTTGCATGAATTCCAGACGCATACATGGTGGATAAACTTGAACAACATGACAACAGTTGAAGAACTATTGGATCATTTCAAACTGATATGGACCACCGATAACAAGCATATTCTTCCACTCAATAGTTTTCATCATGAGATTCACCCCATAGGGCTTGATAGCGCTAGGAAGAATGGTACGATCGACGATCATAACTTGTTCCCAATCAGATTGATTTTGAGGTGGTCTAGTATTTTTTCCTTTCTTAATCTTGGAAGATTCTGCTAAGAGAGCCTTACCTTTTCCTTTATCCATTTTTCTTTCTTCATTTGGATGCTGAGATTTTCTCATCAGGGCTCCAAGCAAATAAACCAAAGGAAAAATCGGGGCAGCGAGACAAGAGTGGCTACTGTAAAAAGTAAAATTTTTTCGCTTAATAGCCTTTTTATTTTGCGCCTTCTGTCGATCATATTGATCATTGTTTCGATGTTATCGAGAAGTTTCCGATCGATTCTATCGAGTCTATCTACGATGTCATCCACGCTCATACGACTTTTCACATTCTGAAGAGTCATCGATTGTATCGATCCTTGGTTGATAAAATTAATATTCACCATTTCAACACACAGATAAGCATATCTTGATTTGATCAATATACATCACAAATTTTTATACAAGTTCTGTACAGATGAAAAATTATAAGCATGATAATGTTTATATATAAAAAAGTTCGAGGTATGCAACCTCAGATGTAACATTGAAAGCTCACCAAAAAAAATATTTCTCATTTCAGCACATGTTCAGATCTTGATGTATGATCTAAACGAGTTTCTTCATTCTCAGTGTTCCTCGATATCACTCCTTTTGTTTTCCTATAATAATGTAGTAGTGGTTATATGTGCGAAGACCCTTCATAATTAGTTTTTCTGATTGATCTAGGATCTTGCATTCTTCTTTGTTGAATTTGACCACATGCCCATTATCATAGATCTGCGATATGCTAAGGAGATTATGCGCCAGACCTTTTATGCAGAAATCATTCTCATTTCTAAGCAGACTAATCCGTTTTATGACACCCTATCCAATTACTTTAGCAGTGGTTCCATCTCCATAAGTGACTAGCCCATTGTGCAGATTCTGATATTTTAATAGAAGGGATTTATCACCTATGACATGCCTTGAGCAACCACTATCTAGGTACCACTTGGTGTCATTACCTGATAACTGATTTGAGTGAGTAGCAAGACAATTTTTCTTTTCTTTAATTACCCATTTTGAGGCAGACTTCTTTACTCTGTCTTTTTCTTTAGGTGGTGATGGATAAGTGTTTCTCCTAGGTGGACTTTTAATATTTTGAGTTTCTCTGATTGATTTGACAGTGTGGTTTTGATTAGCATTATGTAAAGTCCATCTAGGTGTTAAGCATTCAAACTCATAATGACCCACATCACCATGACATACTAGAGTTTTTCTGGTTTTGTTTCCAGAAGCAGCAAATTTTTCAGTTTCAGGAGCTACACATCCAGTCTTTGATTTATATTTTTCATATCCTAGCCCACTTTTATCCTTCCCAGGTTTTCCCATTCCCAATGTTTTTCTAGCTGCTCTCCACTGTGGGAAAACTTACATTTTATCTTGGAAATTTTTCTGGATTCAGCCAAATCAAACAGGAGTGTGTGATTTTCATTCTGAATGAGCATATTTTCATCTTTTAATTGCTCAACTTGTTTGCTCAATTTTTTAGATTCGGATTTAAGAAAAGAATTAATTCTCTCAGGTTTATCATTATCCGAGTGATGTTGCTGCAAGTCATTAATCAAATGGGTATTGATATCTAAGGTTTTGTCTAGATCTAGTTGCAGCAATTCCTTTTTGTTCTCAACAATTTCAAGTCTTTTGACAATATTGACGCTATGAATGTAAAGTTGATTGTAAGCATCTTGTAATTCATCTTGTTCTCTTTCTTCCTCTTCTTTAATTTCCTCATTGTCAGATGGAAATGTTTCAGTAGCTTGCTGCTCTACCTCAGATTCAGTTGGAATGATCAAAGCAGTGGAAACCATAAGTATTTTCAAAGATTTTCGATCTCCATCGCTTCCTGAGTCACTTGATTCTGAATTTGACTCTTCCGTATCATCCCACGTGGTGGCCATTGCCTGGACCTTAGTTTTTCTATTTGGGTATTTGGTAGATAGGTGTCCATACTCCCGACAGGCATAGCATTGTGGTTCCTTGGTTCTTTTTCTAAATTTTCCTGCAAAAGGTTTGTCATCCACCTTTCTACCTCTAAAGGGATGGCCGCGATTCTTTTGAAAGAATCTTCTGAATCTCTATGCTAGCAATGACACTTCCTCATCTTCATCTTCTTTTTTACTCTCACTGTCCTCATGTTTTGTTTTCTTAGAAGTTTTTAGGATAGTATTTTTGGATTTTAGGGATTGTGTGAAGTCTAGTTCAAAAGTTTGTAGGAAACCCACTAGTTCTTCTACTTTCATCTCATCAATATTTCTACACTCCTCAATAGTTGTTACTTTAGGATTAAACCGTTCTGGTAGGGATCTTAAGATTTTTCTACATATTTTTGGTACCAGAACTTTTTCTCCCAATCCAACCATGGAGTTACAAATTATATTCAACTTAGTGAAAAACTTCATAAATGTCTCATGCTCTTCCATCCTGAGATTTTTGAATTGTGAAGTCAGAAGTTGTAGTTTAGACCTCTTCACAGTGTTTGTGCCTTCATGGGTTATTTTTAGTAGATCCGATGCTTTCTTAGATGTCTCACACATACTTATCTGATTGAATATATCATGAGACATAGCACAGTAGATGGCGTTCATTTCTTTTACTTCAGTAGTTCGCTGTTCTTTGTCGAACGCCATCTACTTTTCTTTGGGTTTAGGTTTAGTGATGGTAGTTTCATCTTCAAGTACAATCTGTTCAGATGATAACACATATCCCTTTTCAACTACATTCCAAACATCATGATCTAAAGATCTTAGGAAGTAATGCATTTTAGCCTTCTAGTAAGCATAATTTGAACCATCAAATACTGGAGGTCTAGTAACTGATGAGCCTTCTCCTTTGGCCATATTTCTAAACTTTAGTCGAGATCACTCTCTAGGCGGTGAAGCCCTTAAAGAGAGACCCGCTCTGATACCAATTGAAATAGCGGTGAAGACCGCTTAAGTTGAAGTAGGAATATGTCAATACATCCTAGAGGGGGGTGAATAGGACTTTTTAAAGTTTTACAGTGTATTTAAAAATCTTATTGTACTAATCCTATCAGATATACAATTAACAGGATTACTCAAATGTAACTCTACTGGCTTCCAAGCCTAGTAGAGGATCCAATCACAAACTATTCAAAAGATAGCAATATAGAACTTAGTTCATGTTGGATATGACTATGTATGTGTGTGAGGTGTGATATCAGATATTTAGATATTGAAATAATAAAGCAAATCATACAAACAAAGAAATCGCAAACACAGTCATTTTTATAGTGGTTCGACTACTTGTCTACTCCACTCTCGGCTGCCGCACTTAACCCTTGAGTATAGCAGATTTCACTAAGGAGGTTTCCTAGGGTTCACCTCAAACCTAAGGTTTTAAATCAAGTTCACCTTCAACCTTTACACGGAAGTTTCTACTCGGTTCACCTCTAACCCTGGAGTTTTACTGGTTCACTCCTAACCAGATATTTAAGCTCTCTACAGATCAAGGGTCCACACAATGCACCTAGATGTTTATGCTCTCCACAGAGCAAGGGTCCACACAACGCACCCACTACATACACTCCCATCGAAGGCCTCCTATGAGGACTTCAAAGGGTGAGCAACACTCAAGACTGAATCCTAGAAAGGAATAATCATAAGTGTCCTCTAGACTCTAGATACTTACAGATAAGTGCAATGATGAAGATCTCCTCCTTGTTGTTGAAGAATCTTCAACTCCCTTGATCTACAACACAAAAGATATACTGGTACTTAGCTTCGGGTTGGGTCAAGGTTAGGCCGAAAACCAACTCTCTTAGAATTTTCCTATAAGGAAGATAGAGTGATTCCCATCATTTATTCATTCAAGGTATCCTAACTTAATGATATGCTATTAAGATAGTTGTTGGAGGATCCTTAAATGTGAAAGTTCATTTTCCAATCCACTCTATTAAATATCAATGAATGAGAGTGGATTGGAAGATGAACTCCCTTGAGAGAAAGGACTTTGGGTATATGATCTAAAGGTAAAACACATAAAAGCACTCTCTTCTTTCTCTACCAGCAATGTAGACAAGTCTCTCTTTATATAGGCAAAAGGTTCCAATGGATATAAAATGATCATATTTATGACAGAGTTAGATATCATTGAGCAAGGTCGATATCATCAAGCGTATACTCTCGATGGGATTGCCTATCCGCTCGATAACATAAACTCAAATGTCATACGCTTTTGAAACCTTTAGCCAGCTGGTCAATGACATCGATACTGGTGTCGATGTCATCAGATTTCGAACTCTAATTTCATCGATACTGGGGTCGATCTATTGACATTCGAAGCATAAGAGAGACAAGTCTTGAAATATTTCAATTTTTTAGGATATGATCGGGGAACAACCGATGTCATCAGAATTTGAATATCAATGATATCGGAAGCCTTGTCGATGGGATCGATAAATCGTATAGATTTCCCTATAAGCATGTTAGACAGTTTGTGTCCAGTCTCGATCCAATCGACTAGGCCTCGATAGCATCGGCATAAGAATATCAATTTCCTCGAGTGGCCCCTGATCAAAGTTAAAAACATACTGAAATATTTGCTGGAAGAAAATCGCGCCCACTATTGATATGATCGATGGCCTTTCGATATGATTGATATTTGAATTCAAATTGAATCGGAAAGGACATCGATTTATCGAAGCACATAGTAATTTTCTTAAGAAAAATAAGGGCGCCGAAAATCTGCCTGTCGATATTATCGAGCCACTTCCGATGGGCTCGATATTTGAATATCGATAATATCAATAGATGTATCGATATATCGATAAATCCGTCCAGATGAGTATGTGGTTGCTAGATACTTTTAGTCCTCTGATCGATAATATCGATCAAGTGTCGAGGACATTGACATTGCAGGTCAATCATATCGAAATATGTATCGATACAATCGACAGGGCAAGCAAACTTAGAGATTTTCTGATTTTCAAAAAAGTTCACTTACCCAAAAACCCTCATATGTTCTAAGTTGTTTTTAAGGGTTTTAATCACCTGGTGTTTTGGGACATGGGATGTGAGGCTATGATTTACCTATGGCGAGCTTCACACATCCGGTTAAGGTAGGCGCTTGAATTATTCTTCCTGTGAGGCTTTGTAGATCGACTGACTCAACACACACAGTAATTGACAAACCAGGGCACTAGCAGGTGCACTTTCAGGTTATACTAATGAGACCACCATAGCGGCATCGTGGTTGGTATTTGTGGGCACCAAAAATTTGGGTTTCTTATACTGAGTCCCAAACCCCTGGGTGAAATTTCCTAAACATCGAGTGGTACCCTTGAGCCTCATCATTAAGACCGGGCAGATGTCATGGGTCACCTGGTGTTAAAGACCATGTAGGTCTGACTCCCATCGATGCGATGTGGTGAGAAGAGGTTTGGCCATGCCTAGCTAGAGAGTTGGAGCGAATGTAGTTAGGTTTGACCAGCCCCTGAAATGGGTCTGCTATCGGCATGCCAGCTGGGTATTGGCATGGCTATAAGCCCCCCACTGATAAGGCGGGTATGTGAGGCCTCTATTCAACAAGTTTCGGACTTGTTCTAGATACTAAGCCTCAATGATTCCCAGTGATGATAAATATATTATGATGTGGACTTTTAGAGGAGGATTTGTATGCCTGCTTACATCCAGCATACCTTTGCATATAATCACTTGCATTGCATTATATCCTCTTAACTTTATGCAGCATTACTTGGTCACTATGCTTTAGTTTGTGTACTCTGATATTTTGATTGTTACTGCATGCTTGTACACTACGCACACACGAGTGTACTCACTAGGCTTTTTGCCTAAGCCACCTATTTTTCATTTTTTTCAGGGCAGGAGTAGCTTGGAGGACATAGCTTTCTCGATGCATTGTATCTATTTTGTGATTTTGGTAGTATTGACATTATGGACCTTTTAGAAAAGCATTATACTTGTAACCATCAGGATCTATAATGGAGACTGTTGCTTAGTATTGTGATTATGGATCATCACACTCAGGTATTATTATTAAAAAAAATCAGTAAAAAATCTTCCTTGTGATGTGCCAAACTCGAGACTTGGTGCATGGAAGTCGAGTGAAGGATTTGGAGTATCACAAAAGTTGTCTGTCCCCTGATTTAAGGCATGACATATGTGGTGAATGCTTGTAATAGATATCTCTCGTCTCTTACTTAGTTTGTGATTTTGATCCTTACAAACATTCATGAAATCAGGTTGTCCTACCTAAAACTTTTTTTTTTTTTGTGGTTGTCGTATGAACTAAGTTTGAATCAACTTCTCAGTACTACTGCTATTAAGATTTGTGATTTATTCTGATTTATTTATTATTTCAATAATTTTAGCTTTGATTTGGTATTGTCATATTCACCCCCCCCCCCCCCCCCCCCCCCCGGACAATTAGCTCTCCTTTTTCAGCTTAATTCAAGGACACAACTGGAATTAGAGTCCTATCTTTTCCAGTTGGAAGAAGAGACAATTAGATCTCTAGACTTCTCATGAATCTAGTCATCAAAGAAGAAGATTTGGGAAGATTGGAAGGGATTCCATCACTTAATCATGCCCATGAGACGATGACAAACAACAGGATTTACCAATCCATCAATCTCAAAATAGGAAAGGATGATATTTAAAGCTATCGCAGATCTATTGTAATTTGCCACAACAAACCATTAAAAACTAAAAATATTCCTTATAATTAAACTAGAATCAAAGAGAGTTCAATATAAACATGAATTAAAGCAATAGAAACATCTCATCATGCTATAAGCTTCACCTCTTAGCCCTAGTTAAGAGGTTTAGCCAACCATAGACATGATTGAACCAAAGTCTCTTAAATAAAACATGAAAACAACTAAGGAAGAAGAGGAAAAACTCTTGGCGACGGCTTCTCCACCCTTTTTCTCCACCCCTCAAACCCTAGAAGATGCCTAAGAACATCCTAGGGACTCCTATTTATAGTTGTGCAACTCCAATTTTCACACCGAGTTGGAAAAATTTAGAAACTGCCTCAAATTTATGCAATCCGTGTAGAATTTACGTAACCTTAGACTGGTTGAAGGTCACATTCAACTAGTCGAGAGTTACCTTCGACTGGTTGAGGATGATGAGAATTTAGAGGATTTTGATTGCTAGAGTTGGAGTCGAAATTCCTTCGACTAGTCAAGGAAGAGCTTAGAGTGGTCAAAGCAGGCATATTTTTAGGCTCTATTTCTTCAATTCACTTCACTCCTCACTTGGTTTTCTTGGATCTTTGGCATGTGAATTCTTCATTCTTGGTCTCGCAAGATCCATCCTTGTCTTTGGTGATTCTTGAGCATTAAATCCATGCTTTTAGTATCCTTTTCAATCCATGCTCTGAAATTCACCTTACAAAATAAACATGATTAAAATAGAACATTAAACATTATCATGTTCATATAACTAAGTAATAAATGGGAGATAATATGTAATATTTGACCCTCAACACCTAATATGGGCCATCCCTAACTTGAACGGTTTGTTGGCTAACCTCACATCAAAGGAAGTTATACTAATCAAGCTAATAATTAGATAATCATTTAAGTAACCTCCAAAAAGTTAAGCACAAACCATAAAATCAACATGCTTATTCATTCAAGCATTTAATCGAGCATGTAAACAATCAGAAGCAAGTACTAATAAAATTTGCATAAATAAATGGTATGTAATAATGTTATGCCACAAATACCCAATGCACAATAAGGATTTTTTAATTGCAACCCTTAAGGGTCGATAAAAGGTAATCTATGAGTAATGGACCGCACCTTACAATAGTTTGTCCGACTTAGATCGCTTCTATGGTAAGGGTTTTAAGGAAAGATCGTTGAAACCTAAACAATCATGCGGGCTTTTAAAAGATTTGGAAAATTTTAACCAAAATGATCTAGACTTATAAGTATGACTCAACCCTTACCTTCAATCGTCATGGAATGGACTCCAACGAAGGATCATAGGATGGCTAATACATCAATTGAAGAGGAGGGAAACCTTAACCCAATCGATCTTTCTCTCTCGCTCTTCCTCTTCTTCCCCCTTTCTCTCTTTCTCTTTCTAATTTTAGGGCACAAAATTTGTATGAGGAGCCCTGTGAAATAAGAGGCTATTTATAGTGTTAGAATGGGTACAAATAGCCAAAATATTCATTATACTAACCTTATGGGAGGTCATTTTTAAACACTGGGACCCAGTAGGAGGTGTATATATCAATCTAAAATAGGAGATATGTGTCTCACTAGGAGATCTATATTTAGATATAACCATCAAATGATCGGACGTGCCGATCAATGGGGAAGGCCCTAACTCAGATCAATGGTCACCGAGCACTGATCGAAGTTACAAAAATATGGATAATGTGTGGGGTAGTAATCTAAATTAGTGTCTTAAACTTGATCAGCATCTAACGGTTCAAAAATAAAAACTTCGATAAAGAGTGAATGGTGATCATTTCACTTGAGTTTAGGTTATCACTTAAGGCACTCGCACATTCCATGCACTTAACATGTGAGCCAAAGTTGAGCTATCCTAGATGTTATCTCGGCCCAATATCCCCGATGGACATCAAGCCCAGTAAGATGAATATGTCCCTATAGTTTCAAGTCTAACAGACCATGCACGCACGTTATAAAGATGTATTGATTAATTGAAGTAATTCTGGAATAAGTTGCACCATGGAATTTATCATGGGTGACAGTTACTATTGGGATGAGCTAAGTTCATATCCCCACCCATTCATGATTAGCGAAAATGGATATTCAGCTCTGATTTTTCTAAACCTGCCACTTCTAGTATAATTAAGGCATTTAGTGGGGCTAGTATGACCCTCTAATAGTTCCACTAATGGATGTACTATGATTTTTGTATGGAATTTCATAGGATGTTACACCACGCCAAACACATCTATCTACTACATGTCTACTTATATATATGCCTATTTTACTTTTCCTAGACTAGTTCACTACTGCCCAATAACTCCTGCTGCAATACATTTATTTTAAGAGTAGATTAAACATTTGCAACCTTAAGTTGCTAGATCTTCATGTCCATTTAAATTTCGATTCAGTTGCTCATTACCCGGTCATATCTTGATGACCATCTACCTCGATCGTCTATTTTGATAGCACATCAATTATTTATCTTCTCGCTTTAATAAGAGTGTACAGCATAACGGTTGTAACATGACCGATACATTAATAAAAATTGATCGTGTTTACACTAGCCTTCATTCTGTTATATGCAAATCTTCTACTTTGATTGAGGAATACCACATTAAAGCATCGATGAAATAGAAAGTCCTTAAATTGGCCGATTCTGTAATCATTGGTACAAGGCAAAAAGAACTCATTCGTGAGAGCTAACCCCTTCTCTTGCTCAATTGCCAAAGTACGCGCGCATTAAATCTTCAATCCATCCATCTTGGCATAGGGGTACCGGCCAATTCAGTCAATATCCTTAAGTTAAGAAGATTCTGACATATGTGCACAATCATACATGCACACATACTTCCTATCCAGACCCTTGGTCATACAAGTGGCTTTGATGGGCTAAATTGAGAGCAACAAAGAGTACCCATTTCTCTCCCAACTATTTTCTTTGGTGTGGCTCACTTAGGTGGCAATCAGCCTGATTTCTTTTTCCAGGACTAAATTGAGACTAGGCATCTAATGCCCAGCCTGGATTTAGCATACACATCAAAGTGGGCATGCCAAAAAATAAATCTGAATGTAGCTATATAGAGAATTATTGAGGAAAAAAAGAAGAGAATGGTATGCCCCAGCTCTTAATTTTTACAGGCCCACGATGATGTTTATGTAAGGATCCACTCTAAACATTGGATACTTAATCCATATTATAGCTCAAAAATTAAAAAAATCCGGTTGGCTATCATAACGAACACACTTCAAAAAGATACATCCAGCCTTGATTGTTAGAAGGCCAATTGTTTTACTTATATGAAATCCACTCCATCCATTATATGCTATACAAAAGTTTAAGCAGTGGTTCAAAACTAATGCTTGTCCATGATTCATGTGGGCTACACTAATGAAACCATATATAGGATTAGTGTTGCCCTTAGCAATCACGTGGTCTATTTTAGTCACCAAAGGAGCTGATTTTGTGGGAAGTGTAATCGCTGGTGTACCTCACACCACCGATGGTGTGGGTATTTGCTGGGGGAAGACAAAGGCCGCTACTCCTCCAGCTTAAGCTACAGGTTGTACGGTTTAAAGGAAATCAAATTTACAGGCCCCCAAAATGATATATTTATTATATTCACACCGTTGATCCATTTTGCAAGATCATTTTAGAGAAAGATTTTAAAAATGAATTATATTCAAATCTTAAGTGGACCAAACCACAAATAGCAATAGAGATTATAATTTTTACTATTAAAATATTCACGGGACCAGCTTATTATTTACTTTTCATCCAATTTATCCATAAAGTCACGCAGATGTGGATGAAGAGTATAAACAAATATCACATTCATCCCAAAACTTTTGTGGCTCCAAAAGTATTCCAACGGTAAATGTTAAATCATCCGCTACTTTTTGCAGTATGTCTTGCTCGCCAAATGGAAGGATTGCTGGGAAATAATATATACCTTATGATGGGACCCACATACCTTATGATGGGACCCATAGCTTCAACCAAGACGGTGGTGTGTGGTACACCAGCCAATCCGATTCTAATTTTAAGCGGTTATGCTTAAAACAGGGAAAGAGGATTGGCTGGTGTGGGGATGTGTCGTGCCAAGATCAAGCATTGCAGCTCATCGGGATATAAGTTGTTCTAACCATTCAAAATCATAGTTACATTGGGCCCAAAATGATGTACTTATTATATCCACACCCATCATCCATTTTTTGAGGTCTTTTTAGAGTATTATAACATATATATATATATATATATATATATATATATATATATATATATATATATATATATATATATATATATATATATATTCATATCCAAAGCTTAAGTAGACTGTTATGGGAGATCCGAGCCCATGGTAAGGCGCCAGTCCGAGTGCTAGTCCGAACCAACTCGCTACCACGACGTCTAAACACGTGAACAGTCCGAAGCGACAAGCGCCTTGAAGAAAGCCTCTCACTTCGGTTCGGACTGGTCAGACTTGCGAGATTAGCTCGGACTTGTCCGGTTACGAAGTTCACTCAGATCTAAGAGCCGTCCTTGTTTGACCTAGCAAGCATAAAGACAGACTGCCAGTTGAGTCAAGCCGAGGTGATACTCCGAGGCGCACATCCCATCTGGCTGACATGGAAACTCTCATATCTGAACGTGGCCGATAACTTCACTCGCAGATGCGCATGATTCACCAGATACGCTGGGCAATCAGTAGATTGCGGGCAGTATCTCCATGATCCTAGAATCTCTCTGATCATGCTGAGATTATCAGACCCAGACCATTACACAGGAAAGTATAAATAGCACACAACGCCATATCTATAGGTACCCGATAACAAGCTTTGGCTCTCCTCTACTCTCTTGGCCTAAGTTCCCTTGCCCTGACTTAGGCATCGGAGGGTCCCCCGCCTTAGCCAGGGTCACCTTTGCCCGTTTTCTTGGTGTAGGCTTCAGGGACAATATGTGGAAGGTGACGCAGAGAGAGGACCGACCAGATTTTCACCTCAACATTTTTTGGCACCGTATGTGGGAACTTGAAACTAAAAATAAGGTTCTCATTTTTCCAAGTAATGGTAAGGAGGAAGAAATTCGCAGTGGTGCAGCCATAACCTAATGAGCAGACTCGGTCATCATCACCGCTTCAGGCCGAGTCTGCACCAGGACCTTCCCACCGTTCACGCAATCGGTCGAGTAAGTATCGCGCCATGCAGAACGAGATCCATGCCCTGCACGACGAGATAAACCAAATGAAACAGTAAAGAGAGCTAGAGCTACACCCGGCTCAGGAACAACCCGTTCTCGAGCCGGTGGGATTATTAGTGGAGACTCGCTCTGTACCAAGGAGTGTGAGACTTGAAGCCCCCTAACACTCGGGGGTGCTGCATTCGAGTCGAAATCTCCTGCGGTACATGCCGAGGTATCCACTCGGATGCCACCACTCAGGCCCCCACGACCATTCATTCAGCCACATCCGCCCTGCCACCCACGGACCTCCGTCATCAGTTAGAAAGGAGGAGAGAAAGGAAAATGCCGGAGGTGGAGGATGCCCCAGAGGTCATCACGAAAAATAGGGATCCATAGGAGGCACGGTTTGCGGAGCTGAAAGACCGATTCCTGACATTGGAGAAAAAGCAATAATAGTCGACAGTTCCATCCACGATCCAAGCGATGATGGAAGAGATCGAGCCTCCCTTCACCCCAGCCATCATGCTGAAGTGATGCCGCAGAGGTTTCGGATGCCTCCTGTCATCCAGTATTCAGGATCTGGGGACCCATCCGAACACCTAAAGTCCTACCGATCGTGGATGCAGATCCAGACTGCAACGGACGTAATGATGTGTAGGGAGTTTTCTATCACCCTTACAGGGTCTGCTAGGATTTCGTATCGCCAGCTCAAACCCAACTCCGTGGACTCTTTTGCAGAACTAAGTCGACTATTCCTTACGTAGTTTATAAGCGGTAAGAGAAGTCAGAAACCCAACACTCACCTGCTCACCATTAAGCAGGCCTCGAAAGAGTCGCTGAAGGATTATATCACCCGCTTTAATGAAGAAGCATTGCATGTCGAGGACTACGATGATAAGATGGCTCTTGCTGCCATCCTGAGCGGACTGAAAGAAGGAAAGTTCGCCTTCTCTATCGAAAAGAATCCACCAAAGATGCTAGCGGACTTCATGGCGAAAGCCCAGAAGTATACCAACGCCGAGGAGTTTACTAATGCTCGAAAAAGTGCACAGGTAATTGACTCAGAAAATAAAGGGAAGAGACCTAGGAACAAAGACTCCCAGTCGACTGGCAAGGGGGTGGACGACCGCACTCCTTGTGATGGTCCACCGAGCCGCAAGCCGAAAGAAAAGTTTCGATCCTATACCCCTCTTAATACGTCCACCGAGCAGATTCTGCTGGATATCCGAGGAGACAGGCTACTTAATTGGTCAGTCTGCATGAAGGCTGACCCAGAGCACTGGGACAAGAAAAAATTCTATCGTTTCCACCGGGACCATGGTCACAATACGGACGACGGCGTGGACCTGAAAGACGAGATCGAGTCCCTCATCCGCAAGGGACATCTACGTCGTTACACAAAAAAAGAGAAGTCCGCTCGGAGAGAAGAACAGCCGCGAGAACAGCCGAATAATCTTCCAAAAGAACCCGCCGAAATTTGTACCATCTTCGGGGGTTTAGCTGGGGGAGGGGATTCAAACGGGGCTTGAAAAGTCCATTCCCGGAGATCCGAACCGAAACACCACGTTCACTTGATGGAACGTCCCAGTAAGGAACTTCGAGTCTCTCCGTGCAGCCTGACTTTCACGGAAGATGATGCGCGAGGGATCCAACATCCTCACGATGACGCGCTAGTGGTTACCATGACCATAGAAAATCACCATGCCTCTCTTACACAAAAGGCCTCAAAAGTTAAAAAGTTCTTACACACATCTATCACTCCATCCATCCATCACTCTCTCTCTCTCCCTTTACGACTCCTTCTCTCTTTCTCATTTTCAAAAAAAATCCATCCAAGCAAAAACCCCATACGTATGAGAAAACCTCAAAGCTCTCCAAAACTCTAAGGTGGCCCACTTTCCTACCCCATCATCTCTCATCTCAACCCTCCATTTCTTATCTCCTCCATTGAAGTCCAAGCTAAGGTGCTAAGGAATCCCTAGGAGCAAGAAGATCGGACGGTGGGTGCATGATCATAGTAGTTTTTCCTATTTTTGAGATGGGCCAAGTGAGGCCAACCGATCAATGGTTTGGATCTCACTTGGGACCCTAAGTTATGGCCGATGGACGACTTTGATCAACATGATCATCCATGATGGGGCCATTCTCCATGGACCCCATCATGATGTTTATTTCATTACATTTAAAGGTCATCTAGACCGTCCATATTGGTGGAGAAAGGATCTCCACCGTTGAATCCAATTTTTGTTAGTTCCATGTGTAGAAGGACCCATTTCATTGTATGATCTCTTATAAGGGAGGACCCATAATGTCGGGGTCCCTCCATCACAAGCGTGTCCCACCCTCTATCCCTCTATCTCTCTCTACTTCATTTTCTTTTTTCTTAGATCTTATTGTGTTTGTGTGGCCCACTTGAATGGACCCCACCTTGAAGTATTTATGTTGTACAAGCTTTCTTCAAGTGGGGCCCACCTTATATGTTGTACCCATATCATCCATCAGTGGTGGCCCACCTAATCAGGGCCCACCACAATGTACTTTATTCAAGGACTAAACCGTCCAGCGTCTAGGACGCTGGACGTCCCTTGTGTAAGCCCCACCTTGATGTACGGGTACAATCCAAGCCGTCCACCCTCTTCCCCATAACATTTTAGGCGTTGAGCCAAAGAACGAGGTCAATCCGATAATCAGGCGGGCCATACCATAGAAAATGCATTTCTTACCCTTCAAATGCTATTAGGACCCACCTTGCTACATCTACATGATAAAAATACTGAACATTGGACTTGTTCAGTGTATTTTAAGCCCCTCAATCCATTGGACGATATGGATCTTCGAAAAGTGGGCCCCACATGTGATGTTTCGCAAGAAAACTGAAAAAAAAAGGGTAAAGGGCAAGAGGCAGCGCCTCTGCCTCTCTCTGACAGCGGCAGCAGCTGCACGCTGCTACGTACAGCGTTAGGCAGGTGGGCATCCCAACAGCTGCCCACGGTTGCTGCCGTGGGCCCCACCATGATGTATTTTTGAAATCCAACCTGTTCTTGAGGTGGGCCACTCCCAGACGTGGGTCCCCTCCAAAGATCAACCTGATCCAACGCTCAGGTGGCCCACATCATAGGAAACAGTATGAATGAACATCTACCATTGAAACCTGTTCTGAGGTCCACAGAAGTTTTGGATCAAAATGAAATTTATTTTTCTTCCTCATTCAGGTCCGTGGGACCTTACCAACCCGTTGGATGGAAAATACATGTTATGGTGGGCCCCACGTGGAGCCCATAGTGATGTATAAGTTTTCCTCCACTGTCCGCCGGACGGTGGAGCCCACCAATTGCATGTGTTTTATTCACGCCGCCCCCCCCCCCCCCTGGCGGATTGACAAACAAATCACATTGGATGACAAACAAATATTACAGTGGGCCTTCCCCTGGCCCACATGCTGGATGATAAATAAACATTATAGTGGGCCCTGGGCCCATGTGACCCTATGAATAGTTTGGATGGAAATAAACACCACGTTGGGCCCCAATTTGGATGGAAAATGAACTTAATCTAAGGCCCATGGGTCGAGGCCCACTTGATGTATTCTAATGCCCATGGGATTGGACCCATTGATGTGTTCCAAGGCCCACGGGATTAGACCCATTTGATGTAACTTAAGGCCCATGGGATTGGACCCATTTGATGTGTTCCAAGGCCTATGGGATTAAGCCCATTCAATGTAACGTAAGGCCCTTGGGATTAGGCCCATTTGATTTATATAAGGCCTATGGGTTTAGGCCTACTTGATCTATATAAGGCCTACAGGATTAGGCCCATTTGATATGTATAAGGCTCATGAGATTGGGCCCATTTGATGCAATCTAAGGCCCACGGGTTATGACCCATTGCAATGCACATAAGGCCCATTGGTGCACCCCATTTATGTGGCCCATTTGATGAATAAAAGGCCCATATGATATGGCCCATCTGATATATATGTAAAGCTCAATGGGATGGACCTAAGGTCCATTGCAATGTGTAAACCCAACTCGGATTATGTAATGATGTTTACGACGATCGTGCCTTGGGAGCAATGTTGGTTTGACGTCCACATTGCGAGTGTAATGTTGGTTGGCTATCCACATTACGACTTTCCTTAGGGCCCATTGTTAGGCCCGTACTTATTATGTATAGGCTGTCCAAGCCCATCTGCATTGTAAGGATAGTTCATTTCATTATAATATGTTTAGTATAGTTCCATGACTCATGATCATACGCATCATATGTATGCTTGACGTGAGAATTGTCTGATCATAGATATACCTTCGGGCAGGTTGTTTATGGGCTCCCGGTTAGGCGATGTTGCCCTGCATGAGCGCTTGATACCCGCAGGATTTGCTGCATGATTGGATGGTGTGATTCATGCATTTCGCATTGTATGACATGATTGTTATAAGCCCTGGCGACATCGGGGCTGTAGTTTCCACAGATGCATCGTGGTTGGCAGGATTGGATACCGAAAATATTCTTCTACATGGGGTGTTATAGATATCCCTGGGTGAAAGTCCCTAAATCCTTATGGCACCAAGAGGTTGCTCCAATGTCTAGACCGAGTGGGTAGATGAGCGTTGGGTGCCGATTACCAGATGGTTGCGCTCTCCACTGTGTCGTGGTCGGTTGGAAGGGGGTGCGGCCTTATCCTCCCGAGAGTAGGGGGCAATGATAGGCTGAGTCTGACCAGCTCGAGGAATAGGTCCTCTATCGACGAGTCGAGCCCGATATTGGCAGACTGATAGTGAGGTCTCTTCCACTTACCTTATTGCGCGCGATGAGACGGCGATCTGGTTTAGAGTGTACTAGACCCCGGTGATATCCCTGATTTGAGCTGTATTGACATGTAGACTTAGATGAGGATTGTATGCTTGACTTACATCTTGCATCGCATAGCCTTGGTACAGCTCACGATATTATGGATCCATCTGCATATTCCGTATTACTCTAATATTACATGATCATATTACTACCTTGCGCACACACTTTCACCACCCTCTAAGCTTTCATAAGCTTATGCACGACCGTTGCGGCGCAGCAGCGCTGAGGCAGGAGCGCTTTGCAGATCATTTTAGAGTTTTTATTCTTCACCATTGTATTTCCCTTTATGCTCATTTTACTTGTAAAGTTTTTGATCATAGTGGAAATGTAATGGAGTTCTTGGTTGTTGTTTGTGGGTTATGCCTTTGGTTATACTTATTACGAATCAAACTGACGTTGAAAATTCTCCTCGTAGCATCCCAGGATCGGAACCTGGCGAATGGGAGCTAGGAGCAGAGAATGGAGTTCTACGGAGGCTGTCAGCACCGGATTCGGTGATCAGAAATTTTGTAAGCCCGGTTCTCGAGTTTGGGGCGTGACAGCGGGCAACTTTAGCAGGGGCATCTTCGGGATCCTCAGGCAGAAGAGGATCAAGATCGAGGTCTGGATACAAACCTAGGACTACCTCGAGATAAGCATCGAAGCCGCGATTGTAAAATGTCGCAGCTTCGGCATCCCTCTCCTTGGAGGTCTTGAAATCTTCAACCGTGACTGCAACCACTACGGCCAGAGAGGCCTCATCTTTGGCCCGCTGAGCCTCCACAGCCTGATCCACGACTCGGATCTGCTCTTCAACCGCCTCGGCCTTGGCATGTTTCAGGGCTTCACCTAGTCGAGTAGTCTCTATGGCCAAAGAATCCGCTTGAGCCCTGGCGCGGGTCAGCTCGGCGATCGCTGCATCGCCGCTGGCCTTGAGATTATTTGCTTTCTCCTTCAGCTGTAGCTCCCTGGCCTCCAGGTCGACAACGACTCCCTACAGTTGAATCACTCTGGCCTTCTCGTCCGAAAGCTGCCGGCGCAGCTCACCCTGCTCGGACTTCAAAAGGGCAGATTCATCACGTAGAGCCGTCATCTCGGCCTGGAGAGTCTCGAACTCCATCTCCCTCATCCGGTGTTCCCGTGCTCTCTCCCAAATTGAGAGCAACATCGGGACAGCCTGAATAGGAAACAAGGATCAGAACTTGAGAAAACATATACGATAATTATACAACACAAAAGAAAAGGGAGAATCCTCTCGGAGACGTACCGTGTAGCATACGGTGACTAGGTCGTTCAGAAAGCCGCCTTCCTATCTGCCAACGTTCCGAGCAATATCCTCCTCGAGGGTATACTTGGCGGCCCACGAAGCCAAGCAGACCATATGATAGCCCGGCTCGAATCTCTCATCGCTCGTGCCGCCTGGGGCGAGTCCACAGCCTTCTCGGCCCCTACCTTACTGTCGGTCGAGTTTTGACCCTCGGCGCGGACATCTCCCCCGACCTCGGGGGGGGGGGGGGGGGGGGAATCATATTGTCAGTCATTCGAATAGCCTCCTCCCATTCGAAGGAAGAAGGGATAGTGATGGGGGGCTCAGGGGCTGCGGTAGGAGCCTCCGCGGTGGGGGGAACGGCGATAGCAGGAGCACGATGAGCAACAGGGCTTGGAACGACTGGAGTGTCGGCCACGGTTGTTCGGACGAGCCCCGAAGGAGGAGATACCACCGGGCGCAAAACTGCCGAAGGGCCGCAGTAGTACTAGGGCGCGCCGGGGTCGGCACCTCAGGGGCAGAGCCGACTGGTCTCGGAGCTGGAGCTGCTAAGGTCGGCGCAGCGGAAGATTCCCCCACGCGAAGGAGGACTGGCTTCTTCCGAGTGATCTTCACTCGGGGGGCTTCCTTCAGCAACTCCGCTGCTGTCGGAGCCACTTTTCTCTTCCGAGCTCCGGACGCCTTGGCTATGCTTGCAAAAGAAAAGACGGTATCAGCTACTAAGTAACCGAAAGGAAGTCCATTGAAGAGATTAGGGCAGCTTACTGAGGGACGTAGACAAAGGTTGGGACTTGCAAAGCCCAAACCAGTGAAGATTCGCCGCGGTGATCAGATTAGCCCAGGAACAAAGCGTCTTCGATCGCGCTCTGGCCTTCGCAATACGATTTTTCTAGTCTGAGTCAAGGAGAGGTAACCCCTTTGGGAAAGCTGCAAAAGGAAAATGAAAATTTTCACTTCAATTGAAACAGGTGAAAACTAATGCAGCAATCCAGATGCTACATAAAGTCCGACCTGGTTTTGTAAAATGGGTCGGAATACGAGCCGTTGAGGTCATAAGCTCAACTGCTGGTGCCTCTCATTCACCTGCCACCTAGAACCACTTATTTTTCCAGTCCTTGTTAGAGGACGGCAGGTGCATCACCAATCCCGACCCCTTGCTCCCTCGAGTCGCAAAATAGTACCATGGATCGTTGTTGTCATACTTGACCAGGTACAGACTCAGCAGTTCCTCTGGGGTCAGCTCGGAGTTTCCAACTTGTCTCCAGATAATGTAGGCAGAAATCATCATCCCTCAGGCATTCGGAGTAAATTGCCCGGGAGCCAATTCAAGGTAAGCCGCAACATTCCTGATAAAGGGGTGTAGTGGGAGCCGGACCCCGCACTGCAGTGCACAAAGGAAGATGACAACTTTCCCCTTAGCAGGAGCGTCAGCTACGTTCATAGGCCCAGGGGCCCTTATCCGAACGGAGTTAGGGATTTGGAACTCCGAACGGATCCACTCCATCTGAGATTTTGACATAACAGAACCTCATGGGACTACCTCTATGGCGCGTAAACTCACGGGCATTTCGGTGGTGGCAGTGGTCTCAAATCGGCGGGCTCGGGTGGCCCTCTTCTTGCTGAGCTGATTGGTCTTAGGGCTCAACGTCTTTTGCCTCCGAGGCGGAGGTATGGGAGAGTGGTCTCAAAAGGGCTTTCGGAAGTCCCGCTCCTACTTTCAGAACTCCCAGGCTCGGAGTCATCAGCGTATTTACGAACCATCTCGAGGTCGGAAGACATGGTAGAAAGAAGGATGAAGATCAACAGGACTCACCGGATGACTGCCGAAAATCGCCTTCTACCGAAAACTTCGAATTCGGCCGGAATCGCCTCGTCGGAAATCGCCTCCTCCGGTATGCTCTTCTGATTCAGAATGCAAAGTGACGAATGAAAATTCGGGGTGCCTTATATAGGTAATGAAGGAATTCTACATTGATGGCGAGCCTTAATGACCGTAGTCGAATCGGCATGAGGTGATCTTCGAGCACACATGGCCGCACCTCATTGGAGGAATACTGAACTTTCGGTACGGCTCTGACATCGGGCGGCGTACCTCGGTATGCGAAGCGATGCCCGAACAGTCAAAACCGTCACGTACACGCCTCCTCAGGCCTGCGTGGCAACCTCTCATAGGATGAAAGGAGATTTGAAATCCTAACCGTCGCCATGCGTCAACCGAAGTGATCAGCACGCGGGTAATTCGAAATCCGTCATCATTGCAGTATGGGCGAAAAATCTCTTACAAGAGTACTCTCCGAGCCTGCAAGAAAACTCGAAGAGTAGGGGGCTTCTGTTATGGGGAGATCTGAGCCCATGGCAAGGCGTCAGTCCGAGTGTCGGTCCGAACCAACTCGCTAACACGACGTCTAAACACGTGAACAGTCCGAAGCGACAAGCGCCTTGAAGAAAGCCTCTCACTTCGGTTCGGACTAGTCAAACTTGCAAGATTAGCTCGGACTTGGCCGGTTACGAAGTTCACTCAGATCTGGGAGCCGTCCTTGTTTGACTGAGCAGGCATAGAGACAGACCGCCAGTTGAGTCAAGCCGAGGCGATACTCCGAGGCGCACATCCCATCTGGCTGACATGGAAACTGCCATATCTGACGTGACCGATAACTTCGCTCGCAGATGCGCACGATTCACCAGCTACACTATGCAATCAGTAAATTGCAGGCAGTATCTCCATGATCCTAGAATCTCTCTGATCGTGTCGAGATTATCGGACCCGGACCATTCCACAGGCAAGTATAAATATCACACAACGCCATATTTACGGGTACGCGATAACAAGCTTTGGCTCTCCTCTACTCTCTTGGCCCGGTTCCCTTACCCTGACTTAGGCATCGGAGGGTCCCCCAGCTTAGCCAGGGTCACCTTTGCCCGTTTTCTTGGTGCAGGATTTATGGACAATACGTGGAAGGCGACGCGGAGAGAGGGCCGACCAGATTTTGACCTCAACATAGACCATACCAGAAATAGCAACGGGAGAATGATTCTCACTGATAAAATATACATAGGGCTCCCCTAGCATTTATTATCCATCTAATCTGTTCATAAGGTTACACAGACCTAGATGTAGAGGAAAAACAAATATCACATTGATCCAAAATTTCAATGATCCTCGAAAGGGTTTCAATGGTAGATGTTCCATCCCGCGCGGTTTTTTAAAGCGTAGTCCACTTGATCTTTGGACCTGTCTTTTTTTTTTTTTCAAGCCAGAGGACAAGCTCACTGAATGAAAAGATGGCTGGGATATAACACATACCTCGTCATGAGACCCACACCTTGTGGACCTCACCACACCACCCAAATCCGTGGTATGTTGTACATCAGCCAATTGGAGACGGATTGGCCACTCCCCCTGCCACCAGCTGGTGGCCGGTGCTATGTGGGCCCACCATGATGTGTGCGTTTCATTCACTCTGTTTATCATTTTTACGAATAATTTTAAGGCTCATATTAAAAAATGAGAGGAATATAAAATGCAGGTGGACTACACCACAGGAAAATAATAGTGATTGGATATCCACCGGCATGGATGAAGCACATACATCGTGGTAGGGCACACATAGCACCGACCACTAGCCAATGGCTGGTGGCAGGGAGTAGCGAATCCGTTTCCAGCCAATCTTCTAAAAGGGTATACACGTGGTCTTCTCAAGATTTTGTTTACATCGAAATTCTGTGATGTGGCTCAGATGATGATGGTTGCGTGAATTGATGAGGTAGGTTTTCTAAATTCTTTTGGAAATCGGCTAATCTGATTTTCTTTGTAAGAAGAATAGGTCAAAAGATCCCAGCTTCGACGGTCAGATCTTTAAAAGTGTATCCAACGTGCGACTGAGTATCCATTCACATTTTTATAAATAGTCGTATGGTCGGATTCTTCGATACAGTGGACCTAACATATGAACGGTCTGGAAAGGATTCCACGGACGACTAGCAGTGTGCATGCGTATTAATAGTCGTACTCTTCCAGTCGGCCAAATTAACTTTTCAAATCCCAAAAGCGAAGGGCAACAAAACCAAAGCCCAAACCCCACGGACGGAAATCGGCCTTCCCTGCAATTGCCAGAACCTTCTTCCCTTTCTTTACCTGGAATCTCTCTCCCTCTCTAGTGTAGTAGTTGCAGAGCTTGAAGACAGAAAAGGGCTTTGTATTACTGTTTTTGGTGGTTTGAGCTTTGATGGCGACGGACAATGGCTTTGATGGAGGCCCAATTTCAGGAGGGACTTTTGCTCAGATGCTTGAATCTGGTGATGTGGGTCCCTTTATAGAGGAGGTCTCAATCTACCCTTCGTCTTTGCCTGATGGGACACGCTCGAAGATGCTGCGTTTCGGGGACGACGGCCGAAACGAAGAGGTGATGGGTTTTTTCAAAGCAGGGGCGGTGGCCCAGAAATCCGGAATTAGCGGTGGAGATTCTTCTTCGACTTCTTCAAGCAGCGGCTGCAGTTTCTCTAAGTCGAGGGTTGGTGGAATTCTGATTCTGGAAATCCGACATGCATGCACGCATGTACGCATTTGAAAGAAGAGATGATTTTGTTGGTTTTCTTGTATGCAGAAAGCGAAGAGCGGAGAGGGGAGCATGGAGGAGAAAAGACGAGTCGGGTCGGGTCCTGACTCTGTTCTCAAGTCGGGGACGGGTTCGGGTTCGTCTGCGTCAGCTGAGAACGGTGGGAAAACGCCTAAGAAGCACAAAACGGAGGTCGCTGCTTCCGCCGGACTATTGAAAGTCTCAAAATCCGAACCCCCTCTTCTTCTTTTTTTTCCTTTTATGGGAGTTGATATCTGCACCCTTACTTTTTATGCATGCACTCCTTTTTATTTTTTTCTGGAAGAGAGCGTGCGTGTGTGTGTGTGTGTAAAAACATGGGATTTAAATGCCATTTTCTTTTTTATTTTATATATGTTTTGGATTTGATGATAGGTGAAGAAGGAGAAGCTGGGAGAACGAATTACGGCATTGCAGAAGCTCGTTTCTCCCTACGGCAAGGTTCGGCTGCACGAAAATAAAAAATAAAAAATCGAATATTTATACTGAAAATCTCACCCCCTAAATTTTGGCAGTAAAGGGCTGTATTTATCAGGTTTAGGGGTGGAAAGTAGCACTCCCGGAAAAAATGGGTCCTTTGTCGGGACGCGAGTTGCGTGTAACACCTGTTGGCGGCAGTTCCTTCAACCCAAACTTCTCTGGAACCAACCTCGTGACATCCAGTCGATCCATTTGTTTCGAGATACGCAAGATCTCATGTTAGGATGAGATCAAAAAATCGAAGCAGACCCAAAAACTCAAGTGGGCCACACCACAGGAAAGCAAATTATCTTCGTCCCGGCAGAAGTTTTGGATGGGTATGATCTTTATGTTTTCCCTTCATCAACCGAGGGAATCACCTTATTTACGAACGAGCTGGGTGGCATATAAATATGACGGTGGGCCAAGGAAGTTCAATGGTGGGTGTTTCCATACCCACTTTATCTGGTTTGTGGCCGGCGTGAGTTTTGTATCTGTGGGTTCACATTCTAAAAATCACTCTGGAAACTGATGCACGAGTGAACTGATTCCAGACAAACATTGCGTTGGGCTCATGGAACTTTGTGATACAGTGCTTCAGAAAACTCGCGACCCTTTTGTCGTGACAAGGATGTTTGTGTTTTTTTGACTCTTGACTTTTTGACTGATGCAGACAGACACGGCTTCTGTCCTTCACGAAGCGATGGGATACATCAGATTTTTGCACGGCCAGGTTCAGGTACCTGTTTTATAAACATGCTTATATTAATTATTAAAAAAAGAAAAGAAAAGAAAAAAAAGATGCAGGATTTAGAATTTGACCCCACTAGCGTGAATTGGTCACGTAGGCAAACTTTCACGACCTCTAATCCATTCACCAGGTACACTGCGCCTCTCATTCATCCTGGGAAACATTACTAGACTCATTGCCATTCAAAGCTCAGGTATGCCCCACCATAGGAAATAGTAGGGGTGGAACTCTCACCTTTAGTTTTGTGTAGGGCACACGGAGGTTTCCATATTTTATTCAATCCATTCATCTAACTTGCCTCATCACGGTGAAATCATTCCAAAAATGAGGCTACGATAAAACTAGGTAGGCCATAGCGGATAAATTTATAGAATGCAGGAGTAATTCCGCATGGGGTGGCCCACCATAGTGTCAATCTGATTTATTTTTTTATTTATTATTATTTTTTTATCAATTACAAATGAACGAGGGGTGTTGGACCTGATTGACAAGGTGGATGTCACATGCGGTAGGCACGTCCGTGGCCATGCTACCTAGGCACCTCACGTGAGACTTTTCGTATCAGATGCATACAGAGGCAGCTTGTGGTGATAACCAGGCTAATGTAAACGGTGCATCCAATCCACCCATCCCATTAGATGCGCCCTCAAATGTTAGCCATGTACCCAAAATCAGTAGGAATGAAACTCTAGTCGGCCACTTTATGAGGAATAGTTGGACGGGACACCAACCAATTAAACCTTCTCCACTGTTTGTGAGACCCACCATGCTTATCTATACCATCTAATCCATTCTTCAGACCTCTAAGCTAGGATGCAGGGACATACCAAAAATCATTCCATTCCTAGAGCCAGACTGGGCGACACCACGTGAATTTCTACCTAAGGTTTGGATGTGGTCTATACGGTTAGCATGAGGGGAAAACCTTGATGGACGGGTGGATCTAACGAACAGTCTGTCATGGGCCCCACAGCACTTTGGTACCATCACAAGTCTATAATGGATGGATAGGTCCACATTTCAACTTTCGTTGCTGAGAATTGTAAAAGGTTGTACTATTTGTTCGCCATTGGAAGGTTAGGGTTGGGGTGTTTGCCAACATCAGTCCTAATATATAATATATAAATCTTTTTCTCTTTTGTTTGTAATTTGTTCGTTTCAGGTGCTGAGTTCGCCGTACCTGCAGCGTCTACCATCTTTTGCTCCCCTGCAGGTAAGCAAGACATATTCTCCTCAAGACTGATAAGAAACAGGGTTCGTATGGGAAATTTCATTTTCAGTAGTTTATTTCTTGATGACGTGTCATGGCTGTAGAATATCCCATCCGTGCATAATATAAGACCATATTATGTTGCTCGTTTGATTTGAAAATGAAGACGATCCACTTATTGGCTGGACCACGACATTACGCTGTGTCAACTGTTGTTTTAACTTATGGCCCAGGTAACGAGTGGGTGGTGCTAACTTTCTACAGGGTTCTTCACCATGGTTTGGCCAGTTTTTACACGGATCAGATGTGCTACACATGTGATAAGACAGGTGTGAAAGTCTGCATACAGCAGCTGTACATCTTATCATTTCTCAATGCACCTATCCGTCTCTCCCTCAAAGTAGAGTTGCCGCTTAGAGCAGCGATGATCATGATGGAGTTTTCCTCCTCAGTTCAGGGGAGAGATAGTGCAGCGAATTGAAAAATCGGAGTAATTCACTGTGCTGCTCGACCGGTCGTAGGTGGTCCACGACCGGTCGTAGGTGGCGCTCGACCAATCGTGGGTACGAGCCTTGCTACGACTTAAAGTCCTGCAACTTTGGATAATATTTCTCCGGGGTGCTCAACCGGTCGTAGGTGGTCGACGACTGGTCGTAGGTGGCTCATGACCGGTCGTAGACTCGATACGACCAATCATATCTACGCAGATTTGTTCCCCGATTTTGCGCGGAATTCGTGTTACAAGTCCTTTCGCAACTGAGATGCGAAAGTGAGTTTCCTAAAATCATAAAAAAAAAAGGGGTCCCTAGGGTTTTTCTAGGGTATAATTGTGATAAAAAAACACAAGAGGCATATTAAAAGTGTGAGAGAGAGAGAGAGAAAGAGAGAGAAGAAGCTTGTAGAAGGGAAGTTATACTCATGGAGGTGATCTGCAATATCTCAGCGCTTCTATGTCCTCATAATCGGTGAGATCTCTCAATTTTCTTTGTTTCTCTTATTATTTATCCACTCGTGCATTAGTGATGAAGGTTTGATCATAGCAAGGTGTGCTTGTGATTGGTTGTAACATTCTACTTCATAGTGGATTGTTGATCTGGATGAGGTCCCGTGGTTTTTACCTCTTTGAGGGTTTTTCGCGTAAAAATTTCTTGTGTGGTGTGTGATTGATGCTTTGATTTATTTCATTGCTTTATTATTCATAATTCTGGTTTGTTCTGGAGGGCTATATCCTAAGGTTTTGTGCAAGGCCCCCAACAAAGTGGTATCAAAGCTAAGTTCATTGAACGGGTAGGATCAGTTTGTAATTATGAAAGGTGGCTCATCAAGGATGATCAGCCTCAACGATTCTAACTGGACCATATGGAAGGCTAAGATAGAGGACTTGCTTTATTGCAAGGACCTATATTCTTCAATTTTACACATATCAGCAAAATTCAAGGATATGTCTGATGATGATTGGAAGAAGATGGACTAAAAGGCAGTAGGGTTTATTAGACAATGACTGGATGATTCTGTATTCCACCATGTGTCTACGGAAACCTCAGCCGCTAGCCTATGACTGAAATTATAAGGGCTGTATGAGAGAAAAACAGCCGATAATATGATTTTTCTGATAAGGCAACTTGTGAATCTCAAGTTCAAAGATGGTGGCTCTGTGGTCGAGCACATGAATGAGGTCAGCAATATAGTGAACCAACTCTCCGCTATGAAGATGGTCCTGGATGATGAATTGCAGGCTTTATTATTTCTTAGTTCGTTGCCTGACAGTTGGGAGACACTGGTGGTGTCTCTAAGTAACTCCGCGCTAAACAAAAAGATATCCATGGAACAGGTGACTAGCTATCTCTTCAATGAGGAAACAAGGAGGAAGTCTCAGGGGTCTACTCGGTAAGAGGCCCTTGTGACACAGGAACTGGGGAGTGAAAAGAACAGGAAGGGTGGGAAGGCTCGAGATAAATCAAGAGGCAAGTCAAGTAATAGAAAAGATATTGAATACTGGAATTGTGCCAAGAAGGGTCACTATAAGCATGAATGTTGTAAGGATGAGAACAACAAGAAAGAAAAATGAAAGGAGAAGGAAGATGAATTAGATTCCACTGCGGTTGCTTCAGATGGCGATGTTGTAGTTATTTTTTCTACAGATCATGATGTATGTCTCATGGCTATGAGTCAGGACACCGACCGGGTGATAGACTCGGGAGCCTCTTTTCATGCGACTCCACATAGAAATTTCTTCACAAGATACAAGTTAGGTGACTATGGGACCGTGAAGATGAAAAATTTGGCATATCGAAGATCGTAGGGGTCGGTGAATTTGTGTGAAGACCGATGTGGGCTGTACATTAGTTCTCAAGAATGTGAGGCATATCCCTGACGTTCGCCTCAACTTGATGTTGACGGGAAGGTTGAATGATGATGGCTATGAAAGCTGGTTTGCTGGTGGGCGTTGGAAGCTCATCAAGGGTTCGTTGATCGCAGCCAAAGGAAAGAAGTATTGCACCCTTTACAAGTCATGTCTCAGTGAATGCAAGGGTGGGTTGAACGCAGCAGAAGATTCAGCCATTGACATGTGACACAGCGTCTAGGGCACATGAGTGAAAAAGGGCTTCAGCTATTAGTGAGGAAGTGGCTCTTTCCTGACATGACAGGTACGCCTCTCAAAACCTGTCTTGATTGTTTATTAGGAAAACAATATAGAGCTTCATTCGTTAAAACTATTTCTCATGTTAATAAAGTGCATACATTAGATTTGGTTTATTTTGATGTTTGTGGTCCTATGAGCACAAAAACCTTAGGTGACGCATTCTATTTTGTTACTTTTATAGATGATGCATTTAAGAGGATTTGAGTTTATGCATTGAAATTCAAGGACGAGGTCTTTGGTGTGTTTAAATTGTTTCATGCTAAGGTTGAGAGAGAGACAGATAGATTATTAAAGTGCATCCGCATTGACAATGGTGGTGAATACATTGACGACTTTAATTAGTACTGCAATTCCTTGGGTATACGGCATGAACAAACGGTTCTCAAGACCCCCCAGCATAATGGTGTAGCTGAGCGAATGTATCGCACCATTATAGAGAGAATCAGATGCATGTTATCCCATGTGAAATTGCCCAAGACGTTCTGGGGAGAAGTAATGCACACGGCAGTGTATCTAATAAACAAGTCTCCATCGACCCCGTTGAATGGAGAAGTACCTGAGAATGTGTGGACTGGACAGGATCCATCGTATAGTCATCTCAGGGTATTTGGATGCAGAGCATTCGTTCACGTACCAAAGGACGAGAGGTCCAAGATCGATATGAAGATCAGGCAGTGTGTGTTCTTAGGGTACGGTGATGAAAAGTTCGGTTACAGATTATGAGATCCGACCGAGAGGAAGCTCATTAGGAGTAAAGATGTGGTTTTCTTTGAAGGTCAGTGTATAGAAGCATTGGTAAGCTAGAGAAGAACCAGCCTAGTTCTGGTGAGCTAGAGGACATGAATCCGATTATTCCTCCCGTGATGCCTAATGACGGGGGAGTACAGTAAGGTGCAGAGGATGAGGGAGTTCCTTCAGAAGATGGACCAGGGGGGCAGCCCCCACTTGATCCACTTGTTGAGCCGCAGGTGAGGAGGTCATTTAGGGATAGACAGTCGTCCAAGAGATACTCGCTGCATGAGTATATTATGATGATTAGTGGGAGAGAGCCAGAAGATTATTCTGAGGCCTTAGCCGACAAGCATAAGGGGGAGTGGTTGAAAGCTATGCAAGAGGAAATGGAATCCTTGCATAAGAACCACACTTATGACATGGTGAAACTGCTTAAGGGCAAGAAAGCTTTGAGCAACAAGTGGGTGTTCAGAAAGAAGGTTGAGTAGAAGAATTCACAGACGAGGTTCAAGGCCAGACTTGAGGTGAAAGGGTTCGGTCAGAGGAAAGGCATAAACTTCGAGGAGATATTCTCACCAGTGGTGAAGATGACATCCATATGGGTATTGCTTAGGTTGACAACTAGCATGGATCTGGAGATAGAGCAGTTAGATGTTAAAGCTGTCATTCTCCATGGTAACATGGAAGAAGAGATCTACATGCACCAACCAGAGGGGTTCGAAGTCAAGGACAATGAGCATATGGTGTATAGGCTAAGGAAGAGCTTGTATGGGCTGAAACAAGTCCACAGTAATGGTACAAAAAGTTTGATTTGTTTATGTTACAGCATGGGTATGACAGAATGGAATCAGACCACTGTGTGTTCACGCGCAAGTTCTTATATGGTGATTTCTTAGTTTTGCTATTATACGTTGATGATATGCTCATCATGGGAAAAGACATCAAGAAGATCGACAGACTGAAATAGGAGTTAGGTAAGTTTTTTGTGATAAAAGACTTGGGCCCAGCTAGACAGATCCTACGAATGGAGATAACCCGTGACAGAAGCAGCAGGAAGCTTTGGCTGTCACAAGAGCGGTATATTGAGAAAGTCCTAAAGTAGTTCAATATGAATACAGCGAAGCCGGTTAGTACTCCACTGAATGGTCACTTCAGATTGAGCGACAGACAGTGTCCCAAGACGAAGGCAGAAGTGGAAGAGATGTAGAAGCTACCTTACGCGTCTGCTGTAGAAAGTTTGATGTATGTTATGGTGTATACATGCCCAGACATAGCATATGTGGTTGGTGTAGTCAGCCGATATCTTGTCAATCCTGGTAAAGAATATTAGGCAGCAGTGAAGTGGATTCTACGGTATCTAAGAGGCTCATCCAAGTTGAGCCTATGCTATGGTGACGAAAAACCTGTGTTAGAGGGTTGCACAGATGCAGATATGGCAGGTGACATAGATTCCAGGAAGTCTACATCGAGGTTTATGTTCACGTTTGCAGGGAGAGCGGTTGCTTGACAGAGCAAGCTACAGAGGATCGTAGCATTGTCGACGACAGAGGCCGAGTATATTGCAGTCACAGAAGCATGTAAAGAGATGCTTTGGATGAAGAGGTTCCTACAGGAATTTAGCCTGAAGCAGGAGCAGCACGTGGTCTATTACGATAGTCAGAGTACTATACACTTGAGCAAGAATCCAAGTCAGTATTTCAAGTCGAAGCACATAGAGATTTGGTATCACTGGATCAGGGATACTTTAGAACAAAAGGTGTTACAGCTTGAGAAGGTCCACACGGACAATAATGAGTCAGACATAATGACCAAGGCTTTGCTCAAGGGCAAGTTTGAGGTTTGTAAAAACTAAGCTAGCTTAAAGAAGATGCATCCCTCTTTAGTCAAAAAGGGAGAGATTTGATGAGATTTTTCTCCTTAGTTCAAGGGAGAAACAGTGCAGCGGGTTGAAAAATAGGAGTAATTCACCGTGCTACTCGACCGGTCGTAGGTGGTCCACGACCAGTCGTGGGTGGTGCTCGACCAGTCATGGGTACGAGCCTTGGCACGACTCAAAGTCCAGCAACTTTGGGTAATATTTCTCTAGGGTGCTCGACTGGTCGTAGGTGGTCCACGACCGGTCGTAAGTGGCTCACGACTGGTCGTGGACTCGATACGACCAGTCGTAGCTACATGAATTCATTCTCTGATTTTGTATGAATTTCGTGTCGCAAGTCCTTTCACAACTGGGATGCAGAAGGGAGTTTTCTAAAATTATAAAAAGAGGTCCCTAGAGTTTTTCTAGGGTATGATTGTAATAAAAAAATATAAGAGGGATATCAGAAGTGTGAAAGAGAGAAAGAGAGAGAGGAAGCTTGTAGAAGGGAGGTTATGCTCGTGGAGGTGATGTACCATATCTCAGCATTTTTACGTCCTCGTAATCGGTGAGATCTCTCAGTTTTCTTTGTTTCTCTTACTGTTTATCCACTCTTGCATGAGTGATGAAAGTTTGATCATAGCAGGTGTGCTTGTGATCAGTTTTAACGTTTTACTTCATAGTGGATTGTTGATCTGGACGAGGTCCCGTGGTTTTTACCTCTTTGAGGGTTTTTCACGTAAAAATTTCTTGTGTGGTGTGTGATTGATTCTTTGATTTATTTTATTGCTTTATTATCCATAATTCTGGTTTTTTTTGGAGGGCTAAATCCTAAGGTTTTGTACAAGGCCCCTAACAAATCAAGCGCGCGCCCTGTTTATCTCAATGTGATATGCTTGTGAGAGATCTTGATCGTTCATCAGGCGGACCTCTGTTCGGAACCCATAAGTAGGGTCGTTCTACTTACTCTGAATGTAACTATCCTTTTTTCATACACGTGGGAACTATGGCCCAGGGGACTTGCTTGATGAATGGTTTCAATCTCTCGCCTGCATATATAAGAGCATCCTCCTACTTTCTTCTTGACCTCCACACTATATGGGTCCCACTTTTGGCCCATCTGGAAAGGTTTGGACTCAGTAGCGACCCCTCTAGGACCTGGTCGAGACTGGCCTGTGTTGGAAAAAGCTCTGTGGACGCCATTATGATGTATTTATTTTTATCCACGCTGTTTCATTCATTTTCTTAGTTATTTGTAGGTTATGATCTTAAAAATTGAGGCAGATCCAAATCTCATGTGGACTACACGGAAACCATGGAGATTAAACGCTCCCAATTAAAAAGTTACGAGTAAAGCTAGACTAACCAAACATCTAGAAAAAAATAAAAATAACAAGGGAAATATCTTGGATGTGAGGTCGGGTATGAACTCGGCCTTAGACGCCGACCTCACGACCTCTGCGACGAAGCCGAATGGCGACCATGAATGATGGCCTCTGTCACCCACTTGATACCTCACAATCTCGACCAAGAAGATGGTTCTTATTGATGTTAGCGGTGGGAGGAGCGAAAGCAGGTATGGTTACTGGGGCAGGGACAATGCTTGCCGGAGCCTGCATATTGACAAGTACCGCAACCAGAGTCGCGGCACCTGAAGCTGCCACAGAGGGGCCCTCTCCGCGAGGGCAGCCTGTTTCCTCCAAATGGTGGTCTTCATCTGGAGCTCGGCCCTCAACATTTCCTCTACGGTCGGAGCATCTTTCCTCTTCCGAGCACCAGACGCCTCAGTCATGCCTACAAAAGAGGTAACAGATAGCAACTAAGCAAGTAAGCCTACATTACTAAAGTAAAGGATCAACTTACTGAAGGATGTGGGGAGAGGCTGAGACTTGCAAAGCCCGAACCAGTGAAGGTTAGCCACAACGATCAGGTCTGTCCAGGAACGAAGTTCCCTCGATCACGCCCTAGCCTTGGCGATGCGGTTCTTCTGAGCCGAGTCAAGGAGTGACGTGCCCCTCGGGAAGTCTACATATAAAAATAAGGCTCTATTCTGACCAAGGCAGAAGGAGATTTAAAATAATAATAGAACGGAAGAAAAGAGAATCAAAGTCCGACCTGGTTTTAAGAATCGGGTGAGAACCCGAGTCGGCAGAGTCCCCGGCTTCGCCGCTGGCGCCTTCCGTTCGCCTGTAACCCAGAACCACTTATTCTTCCAATCCTTGTTGGAAGACGAAAGTTCATCACTAGCCCCGACCCTTTGCTGCCTCGGGTCGCAAAGTAGTATCATGGTTCTTAGCCATCGTGCTTAATCAGGTACAAGCTCATCAGCTCCTCTGGGATCAGCTCCGAATTCCCGACTTGGCGCCAAATGATGAAGGAAGAGATGAGAACCCTCCAAGCATTGGGGGTGAATTGCCCCGGTGCAAGTCTGAGATAAGTTGTAGTGACTCAGATGAAAGGATGAAGAGGGAGCTGAAGCCCACATTATAGCGCACAGAGGAAGATTATAACTTTTTTCTCAGCAGGGGAGCCAGCGGTGTCTAGGGACCCCGGGGCCCTTATTGAATGGAGTTCGGGATCTAAAACTCCGAGCGGATCCATTCCATTTGAGACTTCGACAAAACGGAGCCTCTAGGAACTACCTCCGAGGTTTTCCCACTAGTAGGCATTCCAACGACCTCGGAAGTGATCTGGGGGGCTCGGACGGCTTTCTTCTTACTAGCCCGTTAGGTCTGAACACCTACCCCCTTCTGTTTTCGAGGCGAAGGGTATAAAAGAATAGCTTTGAAGGGACCTTCTGAGGCCTCTCTCCCGCCATCAAAGATCCCTGGCTTGGAGTCGTTATCATACTCCCGGACAATCTCGAGATCGTACGACATTATAAAAAGCAGTAAAAGGAGCGATGAAGAGACTCACTGGACGATCACTGGAAATCACCTTTGGTGGAAATTTTTGATCTATCGGTCGGAATTGCCTATAGAAAACCTCTAGTCGACTAGAATCACCTTCACCGAAAATCGCCTTCTCCGGCACACGCTCGAACTTGAAATGCAAGTGAGGAGAGTGAGTCTGAAAGGAGATTATATCAGTCATAACAAAATTTCTACATTAATGGCAAGGAGTAATGGCCGCAATCGAATCGTCATGAGCCGATTCCCCCGAGCACACATGGCTGTCCACTGTTGGCTGAGCCTCTGCCAGGTAGTACGGCTCCGACGTTGAGTGGCGTGCTCCGATATGTGAAACGACACCCGAGTAAGACGAACTGGTGCATGAACTCTTCCTCGAGCTCACGTGGCAATCCATCATAAGCTAAATGATTATTTGGAATTGTAACTGTCACCACACGTCCACATGGGAACAACCCGTGGTCAAAAAATCTAAGGAATATGACGCTTCAAATTCAAAAATTATAATTACACTAGCATGGGCGGGCAATCTTCTACATAGTTACTCTCCGAGCCCATAGTTGAACTCGAAGAGTAGGGGGCTTCTATTATAAGAAGATCCGAGCCCCTAATAAATCCGAGAGTAAGAACCAAACTAATCCAAGTGCGCGAACAATCTAGGTGATGCCAGTCCGATATGGTAAGGGCGTCCCTGAAGAAGTCATGCGCAGTGAAGGTGTTCTTACTTCAGAGCTGTGGATTGGAGTGACTTCCACATTTTGATCCAAAGTGGTAAACCGTCTACTGACATCGAGTGCGCAGAGAGTTCGACCCGATAAGATAAGCCCGAACCTTGCCTTGGACCCCGGGGTTTCTAGAGCACTTGATGGTAGGAGCAGGGTCCGTTGTCTCAATTTGAGGCTCGACTCGAACTAAGAAGGTATTCCTCTTCAACTAGATAAATGGTCAAGGTTGGGAGGCGTCGCTTACAGCCACACAAGCCGAGTCGAGGTGTTATACTAAATCGGGCGCTCCGAGTGCCAAATTCGAAAGCTACCATAAGCAAATATGACCAATCACTTTGCTCCCAGATACGCACTATCCGCCTGACGTACTACAAGATCCATGGATTGCATATAATATCCCGACGATCTTGGGATCCCGCTAATTGAGTGAATCATGCCGACCATAGCGGACCCAGACCGTCCAATAGTCAGGTATAAATACATTGAGACCCCACTGCTACAGGTACGTAATAACTCGCACTTTCCTCTACTCTCGAATTAGACCCAGATTCCCTTGACCTGACTTAGGCATCAGAGGGCCCCTCGGTTTAGCCAGGGTCATCTTTGACTGTTCTCATTGTTCAGGATCAAGACGTTGAAGTGATTCACAGCTTGAGAGATTGAGAGGAGAGCCTATCAGATTTTGACATCAACAGTTATGTATGCCCACCTTGAGGGGCGACCTGTCCACCTTAAGGACCAACTTGGCCATCGACTTTGGTCTCGGATATCAAGGACAGAGGGGAGTGTTTCAAATAAGTGACAAATGCATTCAATTTGAGATATTATCTTATTCAAACATAACAGAGAGAAAGTAAAGACAATCATCATATTTTATTATTGCTGAGTTCATTTACATCTTCGAACATCCCTTGATTCTAAGATAGATTTTTAGAATATAGAAATTGACAAAGTTCAAATATCTAAGTCACATATCAAATCTGGCAGCACTTCGACTTGTGATTTGATCATCCCTTTAAGAGGAATATGATATAGATCTCTTCTACTGATTTCTCCTCTTGAAGCTTGAACAGAAGAAGTTTGGAGACTTAGCCATTTCAGCAGCATGTCAACTCCTAGACTTCACAGACTGCAGGGCAGTCTGGCTATGTGGACCCACGCAACTGATATCGTTTGCGTGGACCCGTGCAAACCACCGGAGCCTTCTCTTTCTCACCTTCAGTCTTCCTCCTTGCTCTACTTCCTCTCCAAAATCTTTAATCCCCTCAAATGAAGGGAAGGGGTATTTATAGGCCCTCGCACATGTGGCACCTCGATTTTGATGCCGTGGGACCCACCTTGTATCGATCTTAACCGTTCAAAGGAAGTCTTTTCCTGAAACGCGCAATCAGTATCAGTTGCGTGGTCCTGTGCGATCCTCTTCAAAGACACTTCGTCTTCTTCTTTTTACATTCTCCTTCCATGGTCTCACTTTTCAATCTTCCTTTCTTCATTCCTTTCATTATCATTTTTTTATGCTTCAACAGGGAGATCCCCTCCGTATATGAAAAGGATTCCCCCTGAGATCTTCATCGAGGATCGCACTAAGATAAGTGCGATAGATTTAGGGAGAGATCCCTTTTATGATACACATTTATCTGGCAGATTCATTGCCAAATATGTATGCAGTGTCAAAATGTTATAAATAAAGACCATCCTTAGTAGAAAATGTATGCACAATTACCCTAACTTGATTATGCCCATTGTGTGCTTATTCTAACTTAGGCATCGGAGGGCGCCTCGCTACAACTAGCACCCCCTTTGTCACTTGGTTTTGCAGGTGCATGACGTGCTAGTAAGAAATCAAGATCTTAGCAGCAACAGTTAAGCCATTAAAAACCATCTTATCTTCGCCTACCCTACGATGGCTAAAGGAAGGAGAGGGCCTTAGCTGCCATCATTGCATCAATCCCTGCACTAGAAGCACAGCCTGAAAGTCCCAAGAATTTTCATTCAGAGCATCATACCGATCCTCCTATGATGGCTGCACAAAGGTCCCGCAACAGGGGAGGTCGACTCATCTCCTTAGAAAACCAGGTTGAAGCCCTAACTGGCAATGTCGACTGAATAATGCAAATACTGGAAAGGCAACAACCACCTCCTGATCGCGGTGTGGAAGTAGGGCATCAATTGAGCTGCCCCGACCTCCTCGGGTGCCTCACGACTCTCATGCGATAAAGCAATGATCGGGGCAGCATTGTCATGCTCCCATGCATACCGTAGGAACCACCGTACTAGCAAACTCTAACTCACTCCACACCCTTGAGAAAAGGAGGCATGAGAAGGCCCCCTGAGATCGTCGCAGAGAATGTGGTCTCATTGGAAGTCGAGCTCAAAGAAATCTGATGAAAACTCGGTGACATCCAACAAGCGTACCGTGCTTGGGTTCCAACCTCTGTTGAAGCCATGTTGGAGGAAACGAAACCTCCATTTACTAACAACATCATGAGAACTTTAACTTTCATCGAGATTCTTGATGCCTCATATTACCCCTTACTCTGGAGCTGGAGATTCGGCCGAGCATCTTGAATCATTCAGAGCTTGGATGGAGCTATAGGACGCTACGAGCTCAGTGATGTACTGAGCATTCTCCCTGACTTTGTTAGGAGTTGCACGAAAGTGGTACAGGTAGCTAAAGCCGAAATCCATTAGCTCATTTGCTCGACTCAGCAAGATCTTCATCATGTAGTTCATCGATGGGAAGGATCGAAGGAAACCAACGACCCACCTCCTCACCATTACCCAGAGGGAAAACTAGCTACTAAAGGACTACATTATCCACTTCAAATAGGAAGCAGTATAGGTGGACGACTATTCTGACTAGATAGCTCTGACTATCATGATATTTGGTCTTCGGGAGAGGAAGTTCCTCTTCTTAATAGGCAAGAACCCCCCACCCCGACTACGTTGGCTGATCTTTTTAACTGAGCCCATAATTACTCTAACACAGAGGAACTCTTCAGCTTGCGGAAAGCTACTCGAACCACAGGTAGCTCAGCTAAGGATATGAAGTGTAAGGAGGAAAGGGAGGCACCCGCCATCAATAATAAAAAGTGAAAGCAAGACGATCCGAGCGGAGGTTTGTGTCCTAACCGACAACTGAAGAGCGGGTTCTGCTCTTATACCATGTTGAATATGACTCCCAAGCAAGCTTTTATGGAGATTAGCGACAAAAGGATCCTGAAGTGGTCGAGCAAGATGAAGGCCGACATCGACAAGAGAGAGAAGCAGAAGTACTGCTACTTCCACCACAATCACGGGCACACCACCGCTGGATGTTTCAACCTCAAGGAAGAGATCAAGTCCCTCATGCAAACCAGGCACCTACAAGAGTACGTTAACATAAGGAGAGATGAGCGACTTGATAACAAGATGAGCAACAAGATGATAGAAACAACAATGAAGTGACATGTGAAATACGTATGATCTTCAGAGGACCTGCAACTGTTGGAGACTCGAACAGAGCTTGCAGGGCGCACGCTCGAAGCATCAACAACAACAACACATAACACCATGTATACCTCACCAGTAAGGCTGCGAAGGAGCAGAAATTGAGCCCCTGCATCTTGACCTTCACTAAAGAAGATGCCCAAGGAATCTACTACCCACACGACGATGCCTTGGTACTAACCATGACCGTGGCCAACTAAAAAATGCACCACATACTAGTGGACACTGGCAGCTCGACCAACATCCTCTTTGCCGCCACCTTTAATAAATGGTAATCGGGAGGTCCATATTATGTCCTATCCGCACTCCCTTGCTCGGGTTTGCGGGAGAGAAAATCACCTCCGAAGGAAGTATACTACTACCCATGACTGTAAGAGAGGGTCATAAGCAGACCACCATAAGGATCGACTTCCTCATGGTCGACTTCCCCTCTATCTACAACATAATATTGGGATGACCATCCCTCACTATCATGAGAGCAACGATATTTACCTATCACCTTGCGATGAAGTTCTCGATCGAGTATAGTGTCGGTTAGGTCAAAGGAAATCATCATGAAGCTCGATAGTGCTACTCAACGACACTTAGGGAAAAAACGCAACAATAGATGATGGCTATCACCTCTCTCGACCCCCCGAGAATAATCAGTCAAAAGAGGGTCTCCTGTAGGGGACATAGTGGCTATACCCCTTTGCAAAACTGACCTTACTCGCACGATTCAGGTTAGATCGTTGTTAGTCCTAAGTCAAGAGATGAGATTGTTAGCTTACTAAAGTGGAATGCAGGCGTCTTCGCATTGTCACACCAAGACATGCCCGACATCAACCAAGAGGTAATGGTCCACATATTGAACGTTGATCCCGAACTCTGACCTGTGAGATAAAAGTGACAAGCATTCGAACCAGAGCGATACACAATCATCGATGAGGAGGTTGGTAAGCTTCTCGAGGTCGGGTTTATTAAGAAATTTATTATCCCAACTGGATAGGAAATGTCGTGCTAGTGAAAAAATCAAATGGGAAATGGCGATTATGCATCGTCTACATAGACTTGCATAAAGTGTGTCCAAAAGACAGTTTTCCTCCCTTGAGGATTGACCAGCTGGTCGATAGTATAGCTAGGCACAAACTTCTTAGCATCATGGAAGGCTACTCGGGCTATAACCAGATTGCCATGCATGAACACAACAAGTAAAAAACGAACTTCGTCATCGAAAAATGGCTCTACTGCTACAAGGTTATGCCTTTAGGCTGAAAAAAGCTAGTGCAACATATTAAGACCTTATCAATAAGATATTCGCTAAGAAGATCGGGAACTCCATAGAAGTCTACGTCGATGACATGTTGTTCAAGAGCATCAGAGTAGCAAACCATATGGCTGACCTCAAAGAGATGTTCATCATCCTTAGGAAGTACCGTGTGAGGCTGAACCCAAACAAATTTGTCATCGGGGTGTGCTCGAGAAAGTTCCTTGGCTTCTTGGTCAACCTAAGGGGAATCGAAGGAAATCTCGACAAGATTCAATCATTATTGAACATGAGCTCACCTAGGACTATAAAAGAAATTCAATGCCTTATAGGCAGAATCGCGGCCCTCAATAGGTTTGTCTCTAGAGCCACTAATAAGTGCTTGCCATTCTTCCAACAACTAAAGCGTAAGACGAAGCTGACATGGGACAACGATTGTGAGTAGACCTTTCAACGACTCAAGTAGTACCCCTGGTTACCTCTGCTACTCTCCAAGCCCAAATAGGGAGAGCCACTGCTGCTCTAGTTGACTATCTCAACCGCATCGGTTAGCTTGGACTTGATATGAGAGGTTGGAGGCAAACAACTCCCCGTGCATTACATCAGCAAGGCATTGGTCCAAGCTGAGACCAAATATATTGATATCGAGAAGCTCGCGCTGGCCTTAATCGTATCCTTGTGACACCTCTGCCCCTACTTCTAGGCTCACACCATTGTAGTCCTAACTGGTCAACCCCTCTAACAAGTACTCCAAAAGCTCGAGGTCTCAGGGAGACTGACTGAGTGGGCGATTGAGCTTGGCGAGTTTAACATCGCATACCAACCCCAAGTCGCCATCAAAGGCCGGGCAGTAGCCGACTTCATCATTGAGTTTACTAACCTTGAACCCCCGAAAAAGGCCAAGAACGAAGACGAAATTGACTTGCAAGAGTGGACCCTTCATGTTGATAGATCTTCTAATTCAAAGGCGATAGAGCGAGAATAATCCTTGTCACACCAGACCAGACCTACATACAGTATGCATTGAAGTTTGGGTTCCTGACATCCAACAACGAGGTACAATATGAAGCACTCCTCGCTGGGCTCAAGCTAGCAAAAGCTATGGGAGACCGAGCCTTGAGGATTCATAGTGATTCCTAACTCATTGTCAAAGAAGTTGTTGTCTAGTATCAGGCCAAGGGGTAGAAGATGATTTCCTATTTGCAAAAGGAGAAAGAGCTTATCGGTAGGTTCAACAAGTGCGAAGGCACCTTAGTCCCCAAAGTAGAAAATTCTCGAGCAGATGCTCTGGTAAAGCTAGCCACGAAAGTCGACGATGACATCGCCAAAGAGGTCCCGATTGAATTCTTACTCGAGCCCAGCATCAGCCAGCCTCGGCCACGCAACATTAGCATCAACCCCCTCTAGGGCAAGGTCAGGCTTGTCCTAAACAACCTTAAAAGATTCTCCTCAATGAGTTTAAGGAGGGGCAAGAATCTTCTTAACCACCCTCCTCAGCTTCTCCAGCTGAGCTATAGAGGGAAGCTTGGTTCTCTTTAATGGGTGGGGCTGGTCAGCTATATCTGCAAGAAAATACGCATATACAAATGTGATAGATGAGCTATAGATGTCCTAAAGGTGTGGTCAATAGGACAATACCAATTCCTTCTAATAAAATGTGGAAAATATATTCTCAATCGCACAAAGTATTGAAACCTTTATTCCAATTAATTCGTAGGACAACCTTCACCTATTATTTTAGGTAAGACAACCTTATTTCAAGACGTCCTTAGAATCAATCTTTCAAAATAGTAAAAGGCAAATAATCAAATAAATAAAGCCCCACAAATGCACAAGGAGTTGTAGTAGTTCGGTATTTAACGCACACCTACTCAACTCCCAAAATTACTAACCTCGTAATTTTGGCTTTTCATTGTATCAAGGTTTTTAAAGGTTCATCTTAACAACCTCTTACAATTCTTGTGATTTTCACAAGCTTACCACAAATCAACCCCCTTTGTGATTTTTACGAGATTACAACAAATCAACCCAAATGATATTTCCAGGTTATCTCAACAAACTTAAATGAAATAAAACAATAACAGTACTTATCTTTAAAAGATAGAGTCACTTTAAAGGTGAAGTCGAGGTTTCGAGTAGCGATCTTCTTTTTTGAATGTCGATGAAGCAATGTATGCTCAATCGAAAAGAATATAGGGATCTAATATTTCTCAGAGAATATAAACCTTAACTGTTGCATATTCAATTCTCTATTTCTCAAGTAGAGTATAGATTACTCTATAATTGCATTTAACACTAACTTGAGAAAGAGAATTAAATAAGTTAAATACAAATAATAATTACCACATAGCTTTGGGAAGACCTTAGTTTATCTCTCACTTGTAGAAGATTTTTCACTGAATTTCGTTGTTAAAATGAATGATAGAATGTTCTTATTTATAGCCAAAGGGATTGAAAATTCGGTCAGCTTAAAAATAGGTTCGGCTGGCCAGATTCTAATGATTTTATTCTAACGGCTATCGGATTGCCCGGGATAAAATTTATTAAAAATTCGGTTCACTCGAACTAAAATTCGGTTGGCTGAATTCAAGGTTTGGCTGGCCGAATCCCTTTAAAACCTGAAATTTCCATTGCTGGAAACTTGACCCGAGACACCTTCGGGCTGGCCCAATGCTAGGTTCGACTGGCCGAACCCAAGTTGGGCTTGCTAAACTTGTAATAGATTTTTTATTTTTGTGTTACTGAAAACTTGCCCGAGGCTGAGGTTAGGTTGGTCGATCCAAATTCGACTGGCCAAACCAAAAGTTGAACTAGTTGAACATCAGTGAAATTACACTGTAATTTTTATATTTTAAGTACATAATGCCATGTTTGAAAAACATCTAACCTAAGTCTTTTCTAGGATCATGCCAGCTAATGCCTGGCATGCATATTGATCTTTAACTTGAAAACATGTCGAGTCTTCTAGTCTTTTGATGTTGAGTCGATCTTTATGAGGTGTCATAGAGAACTGGAGTGTACTAGATATCTAACTAGCATTTTGTCTACGAAATTTGACAACTATATGTGTGCTTTAAATACAAGCACTTACAAAATGCCAAACGAATAACAAATAACGTACAAACACAAACGAAACAAAGTGACTGACCAACTATAATGTACCCGTTGAATCAACCACGAATAGGCGGACGAGAACTAGACTATATATATATATATATATATATATATATATATATATATATATATATATATATATATATATATATATATATAGTTGTCGGTGATGAGGGACTGGCCTTGGTTCACCTAAGAAGAGAAGTAGTACCAATCCCCAGCACTTAGACTGGCCTTCGCTCTGTACAAATATAGGAACTCATCCACGGTTAGCTTGGTATATTCGAGTTGATGCCACAAGATGTATGTGTCAAATATGGCTCGCCAGACATTGGGAATTAGCTGCTCAAGGGCGAGCCTTAGGCGATGAACGAGCTCCCGAATAATAGGGTGAATGGGAAGCCGCAGACCACATTGAAGGGGCATAACATAAATGGCCACCTCGCTCACGTGAGAGTGGGGTGGCAAGGAATTTCCCTGATCTTAGGAGCTTGTAGTGCCACGGAGTCGCGGATATGGAATTCAGTCCTGATCAAGGCCAAGTCTACCTCCTGCAGCCTCGATCCAAAAGGACCGACATCCAAGGATGGCCCCCCAACAGAGATCAACCACGACCTTGCTGGAGCAGACACCACCTCTTCTTACCAAGTTTCCATCACTGGAGATGGCTCACCCAAGAATACACCCAGCTCGGAGTCCACGCTTTCCAGGGCAGACTCCCCATGAAAGGCACTGGATATAGATGCCCTACCCGAATCATTTGATATTTACAAAAGATAAAAGAAAACTAAGGAAGAGAAGAGAAAAAGGAATCGTAGAAGAAATGAAAGGCCAGAGAAGGAATGGAGGACTGCTCGGAGAAGTAGGAAAAAGAGAAATCCCAACTCAGTGAAAATCACCTAAGTTCGGTAGCAGGAGGAAGCAAAGGAGGCGAGTGGAGCAAATGAAAGGGTTTAGGGCACCCCTCCCTTATTTATAGCATTTTCGACTGCAGCATTAAATGCACGTATTTAATGCTTTAATTCGAAAAGACGCCTTGACACATGCCTCTATCCACGTGGGAATCGAGGATTAGTGTGCAGGCCTCACTATCGAGGCAGACAGAGGTGTACTCCTACCATTCGTAAGGAGACGAGGAGGCGCCGCATGACCCACACCTCCTCGTACGACCCATTATCATCATCACTATATCCTCCCCGGTTCCAAAGCGCACAACCTTTCCTTCTCTTACAATAATGGCAGGGGATGTGCCCTGATCGAGCCTACCTCCCGAGTTCTCCCACATGAGACCTCGTGCTCGAGCGTCAGTCCAAGGTCTTTTACTTCTCGAGCTCCTGGAGAGTGCTCGGAAGTAGGGGGCTACTATTATGGGTAAAACTAGATTGACCAAACACTTTGAATAAAATAGAAATAACAAGGGAAATAGCTTGGACGTGAGGTCGGGTATGAGCTCGACCTTAGACGTCGACCTCACGACCTCCACGAACAGGTCGAGTGGCGAGCACGAATGACAGCCTTGGTTGCCCACTTGATACCTCACAATCTCGACTAAGAAGACGGTTCTATATGATCACGTCGAGGGTTAACTTCGATTGTCGGCCTCAAGGACCAACTTCGACCAAGGGCCTCGATCATCGACTTAGAGGTCAGCCTCAGCCATCGACTAAGTGGTTAGCCTCAACCATCGACTTCAGTCTTAGATACTAACTACTATCGCGAGACAGGAGGGAAAATCCTCTCCATATACGGAAAGGATTCCCCATGAGATCTTCACCGAGGATCATACCAAAATAAGCGTGATATATTCGGGAAGAGATCGCTTCTATGATATGCATCTATATAGCAGATTCACTGCCAAATGCATCGTTAATGACAAAAGGTTATAAATAGGGACCCTCATCTGCATGAAAAGATATACACAATTACCTTAACTTGAGAGTACACCAATTGTGTGCTTATTCTTACTTAGGCATTGGAGGGCCCACGGCTACAACTAGTGTCCATTTGTCACTTGGTTTTGCGCGCACGGCAGGCTTTCAAGGGTATCTAGATATTAGCATCAACTAAAAACATCCAAAGGCCGACTGTAGTGTTATTTGCCATCCAACCTCTCGATTAGGTAGACAGACCTGGACGAAGGGAAACCACGAATATCAGCGTGATCCAAAAATTTCGTGGGCCGCAGAGATTTTAACGGCCGGCGGCGTGCAATCACCCTGTTTCTTGTGTTCTGGTCTATGAGATTTAAATACATGTACTATGATGGGGGCGCCCACAGTGCTTTTTTAGCACCGACCAATACTACCTCCATACCCGAGGGGTCACCCCCGAATCCGAGTCCCATCTGGACGGACGCTGATTGCTGCCAGTAGCGAGGTGGCCAGTGGACAGTGCTCTGTGTGCCCTACCATGATATGTTTTTATCCACAATCGTAATCTATTTCTCCAACTCATTTTAAGGGCATAATCTTAAAAATTGAGACAACCCAATCCCAAATTAACCACGCTACAAGAAAAAAGTGGCAGTAAAACAGGGGCTATTGAACGCTCATCCTTAAAAACTTCCGGGCTATATTGTAATGTTTATTCGCCATCCAGCCTATTGGTTAGGTCAAACGCATCTAGATGAACAGAAAAATGTTTTTAACGGTGAGCGTTCAATCACCGCAATTTCCTGTGGTGCGGTCCACATGAGATTTGGATATGCCTCATTTTGGGCTCATGTAACGAAATATTGCAAAAAAAAATGGACTAAAACGCATACATCATGGTGGGGCCCAACAAAGCACCGTCTGGTAGCTACTGGCTACTGACTGTCAGTAGGCAATCTGCGTCCAATCTGGACCATTTATTCAGTGGGTCCCCTCTATTGATGCACCTCACCGATCAGATATACCTTGAAGCTATGGCGGACAGTTTGCACTCTAATGAGGATACTTTTGTTGAGGCCACGGTGGAGCCCATTACATCCAACCGTCTCAGGATTTCTGCACATCCGCTGACATGTAGTGGTACGCGGACTACCTACCTTCTCCTTTGTTTTTTAATTATTTACCTTGGGTTGGTGAATGTTCTTTTTCCAGGAGGGAGGAGAAGCGGAATCGAAATACGGTCTGAGGAGTCGAGGACTATGCCTGGTCCCAGTTGAGTCAACCGTACACGTGGCAAATTGCAACGGCGCTGATTTCTGGTCGCCTGCTATGGGAAGCCGCCCCTCCACGCACTAGAAGCGCTCCTGGACTTATATATATATATATATATATATATATATATATATATATATATATATATATATATATATATATATTTTTTTTTTTACGCCTTTCATCTTGGGAGATGATACGGTAGAACCGTCGGGAAACCAGTCATGGCAGAGCCAACTATCGACCCTACACGTGGTAGTCTGATGTATCAATCAAGACCATTCATCGAATGGGCCCTATCGTGGATGGTCCACAGTTCCAATACCTTGTCTATCAGACCACTTTCCGTCACTGAACCTCGACCATCAACCACCTCTGCTAATTATGCTAGTTTGAAAGCTGTTATGTGGTGGTGAGTTGTGCAGGTTCGACCGGATCCACTGGATCATCTCCCGAGTGAATTTTGAGGGATTTTGACCGCTGCTTCCCTATTTGCAACAGCAGTAGCTTCCAAAGCTTAAAAAAAGGCGAAGAAATTAAAGAGTATGTAATGTACATGTTTATGAGAAAAATTATATGACTATCCACACAAAATCTGTTTTGGTTTTTGAACATCGACAAGGGAAGGGAATCCTCTTTGCATGTCTACCTTTTTCTCAATGGGATTGATATCCAAACCACTCCATGATTTTGGGAGGAGTCAGGTTCATCTACAATCATCTTGTATGGTTTTAACACTTGTTTCTATTCATGTGCGACTCGATTGTCTAGGTTAACTTGGATGTGATAAAACGAATCAGTAGATAGGATGTGACTCGGGCCAACGCTCCCAGATTCGTCCCAATTGGGTGAGACTCTTGCCCATATTGACCAATCCTAATTGAGTCGATCCCTTCAACACGTTCCTTTCAATCAATCTCTCCACTTTATTAGGCCTAGTTCAAGCACTTTGCTCCATGTTTATATTGTAAAAAAGTATGGAAATTGACTTAAATAGGTTGATTTTCATGTAAAGTAACAAAGTATGCTGATGATTCATCCTTTTTTCACATCCAATGATTTCTACTTTGACCAAGAACATGGTAGTTTTCTATATCCACCTTCATATGTCACCGTTACTCAAGCAAGCACTTTTAAAAACTTAGGTCTCGCAAAAATTCAAAGTAAGTTGTCTAAATTATTTGATGCTTATTTAATTATCTTACTGGCAGATTTGTTGCTATTTGTTGGTTGATTAATAATGAAAAACTATCTAGTGGACTTATTTCCATAGACTAGTGTCTATAAATCGAAGGTTGCAATTTGAGCATTGGTTTGTAGCTTGACCACAATGCTTTCCACAATTTGGATGTTTTGATTTGGGGAAATTGACCGTACTCGCCTCAAAGTTTGGGCAAATTACCTCGATGATACAACACTCCATATATTCCCAGAAGGGCCTTCCGATAGCTTTCGGACTTTATTTCGGACGAAAAATGCTCCTGACCTTGGTTCAGGAATTGTACGGTCCTGGAGTGAAGAAGAAGTCACCCGTTGTTGTAACCCCCGAGAAACGGACGGATCGGCTACTCCCTGGGGTACCGGCCAATGGCTGGTGCTTGGTGCTCTGTGGGCCCCACCGCCACGTACGTATTTCATCCATGCCGTCCATATATTTCTCTAGATCATATTATGGTAGGAAACCAAAAATGATACTAATCCAATCACGGTGGGCCCTAGGAGGATTTTAATGGTGGATATCCAATAACTATAATTTTCCTTCAGTGTGGTCCACCCGAGAGTTGTATCACTCTCATTTTTCGGTTCAAGCTATAAAATGATATTTTAAACTGGATAAACGGCCTGGACGAAGCACATTCATCATGTTGGGCCCACAGACCACCGATTGCCTGCACCATGAGCTTTGGAAGGGGCAAATGTCACACTAATGTACATTTGAAAGACCCTCTCCTTCTTCTTCTTTTGTTTTCCTAGAGAAGCTAAGATCCAGGAACCAATAGCCAGAGAGCGACGTTGTTTCTCCTTGTCATTTCGCTTGTCTGAAAGCCTCTTCCAGTACGAGGTTTGTATTTTATTTTGTTTCAACTATAGGTAGGCATTTGCCAAGGTAAAGGAAGGACTGAGTCGAGAAGCCAAGAGCTCCGGTTGTCATCTGAAAGGGAGTGTAACGTAGGGCACACCTTGATCAAACCTCTACCATTGGATAATAGACATTCACGACATCGTGTTTGTGACGGTATTTAGATCGTTGTTGCCACTTGTCACGACTGCAGTTGTGATGTTATATGGATCGTGCTCGTCAGGGATATGACATTGGATACAACTACGACTCAGTGTTCTTCATTACCATGATCCAATGTGTATGAGAACCACGATCCAGTGTGCTTCATTACCATAAGATTACGACCCAGTGTGCTTCATTACCATAAGATTACGAAGACTGTGTCGGTTGAATTCGATTTGATAATGAAAGTTGTGTACAGTGATGCAACTCGGAAGTGCGAAAGGCACAATGTGTCACGATTTAAGCGAATGAGTTATAAGTCATCATACACAGGGAATGACCGATGTAGTGAATCTAAGAGAAATGAAATGTATGTGTGATCAGTTTATACAGTGCTTGAGAAGACACAAAGGGACATTTTAGCCGAAGGTAAGGTTTTATTTGAGAATATGAGCCTCTAGAAACTAGAAGATCTAATGAGAGAACCAAAAAGGTTTTTATTACATCCCAGCAAGAAGATAGGTCAACACCCAAATGTTGGAGATGCAAACGAATAGGTGACAACCGACCTTGATGCACCTTCGTCCCTACTGGTAGAGGAGGAGGCGGAGGCTGATGATGAGTTATTATTTTTATTGCTTGTCATATAGTAATGTGAACTGTAATATACTTATTGACTCATGAACCTTGTTGCATGTTAACCACTTTCCAATGTGGATGCTAACCACAATCCATTGTGCGTTTGAACCACAACCCATATGGGAAAACGTGAACTTATCAATGGGTTGTGGTTGTCATGATAAAAGGATCATGATTGAAATGTTATATAGGTCGTGTTTTTCATTAGGGTCGTGGTTGTCAACACTAGATCAACAAGGACGACAACCATGATCCATTACAACTGTGACCATGACCTCTTTAACATTACAACCACGGCCCATATCAACTACGACCAATGATTAACCCATACCACGACCCATATAACATGATAACAACGACCCACATATCATCCAGGGTCCATGTATCATGACAACCATGACCTATACAACCTCACAACCCTAACCCATATACAATGACAGTGGGGACCCATGTATCATAACAAACACAACCCAATGTGGACGATAATGAAGAGCCTTTATGCATATGAACCACGAACCCAAAGATTGGAATAATGTACATAACATAGGTCGTGGTTTTTGTGATATATGGATCGTGGTTGTCATGTTAATTGGTCGTAGTTTACTCAGTGTCGTGGTTGTCAACATCGATCCGGTACGGATGATAACCACGATCCATTACAAATATGACAACCACGACACATGTGAATCGTCAACCACGTTTCATGCAACATGATAATCACGACCCGTATAACATGACATACAAGATCCATATTTCATGACAATCACGGCCTACACAACATTACGACCACGCTCCATATTCTAGGTTGATGTGAAATGGCCTATTTTGGCTTCCAGGCAAACGAACTCGATATATTATAAAATGACAACAACGATCCATAAAATACGACAACCCTGATCCACAATACATGAAAACCACGATCCATATAAAATGACAACAAAGATTTGCATAATATGACAACAACGATTCATAAAACATGAAAACCACGACCCATAGAAACCGACACCACGACCCATGTAACTTTGACAACCACGATCCATATATCATGACAACCACGATCCATATTACATGAAAACCACTAAAAAAAAAAACTGACAAAGTCAACAACAATCTGTTGCCAATGTGAAGGATCTTGGTTGTCATCTATGAGGGGTCGTGTTTGTCATTGTGCAAGGTATAGATGACTTTGATAAAGTTGTGACAGCCAAAGCCCTCACCATATCCAATTTGAAGCCCAAGTCTCTGGCCCACAAATCTGTATCATGGTGTCAATGTTCGATGGGTCGTAGTTGACATGACGGTATATATCGTGGTTTTCATTGATATCGCGTAGTTGATCACACCGAAATAAATGGTTAGAAGGTGTTGAGAACTATGTGAATCGTACATCCACCCGATAAAACTTACTTTTATGATATGCCTTTATACACATACATTACATACGATGGTCACTTTAAATGACATTTATATATCATTGTGGACTCCATATATCTTAATTTGTACTGAATTAATATGTCGCATGTACATACACTAAACATGACATGCTAAAGGTGAGAAGTTTGCTTACGATTTCAAACATAGAACATCAATCATCGATCATCTGGTTCAAGTCTATGGCCCATCATAAATCGAATCTAATCCGTTGGAATTGTTCATGGATGATGGATTCCTTCAAAAAAATTTTTAGTGACATATATCGAGCCATCAGTGGCCCACGCTGCGTAAAGATGACAAATTATGGGCTTTTACGGAAACTATTGGTTGAACTGTTGTAGTCCATTGGATTCGAATATTTGCTTCATTATTTGGGTTTCTTGATGTTACAAATTAAATGAATGGTGTGGATCAGAGAATATTTACAGTTTGATGTGACTTACGGAACACCGACTATATCTTAGACGCTTACGGACACTTACGATTCCAATCGCAGAACATTAACGAACGCTTTTATGGACACTTACGATTCTAAATGCAGAACATCAATGGACACTTTACCTATGCTTATGATTCCAATAGCAGAACATCAACGGACGCTTTTATGGACACTTACGATTCCAAACGCAGAACATCAATGGACGCTTACCATTCCTAAAGCAGAACATTAACTACTTGTACCCGTATGGAATGCCGACTATATATTGGAGCTTCTTTTATGGGATCATAACCCTGTTCTTTTTACTGGTTTTGAATCTTCTTCACCGGGCCCCTCCATTACCACTCAACGAGTATATCTACAAGTTCAGTGCAGCTCCGTTAATATAAATAGCAAAGCAAGGTAATGGTTGACAGGGACGATGTATGGTAGTTGTTGATGATAAAAATATGGACCACCCTCCACTCGGCACGGTGAACTTTCGATGAACCCTAATCATGCACAAAGAGTGAGCAAAGGAGACCTTGGATAAGCTGGGAGACCCTCTGATGCCTAAGTTAGGTCAAGGGAATCTGGGTCTAAGTCGATTATGGAGAGAGGGTGTGAGATCTTGTGTACCTGTAGCAATGGAGTCTCATTGTATTTATACCTGACTATTGGACACTATGGGTCCGTTAATCTCAACACGATTCACTCAATCAGCAGGATACTATGATCGTAGGGATATTGTCTATATTCCAGAGGTCGTGTAATGCATTGTGCGTATCTACAGGTAAAACTCTCGGCCACGTCTGCTTAAGGCAATTTCCTAATTTAGCACATAGAACGTCCTGCTCCTGCCTCGGTCTTGGCTCAGGATTCCAGGCCATAGAGATTTTGACTTCACGCCTCGGTCTTAGACCAATATTGTCACGCCCCAAACTTGAAAATCGGGCTCACAAAATTCTCGATCGCCGAATTCAGTGCCGACATCCTCCGTAGAACCCCGTTCTCGACTCCTAGCGCGCATTCGTTAGGTTCCGATCCTGGGATGCTACGAGAAGGATTTTCAACATCAGTTTGATTCGTAATAAGCATAACTAAAGGCATAACCCACAAACAACAACCAAGAACTCCATTACATTTCCACTATGATAAAAAACTTTACAAGTACAATGAGTATAAAGGGAAATACAATGGTAAGGATAAAAACTCCAAAATAATTTGCAAGTGCTCCTGTCTCAGCGCTGCTGCGCCCCAACGTCACCTGCATGCAACGGTCGTGCATAAGCTTATAGAAAGCTTAGAGGGTGGTGAAAGTGTGTGCGCAAGGTAGTAATATGAACATGTAATATCAGAGTAATACGGAATATGCAGATGGATCTATGAAAAACACCAGCCGTACCAAAGATGTTCGATGCAAGACATGAATGATATCGGCCATCCCAAGGCCATGTGATGTGAAATGCAACTCAAGCATACAAATCCTCATCTATGTCCACACATCAATACAGCTCAAATCTGAAATATCACAGCGATCTAGTACACTCTAAACCAGATCGCCGCCTCATCACGTGAATAAGGTAAGTGAAAGAGACCTCACTATCCGTTTGCTAATATCGGGCTCGACTCGTCGATAGCGGACCCATTCCTCGAGCTGGTAAGACTTAGCCTAGCTTTGCCCCCTACTCTCGGGCGGGTAAGGCCACACCCCCTTCCAACCGACCACGACACAGTGGAGAGCGCAACCATCTGGTAATCGGCACTCAACGCTCATCTACCAACTCGGTCTAGACGTTGGAGCAACCTCTTGGTACCACAAGGGTTTAGAGACTTTTACCCAGGGATATCTATAACACCTCATGTAGAATAAAATTTTTGGTATCCAATCCTGCTAACCACGATACGTCTGTGGAGGCTACGGCCCTGATGTCGCTAGGGTGTATAGTAACCATATCACACAATGCGAAATGCATGAATCACACTATCCAATCATGCCACAAATCTTGTGCATATCGTGCTCTCATGTAGGACAACACCACTTAATCGGGGTCCCATAAACAATCTGCCCGAAGGCATATGCTATGATCAGTCACTTCTCATATCAAGCATACATATGATGCGTATGATCATGAGTCATGAAATTATACTAAACATGTTATAATGAGATGAACTATCCTTACAATTCAGATGGGCCTGGACGGCCTATACACAATAAGTACGGGCCTAATAATGGGCCCTAAGGAGAGTCATAATGTGGACATCCAACCAGCATTACACTCGCAATGTGGACGTCAAACCAACATTGCTCCCAAGGCATGATTGTCATAAACATCGTTACATAATCCGTATTGGGCTCACACATTGCAATGGACCTTAGGTACATCTCATTGGGCCTTAAATACATCAAATGGGCTATATCATATGGCCTTTTATTCATCAAATGGGCCACATCAATGGGCCACACCAATGGGCCTTATGTGCATTGCAATGGGTCTTAACCCGTGGGCCTTAGATTGCATCAAATGGGCCTAAACTCATGGGTCTTATATGTAACAAATGGGCTACACCAATTGGGCCCCAACGTACATTAAATGGGCCTCAACCTATACGCCCTACTACATCTCAATGGGCCTTAATCCATGGGCCCCCAAAATATCAAATGAGCCTAATCCCATGAGCCTTGGAATACATCGTTCTGATTCAATCCCATGGGCCTTTAAATATATCAAATGGGCCCCGACCCATGGGCCTTACAAGATATTTATTTCCATCCAAACTATTCATAGGGACACATGGCCTAAGGCCCAATGTAATATTTGTTTGCAATACATTATGTTCAAAAGGTCATATGGACCTTGGGCCCACATATATAATATGTATAGTAATATACATACATTATAACTGCAACAACAACTTATACATTAAGGGCATGTGTGTATATAATATATATATATATATATATATATATATATATATATATATATATATATATATATATATATATATATATATATAGATGTTGCTGCAGCTCTTTAAGCATTTAAAAGGGAACAGAGGTGGGTCCCACGTAGGGCCCACCACTATATACATATTATAAGATATATAATATAAACTATATAATATATAACATATATATAATGGTGGGACCCATAGAATTCGCTGTTACTAGGGGACAGTGGGCCCCACCATCAAAACAGATGGACGGCAAGGACAGAACACAACGTGGTGGGCTCCACCGTCAGGCGGACGGTGAGTGTGAAACCCATATATCATGGTAGGTCCCATCGTCCACAGCCGTGGACGGTGGATAAAATTCATTCATCACTGTGGGTCCCACATATGTGGCCCACCAAAACATTTAAATGCCATCCAAACCGTTGATAAGGTCACTTAGACCTGGGTGAAGAGAAAACACAAATTTCATATTGATTCAAAACTTCTGTGGGCCCAAAAATAAGTTTCAATGGTAGAGGTTCAGTCCCACTCTTTCGTGTGGTGTGGGCCACCTGAGTCTTGGATCAGATTCAAATTTGGAGGGGGCTCACCTCATAAACGGCGTGGATAAGACATATACATCATGGTGGGGCCCACGGCAGCAGTCGTGGGTGGCTGATCGCCCGCCCGCCAAAGATGTGCAGTGTCTGCTGCAGCGTCAGAGAGAGGCAGAGCCTATGTGTTGGTTTTTTTTTTTTTTTAATGAAAAACCCATTTTTCAGGGTTTTTCACACCTGGGGCCCGCATCAAGTAGATCCACCCCATCCATTGGCTTCAGTGGCTCAAGACCGTCTCAATGAGTCTAATATCCGATATTTTTTCGTCGAATAGAAATGCCAGGGTGTCTTTCAATGGTTGAATCCCCTATTTTGCAGGTTATGGCCCGCTTGAGGCTCAGATGGACCTCAATTTTTTTTTCAACGCCTCAAATAGTCTTGGGAACAGAATAGATGGCGTGGATTGAATACATTCATCAAGGTGGGTCCTATACAAGTGGCCCACCCTAATGACCTTTAAAAGCCAAGCCAATTTACGTGCTTTCCTTCCACGTCCAGCAACGTCCCTGGACGTTTTCCTTCTTTTTTATTTTTATTTTGGCCTTATCAAATACATTTAGGGTGGGCCATGTTTAGGTGGGCCACCACATGGTGAGGTGGAGAGGTTACAATATATGTGTAAAGTGGGCCCCTCCTTTAGATGGTTTGGATCCAATACATGCTCCATGGTGGGGTCCATCCAAGTAGGCCATAAGGCCATTTCATCACACAAAATAAATAATTAAAAGAAAAGAGAGGGAGAGAGAGATAGAGTGGGACACGCTTTGTGATGGAGGGCTCTGCCACAATGAGCCCTCCCTTGTAAAACAAATCATACATAAATCGAATCCCTTAACACATGGGACCACCAAAATTGAAAATCAACGGTGAGAATCCTTTTCCCACCAATATGGACGGTCTAGATGACCTTCATAATGCCATGAAATAAACATCATGATGGGATCCATGGAGAATGGCCCCATCATGGAATGATCATGATGATCAAAGTGGGCGATCGGCCACATTTTAGGGTCCCAAGTAAGATCCAAACCATTGATCGGTTGGCCTTACTTAGCCCATCTCAAAAACATGAAAAACTAATATTAACAAGTACCCACCGTCCGATCTTCTTGCTCCTATGGGTTCCTTAGCACCTTAGCTTCAACTTTAATGGATGAGATGAGGGATGGATGGCTAGGATGGGAGATGATGGGGTAGGAAAGTGGGCCACCTTGGAGTTTTGGAAAGCTTGGAGAGCTCCTACGTATGTAGGTGTTTCTCTCTTGGATTTGAGTTTTTGAAAATGAGAGAGAGTTTTAAAGGGAGAGAGAGAGAGTGTGTGATGGGTGATAGATGTGGTGAGTGATGGGTGTGTAAGAAATCCTTGACTTTTATGGCCTTTTGTGTAAGAAAAGCATGGGCTTGTAAGACCTTTTTTGACTTTTGTGGTTACTTGGGTATGGGTGAAAGGTGATGTGTACTTGACATGTGATGTGATGAGATTGATTGATTGTTGGGATTGATGTGACATCTCGTAGAGATTCTCTTGGGTTTCGCAACGCGGGGCGTTTTCCTTGCACCGAACGTTGGCCCACATCTCTTGACCAGGGTATCGCCTCGACGCGCAAGTTGCGGCATCGGAACCGCAGCGACGGTGCGGTCGTTGTGGTAATGGTCTTGGGTTAAGTCGATATAGGTTGACGACATTCGAATCAGAGTCTCACGCAAATATCGGTTAAGGGTCGAAGGTTACCGGAATTCAACCGGTGAGACCGTGGAAGTCTACGGAACGGTACGGACTAAGATACGGGTCTTACAAACATGGGCATGAATCTTTGTCGTTGTTGAATTACTTGAATGAAGATAGTGTCTCGAGTCTGACTCGAGCTCCCGCCTGGACTCATGATGGGCTTGGTGTTATCATCAGGCATTCTAGAGACCTCCCCTCCGAGCTCCGAGGAGAACATCAGATTGGTCCTACCAAGTTGAACTTTCCTGCGACGGGTGATGTTGATGTGAGTGGTCTAGTCATTTATTCCTAATAGGATAATAGTGGAACAGTTTGAAGTATTTAGTCGGAGCTCCACGCCGACTGCTTCGGTCTTAGATCAATCCGACCCGATGACTAGCCTCGGAGTGGGAGCGCCGCTGTGACCTAGCCACAAATCTCCCTTCCCCTCAATAGCATCTATCATTTCAAATTGACTTGTGTATCCGATCGGATTAAAGTAATGTCGGTCCTCGAGATTGTAAGGGCTCAGATCTTACCATAACAGAAGCCTCCTACTCTTTGGGTTTGGACTAGAACTCGGAGAGTAAACATACATGGAAGATCAACCGCTTCCCCTGCCATATCTTCCACGCGTGCGGTTGCAATTATGGGCTTCACTATTTTGAAAGGGTACATCCTCGAGGTCCCCTGTCCATGGGATAACCTTCAGCGAATGCATGGCGATGGTTAAGATCCCACATCATCACTGAGCCTATAACTATCTGCCACGTATGTCATGGGAGACGTTCGAACGACGCTTCCCTTGCTTAGGTGTCGCTTCCACTACTCCGTGCTTGCAATCCAATGTCAGAGGCACGCGGCTTGGTAGAGGTTGAACCAGTGATTTATAGCCATGCGTGCCCTCGAAGTCAGCTTACGACAGTTCGGCGACAACCATTATGATTTACCATTAATGCAGAGATTCTCCTTGGGCTATATAATTCTCAGCATTTTTGAAAACGCTTCCTACTCCAGCATTTTGAGTTTGAGTTCCCTGAGGAGGCGATTTCTGGTGAAGGCAATTCCGATCGTTTCGAAGCTTCTGGCGAGGCGATTCTGACCAATTAGGGGCTTTACGGTGAAGGCGATTCCCTGTGATCGTCCGATGAGTCTTTCTTTCTAGGGTTCTTCCATTTTTCTCCTTCACAAGATGTCATCTGATCTGGAGATGGTCTAAGGGGACTACGATGATTCCGAACCAGGAAGCTCGGATGGTAGGAGAGGGGTGTCTGAAGGCCCCTTAGAAGCAGTTCCTATATACTCTTCACCCTGAAGAAATAAGGAGGCGGGGGCTTGGCCCCGTCAGGTTAGTAAGAAGAAAGTCACCCGAACCCTGCAAGACTCGACGGTGAGTGGTGCTAAGATGCTGGTGAGTGAGCGGGCATCGGAGGTCGTCCTGTGAGGCTTCATATTGACGGAGTCTCAAATGGGATGGATCTGCTCAGAGTTTGATATCCCAAACTCCATGCAAATAAGGGCACTAGAGCCCCTCGACACTGTCGGTGCACCTTCCGAAGGGGAAGTTGCCATTTTCCTCTGCGCTCTTTAGTGCGGGCTCCAACTCCCTATGCACCCCTTCGTCCAAGCCCTAACAGCCTACTTGGGACTTGCTCTCAGTCAGTTTATCCCTAATGCTTGGAGGATTTTGATCTCTTCTTACATCATCTGACACCAAGTTGGGAACCCTGGGCTGACTCTAGAAGAATTGATAAGCTTATACTTAGTCAAGCATAATAGCCCTGAGTCATGGTACCACTTTGCGACTCGCGGCAGCAAAGGGTCAGGGATAGTCATGAATCTTTCATCCTCTAACAAAGATTGGAAGAATAAATGGTTCTGGGCTTCGGGCGAATAGGAGGCGCCAACAGTGGAGCTCAGGAACCTCACGACTCAAGTCCCTACCCAATTTGCCACCCCAGGTCAGACATTGCTTCTCCCTTCTTTTTTTGTATCGCTTTCCCTTTTGTTATGATGTGACTGAAGCCTTTGACCTTTATGGACTTCTCGAGGGGCTTGCCACTCTTCACATCGGATTTGAAGAATCAGGTTCTAAGGCCAGGGCGCACTCTGGAGACCTTCACTCCTGGTCAGACCTGATCACGGCCGCCAACCTTCACTAGTCTGAAATTTACAAGTCCAAGCCTCTCCTTACAATCCTTCAGTAAGTTTCTCGTGTGCCCCTTGCCTCAGAATTAATGAACTTCTTGACTTGGTCACTGGATAGTTGTTTTTCATGCAGGCATGACCGAGGCAGTCTGGTCTTGGAGGAGAAAATCCGCTCTGACCCTCGATGAGATGCTGAGGGTCGAGCCTTGAATGAAGACAATCGTTCGGAGGAAGCAGGCGGCTCCTCACGGTGATGGCCTCTCGGCTCCAGTTTATGTTATTGCACCTCCAGCCGTAGCTTTAATTTCTGTTGTTGTGGCTCCGGTTGCAGCACCTGTCGGGGCTGAGGCCGCAGTCATCAATGCTCCAGCTCCAATCCTCCCCTCTGCCTCCGCTCCTCCCATCGCCGAGGCCCCTACCACATTCCCTGAGCCTTGCATAGCTATCCCTTCTTCATCCAAATGGGAGGAGGCCATTTGGATGGCTGACGCTATGCTCTCTCCTCTCGAGGCTGGGAATGATCTCAAGGCCAAGGCCCAGGCTTCGGCAAGCAGCAGGACTAGGGTTGGGGAAGCAATAAGGTTGGCCCAGGTGGGGACGAGCGGGGGAGAGCCGAGCTATCACATGTCTTGCCTGGCTCCTTGGGCCGCCAAACACGCCTTAGAGGAGGAGATAGCTAGCCTTCTCACCAAATCGGATAGCTCCTTAAATGACATGGCTTCCATTTTTTACAGGGTATTTTTTGTTGTCTCTTTATTTCTTAGTTTCTATTTCTTTGTATCCACATGTTCATTCCTCTGTTGTCATTCAATCTGTCTCGAGACTCCTTCTGACCTAGGAAAGAATGTAGGAGCTTGTGAAGAAAGACAATGAGGTGAAAGCCCTCAGGGGTAAGGCTGGGATCTTGTAGGACGAGGTGGCCTTCATTCAAATGGAACAGGTGGAGCTTCGCCAACAGCTTGAGGACGGGAGATCTCGAGAGCTTCAGCTTTAGGGAGTTGCAGGCAATCTCGAGGCTCAATGTGGTGCGGCAGCGGCCAAGCTGACATGAGTTAGGGCCCACGTGGATTTGTTAACCAAGGAGAATGCTCGATTGGGAGAAGTCCTGGAGCGAACTAGAGCTGAGGCAGCAGAGGAACGGAGCCGAGTCATCTCCCAGGCGAAGGAATCTCAGCGAGTTGAGGGCAAGGCCTCCCTGGTCCTAACAGTGGCTGTTGCAGTGGACGCCTTCAAGGCTTCGAAGGAGAGGGCAGCTGAAGCCACCAAGTTTTACAACTGTGGTTTCGATACTCATATTGAGGTGGTTCAGGATTTGTATCTGGACCTCAACCTTGAACCTCTGCTGCCTGAAGACATGAAAGAGAAGCCCTCTGAAGATGCTCGCTTAAATCGGCTCCTCCTCCTCCGACTAAGTAGCTTTCAATATTTCTCTTTTTATGGCTTTCCCAAACTTGTCTTTTTGATGAATGATTTGGTTTTTTGACCCTCTGGAGAGGGCACATGGATGATGATGATTTTTTAACCCTCTGGAGAGGGAGTATGGATAATAATTTCTTTATGTGTTAATCTGTAGTTGATTTTGAATGTTGATTGTTAATCGTTAATTACCAAACTGGTTGGTTGACAGGTCGGTTTGCTTCAGGGCATTGCTGAACCGACCCCTTGATAGGTTAGCTCATTTCAATGTTGTCATGTAGAACTTTAAATCTTTATAGTATTGCCATTGCTAAGTCCGGATCCATAGGGGATCAGCTTGTCCCACGATTGTCAAGCTACTCTTAATCTGTCCGTTAGTTGGGCAACAATCTGACTCCTCTGTTGGGGAGCTAGGTCATCCATTGGCTTTTTTCCTGACTAAGAGGGGATGTCTTGTCGAATTCCCATGGAATAACGTTCTAACCCAGGGATTAGTTCGTTTAGTCCACCCCTGCTTCTGAGGGGGCAACTTTGTTTTAGCAGACAATCTGTTCATGTAGAAGAGGTGTGAATTTTTTTGAGAGCCTTAAAGGCTGGCCTCCTGGAGGCATTTATTGAGGCTGTCCGCTCGGAGGCGTACACTTATTGGGGGCCTTAAAGGCCTTTACATCAAAGATAGTAGACTTTTAGGTACTCGACATTCCAGGGGTGAGGGAGTTAGAGGCCCTTGAGATCTTTTAAGTAGTAGGAGCTCGGTTTAGTTGATCGGACCACACGGTAAGGCCCTTCCCAGTTAGGTCCGAGTGTCCCAGCCCCCTGCTCGGTGGTGTTCTGGAAAACTTAGCGAAGGACCAAGTCTCCTGGATGAAACCGCTTGATCTTGACCTTAGAATTGTAAAATCGTGCCACCTGTTGATGTCGAGTAGTGACCTGGAGTTTGGAGACATCTCTGACTTTTTCAAGTAGATCTAAGTTAGCTGCGATCTGCTCAGCATTATGGTTTTCTTGATAATTTCTGACTCGAGTTGTAGGGAGGCCGATCTCAACTGACACCATTGCCTCCGAGCTATAGGATAGAGAAAATGAAGTCTCCCCAGTAGATAATTGAGTTGTGGTCCTGTAGGCCCACAGGATGAATGAGAGCTCCTCGGCCCAATTGTCTTTTACTTTATCCAACTTTATCTTGAGATGATGCTTAATGAGTTTATTAACTGCTTTCACCTGTTCATTGGATTGCAGGCGTCGGGGTGAAGAATATGCATTTGTGATGCCGAGTCCCTGACACATGCCTCAAAACTTGTCCTTGTCAAATTGCCTACCGTTATCGAACACGATGGTGCATGGAATCTTGAATAGGCAGATAATGTTTTTCCAGACAAAATCAATCACCCTCTATTCTATGATCTTTAGGATGGACTCGACCTCGGCCCACTTGGTGAAATAGTCGGCTGCGATGATGGTGAACTTGACTTGCCCCTTTCCTGTAGGCAGAGGGTCGATGATGTCAATCCCCCACTGAGCAAACTACTATGGACCACTCATGGGAGTCATTTCCTCTGCAGGTTACCTCGGCACAGCTGCATAGCGTTGGCATTTATCACACCTTTGGGCATAGTTCTTCGAGTCTTCCTTGAGTTTCGGCCAAATAATCCTTGTCGGAGTATCTTCAGGGCTAGGGCTCGACTACCAGAGTGGTTTTTGCAGATCCCTTCGTGAATCTCTCAGATCACATAATCTGCCTCGTCGAGTCGGAGGCATTTGAGGTAGGGCTAAGAATGCCCTTTATTATATAATTTACCATCTAAGACAATGTACCGCACCGCTCTGACCCTCAGCCACCTGACTTCCAACCTATCCGAGGGGACTTCACTAGATGTGAGGTACCTATAAATTGGGTCCATCCAACTTGGGGTACCCTCTACCGAATTGACCATTTTTTTCTCTATCTGGTCGATGCTCGGATCTTCTATGAATTCCACGGGAATGACTCGCTTGATTTTTCCTTCCGTGGCAGAGGCTATCTTTGATAGGGCATCAACCCAAGAATTTTCTGCCCTAGGGATCTGATGTATAGTGCAGCTCCAAAATCTTTCAATCAACTTTCTTGCCTCATCTAAATAAGCAATCATCCTCATTTCCTTGGCCTCGTACTCAGTGGAAATGTGGTTCACTACCAGCTAAGAATCACATCGGACCTGGAGGGATTGAACTCTCAGACTTGTCGCTAGTTTGAGTCCTACTAGTAGGGCCTTGTACTTCGATTCATTGTTCGAGGCTTTGAAACTGAGTCTGATTGCGTACTGTATGGGAGTGAAATTAGGTGCGATCAGGACGATTCCTGCTCCGGCATGCTTGGTGTTGGACGACCCATCTTCGTAGAGGATCCATCTTAGTTCTGATATAGTCTCAGGATTATGTGGGGGATCAAGCGAAGGAGTCTCCTCGACCTCTGCACTGATTTGTTCCTCCTCGGGGGTGGTGAATTCTGTAATGAAATCAGTTATGGCTTGACCCTTGATTGTTGTCTTCGGTCGGAACTGGATGTCGATCTCCCCGAGTTCGATGGCCCACTTGGTCAACTGACCCGATGCATTGGGCCTCTGGAGGACTTGCTTAAGGGGAGAATCAATCAACACCACGATGGAATGATCTTCGAAATATGGACGTAACCTCCAAGCTGAGATGATGAGATTGAGCACTAGCTTCTCCAAAGCTGGATATCTCATTTCGGTGGGCACCATGGCCTTGCTCACGTAATGCATAGGATGCTGCTTACCCCCTACCTCACTAATCAGGGCCGAGCTGACAGCTAGGGCCGAGCTGACAGCTAAGGCCGAGACTGTAAGGTATAAGAACAAGGGTTCACCTTCTTCGGGTTTAGATAGTAAAGGCAGTGAACCTAAATATTGATTGAGCTATTTAAACACCTATTCGCATGCCAACATTCATTTTGCCTTCTTATGACCCTTCAATTGCTGAAATAAGGGGAGACACTTGTTTGTAGCTCTGGATATAAACTGTTCGAGCACTGCTACTCGTCCGGTGAGGCATTATATCTCTTTGACAGTTCAAGGTGAACTCATTTTGGGGAGTATTTTGATCTTGTGGGGGTTTGCTTCAATACCCCTCTGGCTAACTTGAAACCTGAGGAATTTTCCTGAACCGACTTCGAAGGCACACTTCGCGGGGTTCAGCTTCATCTGGTATTCTCGGAGGATGTTGAAAGTTTTTTCGAGATCTATCAGTTGATTGGACGCCTTGACACTCTTTACTAGCATGTCGTCGATGTACACTTCCATGGTATGTCCGATTTGCTTGGAAAACATCTGATTCACCAGCCTTTGATATGTGGCCCGAGCATTTTTTAGGCTAAACAGCATGACCTAGTAATAGTAGAGTCCCTTATCCGTGACAAAGGTAGTCTTCTGCCTATCTGGAGGATGCATCACGATTTGGTTATACCTGGAGTAGGCATCCAGGAAGAAAAGTAGTTTGTGCCCTACCTTGCTGTCTACCAGCTGATTAGAGGTAATGGGAAGTTATCCTTCGGACATGCCTTGTTCAGGTCCTAGTAATCTACGCAGACTCACCATTTCCCATTGGCTTCTTGATGAGGACGACATTTGCGATCCAGTTAGGATAATGTACCTCCTCTATGAAGCCAGTGTTAAGTAGAATGGAGACTTCGTCGGCTATGGCTTCATATTGCTCAAGATCGAACGATCTTCTCTTCTATTTTATGGGTTTGTGATCTGGATTCACATTCAGTCTGTGGACCATGATATTCGGAGAGATTCTAGGCATATCTTCATGCGACCATTCGAAGACGTCTCTGTGCTGTCATAGGAAGGCTAGTATCTCGGATCGCTGCTCAGGGTTCAATGATGTTCTGAGCTGAACGTTTTGCTCGGGCATGCCTCGTCGACCGGTACCTTCTTTAGGTTTTCCACGGATGAGTCCTCCATAGGTCCTCTGGGATCTAGGATGTTGATGGTGAGGGTTTGCTTCATGGACCCTTTCTTCACTACTATCGCGTAGCATCTCCGAGCTTCGCACTGGTTGCCTCGGAGGTAACCTATCCCGCCCTCGGTGGGAAACTTCATCATCAGATGATAGGTGAAGATGACTGCCCTCATTGCATTGAGAGAAGGTCTGCCCAGAATGACGTTATGTACTGATGGCACATTGACAATGAGGAAGTCTACCATGAGGGTGACTTGATGTTGTCCTTCTCCCGCAGTCACAGGGAAGGAGATGGCTCCTTTGGAGATCACCCTTTCTCTGGAAAATCCATGTAGGGGGGTCTTCACAGGTCTGAGGCATGACCTCAGAATCCCCATCCTTTTAAAAGCCTTAGAATAGATTACATCTGCTGAGCTTCTGATGTCGATCAGGATGCGGTACACCTTGTGGTTGCCTATAGTCATAGTAACCACTAGGGTGTCGTCATGTGGATGCAGGATCCCTCGCGCATCATCTTTCGAGAAGGTCATGCTGCATGGACTGATCCGGAGTTCTTTGCTTGGTCACTCAGTCAGGTGGATGCAGTGCTCCGGATTAGATTTTTGAGAGTGGGCTTTCTCAGCCCTGTTCAAATCTCCTCTACTGAATGAGCCCCTGAAGATGGTGCGGATTTCGACTGGCTCTTCCGTGGTGTTATTCGGCCGTTCTTACTCTCGCTCTTCTTTCTAAGTAGTTCTTTCTCCCTTGGTGTATCGATGCAGATGTCCCTTTCGAATAAGGGTCTTGATCTCATCCTTGAGATTCATGCAATCAACCGTTTTGTGGTCGTGATCCCGATGGAAGCGGCAGTACTTACGCTTGTCTCGATGATCGGGGTTGGCCTTCATACAAATTGGCCAATTTAGAAGCTTGTGCCCTCGGATGTCCAACAAAATCTTCTCAGTGGATGTGTTGAGCAGGGTGTAGGAACGAAACTTCCCCTTCGGTTTTCTTCTTGGATGACGATCGCGACGGGCGCGATCATTTGGTCCCTTGCTGGATGACTGGGATTCTTCGTTCTTTGGCCTATTCCCCTTGGCAATCAACTTGGTCACTTAAACATTATTGCGAGCATTTGAGAATTCCTCAGTGTTAGTATACTTTTGAGCTCTGACGATGAGGTCAGTTAACGTCTTTGGCGGATTCTTCCCAATAGAGAAGGTGAACGTCCCCTCTTTCAGACCACTGAACATAGTGGAGAGTGCCATCTTATCATCATAGTCCTCCACTTCTAACGCTTCCTCGTTGAAGTGAGAAATGTAGTCCTTCAATGACTCCTCAGGCTCTTGTTTAATGGTGAACAGGTGACTATTCGGCTTCTGACTCTTCTTACCACTTATGAACTGGGTAAGGAATAATCGGCTAAGTTCTACGAAGGAAACAATGGATTTGAGTTTGAGCTGATGGTACTAACTCTGAACGGATCCTGTGAGTGTGATCAAGAACCCCCTGCACATCATCGTGTCTGTTGCTGTCTGAATTTGCATTCACGAACGATAAGCCTCCACATGCTTGGATGGGTCGCCAGACCTAGAGTACTGGATGACACGAGGTATCTGGTTACTCTGCGGCATCACCTTGTTCATGATCACCGGGGTGAAGGGAGGCTCGGTCTCTTCCATCATTGCTTGAATGGCTGTGGGAACTGATGACGGTTACTGCTTCTTTTCTAGTGTCAAAATTTTATTATTCAGCTCCGCTAATCGTGTTTCCCAAGGATCTTTATTTTCAGCCACTATCTCCTGGACATCTTCTATTTCGGAAGTTCTCCTTCCCCTCCTTTCCAACTTGTCATGGAGATTTTTTAGTGTTAAGGCCGAGGTGACCGAGGTATTCGTCGGAGATAGAGTTGTGTTCTGAGCCGAAACTCGGATTTGGGTTAGGGGAGGGTTCTAAGCTGAAACCGGTGCTCGAGCGGGTTGGCGTTGGGACCCCTCACACCTTGTACTCCTTGGTGTAGAATGGGCTTGCACTACTAGACCAATAGGACCAACCACTTCTGGAACAGGGTTTTCCTGATCGGGTCGTGGTTGCGGTTCCCATTGCTACTTCATCTGGTTAATCTTGTCATGCAAAGCTTGTATCTCGCTTTGCATAGCTTGATACTTGCTTGCCCAATTGCGGGAACGCTGGGAAGGCCCAGGAGCCGATTCACCGTGAAGTAGTGAAGAGGAACGGGTCTACTCTGGTTCCACAACTACTGCTTTCTTCTTTCCTCTTGCCATAATGCTGAAGAATAGGAACCTGACCTTTAGTATCAGTTTCCCACAAATGGCTCTAAAAATGCTGATGAAAAAAATCTAGACCACCCTCCACTTGGCACGGTGAACTTTCGATGAACCCTAATCCTGCACAAAGAGTGAGCAAAGGAGACCTTGGCTAAGCTAAGGGACCCTCCGATGCCTACGTCAGGTCAAGGGAATCTCCACATCGACTGCTTCGGTCTTAGATCAATCCGAGCCAATTACTAGCCTTGGAGTGGGAGCGTTGCTGTGACTTAGCCACAAATCTCTCTTCCCCTCAGTAGCATCTATCATTTCAAATTGACTTGTGTATCCAATCGGATTAATGCAATTTTGGTCCTCGGGATTGTAAGGGCTCGAATCTTCCCATAACAGTGGTTATTATGTTATGTGGGTCATGGCTGTGAACCACAAACCAATGTATATGACTATAACGATATGTATAACATGAAAATCACGAATGTTGTTGTGATCGGTGTGATATGCCGAATGGATCATGGTTGACAGAGTCAGTGTATCGTAGCCCACCTGTTATGTGGGCACGACTCAATGCAGATAACATCAACGATATGTATCGTGGCCCACCTATTATGCGGGTGTAGCATGATAGCCACATTCCTTTAGAAGTCATGATGAACATGACCCTTCATGGATTACAACCCCAATCGACTGTGTATTACAATTATGACCCGTGCTAGATTTTGCAAGACCATTTTATTATTAATTAACAATCCACAACCATATTGGAATGCAGGTCAAAAGAAGCCAATCATAACTACATGCTTAGACTTTGAAAAGGCACAGGTCTCTCCCAAGTGCTTCGTCAGTTTTCTAAAAGTCTTGGTTGACGATATGGAGAAGAAACCTGATAGAAAGAATCTATTTAGAGACACCTATTTTGGATTTCTACTTGACTGGCCATTAGCCGAGTGGACGGCATAGTCTTAGATCATGCATTACCTGATGCAAAGGCATGTTGGTGATATGAAATTTGATGTTCAGGGCACCAAGATAAAATTTACAAAGCTCGATTTTACGCTAATAATGGGTATTAAGTTTGGACGACTTAGGATAGATGGCGGCGGTCGTGTTGAGGCAAGAAGAGCAGAAGCAGGAAAAGGCATTAGGGAGACCTACTTGAGAGCAGGTGGTGTTAGTAAACAAAAACTGAAAGAAGCCTATTTGTCACTCGCCGATAAAGACAAACATATGGATGTGGTGAAGCTGGCTCTATTAATTTCTATTGAGAGTCTATTAGTTGGATCTCCACAAAAGAATAACTGTATTGATAAATTTATCGACATAGTCGATGACTTAGATTATTTTAATAACTACCCCTAGGGCAGTGTGGGGTATGATTATTTGAAGAAAGGGTTAACGTTGCATCTGACATTATTCGAGGGGAAAGGGCGACTGGACAGTACCCTAAATCATACAACAAATGCGGATGCACGTTTGCCCTACAAGTACGTTATTCTTGTCCTGATTCATACTTTCAGTTCGAATTTTTCCCTTTTTCCTCCATGCATGTCAACCAATATGTAATGCATGATAATTATTCTTAAACAAATTTGAGCCTACGAATGGTTCCCTCAACTCACTGGTGACCGTAGGTGGGCTGTTAGAAGACTGCCTACAAGGATTCCTCGAATACTAAATTGGGATACCAAGAAAAAAGGAAGATATGAAACCATATCCATCATCTTCACAACTGTGCTGGTAAGATTTATTCAGTTAGTAGTGTAATTTGAATCATGCAGTTTGTTTATAATTAATATATCAATTTTGCTCCTGCAGGTGGTGCTAGCTCCACAGCTTCAACCAACGGCCAAAGAAGGAGAGACCGAGGCTTTCAGGAGTATAACTAACGACGACTTTCATATGAAAGACAAGGCTCTATGGTCAGCACCCACAACAGAGACAATGGAGGATGACAGAAGAAATAACGTTGAAGTTGATCTTACAGCCCCTCTCTTGGAAATGAAAAATACAATTGAGCTTGATGGGAAATCTGTCCATCTTGGGAATGTATTGAAAGATAATAAAAAAAACAAGATTCGTAATAAGGATGTAATAAGCAGAATGATTTACTCACCACTGAACTGCAAGGAATAAAGGGTGAATTGAAGCGGATTGATGAGTTTGGAGTAGAAATAAAGCACCTCAAGGAGGATTATGCTTCTATATGAGAAGTGACGTTGATGAGAGATTATAATAATACAAACCAGGTACGTGAAATCGCCTTGCTTTATCTAACTATTTGTTAATAGCTCATTGTGAAGGAAAATGGAAAATGGATCGTGGTTGTCATCCACACAAGATCGTTGTTACCATATAGGAAGGGTCGCTGTTTTCATGCACCTAGGGTCCACGACCCAAATTGATGGCCTAGGGTCGTAGTTTCTATGTAATGTGGTTCGTGGTTTAAATGAAATATGGATCGTTGTTATCATACATAGTGGATCGTGGTGGTTTTCATCCACGATGGTTCGTGTGGATGAATCATGACCTAACATGGACAACAACCACACCCCATTGGTCGTAATAACACGACCCTAATCTTGATCGTAGCTGTCACCCACATCTGTTTCAACCACGACCCAATATAGTTGAGAAACACTATCCACTGTTTGTAATGGCCATGACACTTAGTTCATCGTTGTTATCATCCGCAATGTTTCGTGGTACACATACATGATATCATAGTTAGGTTCCTTGTAGAAAGACATATTGAAATACATAATAATAGTGATTTTATTACAGGACATTGTCTCTTTAATGAGCTCTCTCAGAGAAGAAAATGCTTCACTACATGAGCAGGTGAAACAACATAGAGAGGAGATCAATGCTTCACTGTAGGAGAATGTGAAGCAGCATGGAGAGGAGATTAGTGCTTCATTACAGGATCTGGTGAAGCAACTCAGGGAGGAGATCAATGCTTCATTGTAGGAGCATGTGAAGTAACTCAGAGAGGAGATCAATTCTTCATTGCAGGAGCAGGTGAAGCAACTCAGAGAGGAGTCAATTCTTCATTACAGGAGCATGTGAAGCAACTCAGAGAGGAGATTTGGGCAATGAAGGTATACGAAGTTGAATCTATCTTGAATCATTGTTATCTTACACCGGGGATTGTGATTGACATGCACACTGGATCGTGGATGAGTTGCGATCGATAGAACATGATAGTCTTCTATGTACACAAGTGACGTGGTTTCTGTGATATGTGGATCGTGAGTATCGTTAAGTGTAGATTGTTATTATTTCTCATACAATATGGATTGTGATTATCATACATAGTGGATCATTGTTGACATCCACGAACCTCCATGGATGTGAACCACGACCCACTATGGACAACAACCAGGCTCCCTTGGCCGTAATAACCATTTTTGATATACGATTTCATTATAGGACAATGTTCTTTGGACCAGCCCTCTGACCCTAGAGAATGCTTCACTGCTGGAGCAGATAAGGCAACTTGGAGAGGAAATACAAGAAATAAAGGTATATAAATTAAAATTTTTTCCTTATCATATTTGGTTGTTGTTGTGTTCCTTTTTTGGTCGTGGTTATGATCCAGTGAGGGTTTCTGTTACATGCCGTTGCCTATTCAACGAGTCCTCTTAGGCATGAGAATGCTTACTTGAATGAGGAGATGACGCAACTTAGAGAGGAGGTAGAAGCAATAAATGTATATGAAATGAAAATTTGGTTGTTGTTGTGTTCCACCTAGCACAACAGTTAATGTCAATGTTGGATCGTTGTTATCATTGTGATTGGTCATGGTTATCATCCACCATGGGTCGAGTTGATGCACGACCCAATGTGGATGAGATAGGATATACATATAAAATATGTATGCGATTTGTCTTTGGTTTAATAGCTAACTAGTCATTATCTATGTAATGTCTTCTAATACGATTTTATAACAAGTCAACAGCTCCAATTTCGAGGCTGGGATCAACCAACTCTCTAGTTTTGAAGCTGGGATGACCCATCTTAAAGATGAGAATGCTGTGCTACGGGTGTATACAAAGCGAGAGATGACCTTGCTAAAGGATGAAGTTAATAAGACAATTGTACATGAAATTACATTTGGATCGTGGTTTAAATCGGACATTATATTATGATCTCCATAGATAATATGTCATTTTATTACAGCTTAACATCATTGCCTCGCAACTGAGTGAGGAAGGGAGACCACGTCGCGATATAACGGATCTCGGCAGAGCTCTAACTGTAAAAGAGCCTCGTCAGGGGCTCAGTGAACTCCACCGAGGTCTAAACGATGCCGAAGAGGATGAGTTGAAAAGTTTCTATGACCTAAATGCATAGGTCAACTCTTAGGTAAGTTTCTACCATTTCTCTTTCATTGTTTCATATCAATGTATGAATATTATAGTTACATCACACATTTTCCTCATTATGTAGGCCATAGACCTATACCTAAGATACCTATCAGTGCGTCAGGATGATCAATCATGAGGTTGACAGGACTATGCATTCGTCTCATCGCTATTTTCGGTAATGTGAATTTAAGGAGCATAGTTATCTTTAAAAGGTCATTAATCATTTTTGTTTCTAACAATATTCAATATATCAATAGTAATGCATGGAACAACAACTTGACCTGCTGCGAACTTATGGTGCTAGGAACCATAAGGATCGTGGGACCATGAAGTCTGAAAGGTTGTTTGAAGTGCTTATAGAAATAGTCGATTGTAAACCGATACCTCTATGGAAGTATGATGTGGTAAGATATTAGTTTCTTGCACATGTACATAGACTTAAATGATTAGATCCATTTTTGGAAGGACAATGCTTTAACTGTTGCCGTATTTCTTGTGCTTCCTAGGTGTACATCCCTCTTAATGCGAGGGGGCTGCACTGGCTGATGGCTATTGTTTATCCGAGCTAAGCTGAGGTCATTTTGTATGATAGTTTGAGTACCGAATTGAAAGAGAAAAATGAGTTGGTCGTTGTGCAGGTAATGGACGAACTGAGGTAGTTATTCCTTGTTCTTGATGACAGAATTAGTTAGGTGGGAGAAGCCATGGATTGTGAAGCCATCCGTTGACAGGCCTACGCAACAAAACTCGAACGATTGTGGCATATTCATGCTAAAATATATAAACTTCTTCTGCAGTATGAGTGCAATTGACTTTATGCATGTAAGAATATATTTATTTTTCTACATTCAATCTTGATTGCTTTGTACCTTGTTTGAATACTAGTCCATTCTGATTCTATAGGGAGAAATTTCATAATTTAGAAAGACGATTGCATATGACTGTCTGCTACAGACAAGAGCAGAGGGTGCTGGGTTCCCAAAAAAAATAAAGAGAAGAGGCGTTAGGTAGACCAGCGAAGAAATCTAAACAATGATTTGATGTTAAACGATGAATGGATTGGTGTATTTGATGTTTCTTCTTTTTATTGATATCTATAATGGGTTGGTGAATGATATGGGGCGTACTTGTCGGTGAACAATTCGAAGTTGTATTGCACTTTGGCTGTCAGCCACGTTGGTTGATCTGCACAATGGATCGTTGTTGTATATGTGTGGTTGAACGTGCATGCCAAATACAATCCATATCATCTTACAACCACGATCCGTCTAACACCATAACCACGACCCGTTTAAAACAATAACCACAGTCCAAAGAACAATGACACAGTCTCTATGACAACCCCGAAACTATCATGTGATCTGATCCCATGGTTCACATGCATGTTAGATCGTGATTATTGTCCACATTAGATCGTAGTTGTCATGCATATTAGTTCGTGGTTCACAACCACGACCCTAATCCGGTCCCTTGAAAAGCCTCCATAATTTATGTACATTATGGGAAGTCATGGAAGTGAGTGCAGTACCACGACCCCTAAGCATGAAAACCACGACCCATATAACACAAGAAGGACGAACCGTAACAGCCTTCAAACCATTATCCATATACCGTCACAACTACGACCTATGTAACCTGACAACCACAGATTATGTACACAACGTGGCTCAAGGACAACACGATGTTTATGTGTTTCATCCGTGGCGTACATAATCCATGCCCTTCCGTACATGTTGAAACAACAATAGCGATCCATGCAACATGACAAACATGATTCGCATAACATGGAAACTACAACCCATATAACATAGCAAGATTACTTTGCCTCTCCCTTTAAAGGGGTGGAGAGTTTTCTACCCGCCATCATTTTTGTTTATGGAGAGGTGTGGTTGAGAAATTATCTTATGAGCTATAAGTGTATAGAAATCTGTCCATCCACATATGTTGATCTGTTCTCGTTGAAGTGTATGAAAATCTACCCATCAAAGTTAAGACATGGCATACGTAGATATCGAAAATCCCATGTATATATATATATATATATATATATATATATATATGTGTCGTGGTTATGAACATGTGGAGAACATGTTCGTCGGTGAATTTATTGTTGCCGTGAGAGTAGTTTTTGAGAGATTTGCAAACAGAACAACTAGATCGTTGGTCGTGTTAATATTTTTGTGGTTCATATATGTAATAGATCGTGGTTGTCATCCATGTTCGATCGTTGTTGAAAAACATTCTTAAGAGAAACATGATCCATACGTCATGGAAGCCACGATCTATACGTTATTATAACTACGAATCCCATGTCATGGCAACCACACCTGTTAAAGTGATTATAAGGACCATGTCTTCTTGTTATATTGTAAACTTTAGTGGAAGAAACTTGTAAAGTCTTGCGCATCATTGAGCTTCTCTTTTGGCAGTTACTGTGTTATATGAATCGTGGTTGTAAAGTTGTAAGGATCGATGTTTTCATGTTACATTGTCGTGATTGTAATGTTATATGAGCTGTAATTGCCATGTTATACAGATCGTGGTTATCATGTTGCCTGGATCATTATTGTGGTGCGGAAGGCTTTGCAAGTTGAATGGGTCGTGGTTATCATTAACAATGGATCATGAACTTAACAACGGGCCGTGGTTCTCATAACACGTGGTTCATGGTTGTATGGGTCGTTTTCCTCATACGGTCGTGGTTATTGCATAAGATTCAACATGGATGAGAACCACGATCCATTACAGATGTGAACCATGACAAATTTAAGATGACAACATGACCCATATCAAATACGAACCATTCGTCCTATATATCATGACCCATATAACACGACAACAACGACACACATATATCATATCATTCAGGGTCCATGTATCATGACAGCTACAACCTATATATCCTTATAACCATAACCCATATACAATGATAGTCATGATCCATGATTCATGTTAATCACGACCCAAATTTTGATGATAATCACGAGCCTTTATGCATTTGAACCATGACCCAAATATGGAAATAGTGTATTTTATATAACAATATGTTGTGGTTTTCGTGATTCATGGGTCGTGATTGTCATGTTAATGTGTCTTGCTTTCATTTAGTGCCTTTTTTGAACCATGACCCAAACAATGACAATGACGATGCATTCTAAATGTCAACTACGACCCATGTAACACTATAACCACGATCCATATAACATGACAACCATATCGGATGATAACTGTGATCAATGCTTCATGCCAACCATGAACCATATAACACGACAACCACAATTTTTATTACACAACAACCACGACCCATATATAATTACATTCAGGATCCATATTTTAGGACAACCATGACCTATAGAACATTACAACCATGAACCATATTCAATGACAGTCACGACCCATATATCGTGTTTCAAGCGCGATCATAGGTCTTGTCTATGTCTTACCTTGACCTTATAGTCTGAATCCTTCTGTCTTAGCTCTGCTAAGTTCCAGGTTGATGTAAAAGCTTTGTAAAAGAAATTGATGTTTTGTGGATGAGCACCTACTCAGAGTTGGTAGACCTGATGTGTAATGGCTTCTTCGAGATTCTAGTGTGACAACAACGATCCATATAATACGATAGAATGAGAAATTTTTACCATATTAGTAAGCAAGATAAAGTGTATGGAAATAATCCAAGCACTTTCAAGAGACAAAATGAGAACCTTTTAAAAATTTCTATCCAGGTCTTGTAAGGGTTTTGTCCGTATGAAAAAAGATACTAGATACTCCAACAAAGTCGCGAGATAGTCCTTGTACTACCTGCAAATACAAAACATGCAATAAGCTAAAAAAATTAATGTAATAGTGATTATTATAAAAGGATGCAGTGGACATGCAGAAAGTCCCAAAACACATTTAATTGTTCTTATGAAAGCCATAAGGTTACTTAGCATGACAACAATGATCCGTATTATATGACAACAACGATCCATAAACATAAAAACCACGACCTATAGCAATCGACACCACGACCCATTTAACTTTGACAACCACGATCCATATATCATAACAACCACAAATAAATTTACATAAATCCTTTCGTCTTAGCTTTGCTGAGTTCTAAGCCGATGTAAAAGCTCTTCAAAAGAAATTGATATTTTGTGGATGAGTAGCTACGCGGAGTTGGCAAACGTGGTGTGTAATGGCTTCTTCAAGATTCTAGACTGATGTAACCTGGCTTCTTCCGGGTTCTAGACTGACGTCAAAGCTTTACAAAAGAACTTGTTATTTTGTAGTATGACAACAACGAACCGTATAATACGACAACAACCATCTATAAAACATGAAAACCACGACCCATAGCAACCAACACCACTACCCATGTAACTTTAACAACCACGATTCATATATCATAACAACCATCGTTAAATTTACATGAAAAGCACGATTCGTAGCAAGTGTCTACAAGAAGGTCCAATGAATAGATACACCACCGTACAGGGAAACGGTGCTTTTCCACTTGTAAATCCATTACATTAAATTCTTTGTATGGGGAACGATAGTTTTCCTTTTACCAGAACATTCCAGGTATGGGGAAAATGGTCATTTTATGACGAAGTTTGGGTCGTGGTTGTTGTGTTAATGGGTTGTGGTTGTCATGTTAATGGGTTCGTGCTTGTTGTGATAATAGATCATGGTTGTCATTTAATGGGTTCATGGTTGTTACACGACCCATGTCATCTTACAATCATGATCCTTCTAACTTGCAAACCATGACACATATAACATGACTTGAACAAGCCATATCTAATAGAACCCACAAACCATATTCCGTCACAACCATGAACCATGTTCAAGGGGCTGTGTTGAAGCCCAAGTATTCGACCCACAACTTTGTATCATGGTTATTATGATATATGGTCGTGGTGTTAATGTTAGATGGGTCGTAGTTGACATGACCATTTATATATATATATATATTTGGTCTTTTGAGAAATTTGTAGAAGGAATAAATGGATCACTAGTCCTGTTAATATTGGTTATCATTGTCGTGTTAATATTTTCATGGTTCATACATGTAATCGTTCATGGTTGTCATCCATGTTGGATCATCGTTGACAACCATGAAACTAAGAGAAACACGATCCATACGTCATGGAAACTATGATCCCCATGTCATGGCAACCACGACTCGTTAAAGTGGTTACAAGGGCCATGCTTTCTTGTTATATTGTAAACTTAAGTGGAAGAAAGTAGCAAAGTCTCGCATCACTGAGCTTCACTTCTGGCAGTTACTGTGTTATATTGGTCGAGTTGTAATGTTATAAGGGTCAATGTTTCCATGTTATACTATCGTGGTTGTAATGTTATATGGGCTGTAGTTGCCATGTTATATGGATCGTGGTTGTCATGTTGCCCTAATCGTGGTTGTGGTGTGAAAGATTCTGCAAGTTGTATGGGTCGTTGTTCTCATGACACTTGGAGTGGTTTCCATATTGTATGGGTCGTGTTCCTCGTAAGATCATGGTTTTCGAATATGATCCAACAATAAGTGTGAGCCACGACAAATTTAATAAGTATATTATTATTTAGGGTGTTATAATAGGTATGTCGATCATGGTTCTAGTGTTATATCGGTCGCAGTTCTCATGTCGTTTGGGTTGTGGTTTTAGGGTCATATGCGTCATGGATAAAAACCACGATCCACTATGCATGTTAACCACGATCACATGACAATGTCGTGGTTTTCATACACACTGGGTTGTGCTATATGGGTCCTATCCACGACCCTCCTCGTCAGAATCAGAGTGACCCGTCGGAACCAGCACCCCACTCTTTTTCAGGAAATCACATTACGCTACTTCCCCGTAATCCCTTTGGAATTAATACGACCCTTCGAAATGTTTGACTAGCCTATAAAAGTGGTACTTGGTTTGAAATTATTTTCATAAGCCACTCTGAAGCAGAATCCTATTACAGCACCTTAAGCATTGATGGATTTCTTTACTCTTTTAGTCAAAGTAATGGAACAGATACTCGAAGGAGCCATCGAGTTCTTCTCGTGTCCTTCCTTTATGGGTGATCCCTTCCCTTTCCTCAGGGATGTTGACGATCTTCCTGAAGATCAACAGCCTGCACAGGAAATTCTTAAGACACCTTATCAATCGAGTTTTTCAGCTCGCTGGGTGCCTGTTGAAGAGAACTGTTCTTTATACTGTATTATAATTATGGTCGTGTTTGTCAGTAGCTTTAACTTCTCTTCTGGCAGTGACAGAAGTGAGAGTATAACTTTAGCTTCTCTTCTGGCAGTGACTGTGTTATATGGGTAGTGGTTTAAATGGGTCGTAGCTTTCATGTTTATGGGTCATGGTTGTTACGATATATGGTTGTGTTTATTAGCAGCTTCAGCTTTTTCTTCTGGCAGTGACAAAAGTGAGAGTGTAACGTTAACTTCTCATCTCGCAGTGAATGTGTTTTATGGGTTGTGGTTTGCATGAGTCGTAATTGTCATATTATATCGATCATTGTTATTATGGTATACGGTCATGTTTGCCATGGGTTGTGGTTGTCATGTAATATGTGTCGTTGTTGTAATGTAATATTGGTCGCGATTGTTGTATGTTTACTACGACCCATACTAAATTGTAATTATGGTCGTGGAGGACAACTCCGTACTTCTCATTGAAGTACTTAATGAAATTTATGATACATGGTGAAAATATGATTCCTTATTAGATGGATGGAATGGATCCTACATAAACATGTTCCCTCATTATCTTCTGCTTAGTTCCAGGTGTCCTTCTTACAATCACTATCCATGTAACACAATCACGATCCAATGTTCGAGCGAACCATGATCACATGGAATGATCGTTGTTGTCATACTCATTGGGTTATGATTCCCAACCACTATCAATGTGGAAGACAACCACGACCCTTTGTTCGTACCATCCACGACCATTCCCTTGGAATTCAACACGACCCTCTGGAAACAGGGCCACATTCTTCCTTTTCATGCAATCACACCAAAGTCTCTACTTCGATGTAATACATTGGGCACCGAGTGCGACCCTTTGTTATCCATGCGACCGTACCGAATTAGCGCGACCCTTCGAAATCGGCACCTTGACCATTGAATGGCCAGCTTATAAGAGTGGTACTTTAGTGATACTTCCACAAGCCAAATCATGCATTTCTTTGCCATCTCATTCAAAATAATGGAGCAAATATTTGAAGAAATAATAGAGCCTCTATCGCGTTCTTCCTTTATTCGTGCTTCCTACTTCTTTGAAAAGGCCTAACTATATGTCCTAGAGGGGGGGGGGGGGGGGGGGAGGGTGAATAGGATAATGCCAAATAAAATTTGCAACAATATAAATTAAACAAATACAATAGCCAACAATTAAAGTAAACCAATCTCAATACAGGAATGTAAAGAATGTAAAGCAACCTCAAAATTCAGATCTTGAGAGGTTGATACAAATGTTATTCTAAGGACAACCTTACACCAAAAACCAGAGTTTATGGTAGGACAAGCTTATTTCTAGAAAGGTCTTTGTATCAAAACTCAAATCGAAGAGGAAAAGAAAATTAAATGCAAACAGTGCAGAAAAAATAAGCTGCAATCAATTATATACTGTTCTAAGGACAACCATGCATCATAAAAATGGCAGGGCAACCTTACAAGAACAAATAAGAATGCTGATAAAGGAATCGAAAGAAATAATAGCTAAATTATTACAACATTCCCACAATGCTTGAAATAAATGATTGCAGATTCACATTCACATATACATCCCACAAATGAATAATAAAATAAATGAAATATAAACCATTCAACCACGAGACACATGGGATTATAGTGGTTCGCCTGTGTGTTCACCAACTATTCAATAACAGCCACACAGAATGCTACTCCACTCCTAATATCCTCACACAGGGGATATTAGTGTTCACTATCAAATTAGGTTTTTACAGGTTCACCCAAAACCTTACAATTGTGTCTTTCTATGTGGGCTTACACAATTAAAAAAACCCCACTTTCTAAGTTTTCTTGGCTCTCCTCAGATAACCAATATAATGAGATTTTTTTGGCAAATTCCAAACATAACCAAAACAAAAAGGAATTTACAATTAAATGTAAAATACCTGAATATCTCCTTCATTGTAGTAGCCCAGAAGAACCAAGTCAGAGTAAATGATTGAATGTCCAAGTCCAATGTCCAAACTCACTTTACAATAGTTTTAGTTCTAATTGATTTTAAATTAAACCAAATTGGGCGTAGCTCTATTTGATTTTAATTCCAAGAAGAAGGAATACATCAATTCCTCTTTTCAAATTAGAATGAAATTCAGGAAAAAAATTAAATAATGAAAGCTAACAAAAGAGAATAGAAATTATGCACAATGTAACTTAAAATGAACACTAACTTATCTCAGAGTGGATCTTTGAACATACTTGAATTACATATCAAATCTCTGAAATTCATGTTCAATTTATAGGCAAGCAAATCACATCTTCGACTGGTCTTAAGACCCCTACGACTGGTCTTAGAACCAACAGAAATTTGAAATTTCAGGTATGATAAGATTTTGTAATTTTATGACCAGTCGTGGGTACCCTACGACTGGTCGTAGGTTTCACACGACTGGTTGTAGACCTATGAAAATCATTGCTGGACTTTGAGTCGAAGGTCTACGACTGGTCGAAGAACCAGTTGACACTGTTCCTACGACTGGTCGAACAGTCACCAGGACTGGTCGAAGAGTAACCAAAAATTTTTAAAAATTCTCAACAACTTAGGACTAGTCGTGGAATTTCTTAGACTGGTCGAACCAGTGCTAGGACTAGTCGAACAAGGTCTAGGATTACTCTTAGAGCAGACCAACTTTACGTATAAAACACATATGGATTATGTATCCAAAATGTCCTACTCTAAAGGTCAACCTAAGGTCAGTCTTACCTCAATAGTGAAGCAAGGACATTGAAACTTGAAGACAAGTGACCTTTGAGTGTAACAACGCCTAAGATCTTTAAACTCGAAGGATTTTTGAACTTGAACACTTCTGAGATCTTGAAAGCTTTTTAAACTTGAACACTTTTGAGATCTTAAAAGCTTCAAAGTAGTGTCTTTGTCATCACAAATTTGACAATAACAAGGGGCTATAAACTATAGCACTTACAATCTCCCCCTTTGTCAAATTCGTGACAAAACACATATCCAAGTTATGATACATAACACCGAATATCTGATTAAAGAATCATGCACCAGTTGATATTAACTATCACACATTTCATGTACACATTTCATGTACCTACAAATCAATATTCATTTACTCCCTATAATCCACCACACACAAACACTCATGCTCATTCTATCTCTTCACATACAGTCTATCTCTTCACATACTTCCCCTGAGAAACATATATGTAAAAATATGGGAATTAATCCAGCACATAAAAATCAAATAAATCTACTCCCCCTTTTTATCACAATATGACAAAGGAAGTACAAAACAGGGTGGAAAGGAGTAATAATCAATGAGAGAAATAAGATGATAGCAGATAAGCATAGCATAAGCAACATATAAAATGTAGGAACAGAGCTAAATCAACAATAGAAAATCCAGTCAAGTGAACATAGTAGAAAGTATAGTTATTACAGGCCAGCAAGTAGAAAATGTACTAATCAGAACCAGATGAAGGAGCAGGGATGGAAGAATCAAGTTTATGCATGCCCTTATTCAAATGCCTAAGATACTTACGCATATATTTGAATTGTAAATCATGGGCAACAGACATGTTTTCCATCTTAACATTTAAATTTTCAACTTTCTCCTCCAATGCACTCAGTCGAGCATCAAAGACCGAAGGCTCATAATCTGGATCATTTGCAGAGTCAGATTCAATTTCTTCAAATATGTCATCCATATTAATATCATCAGGAGGAAGATCACCAGCTTCTTCCTCATGTTCAGCTTTAGCTGCACCAACACCATCAACTTGGCCAGGAAGAAATTTCAACTTCATCTTATTGATATTAGAGTTGTTGAATATCAGATGATGGATAGGGGCTTCACCAACTGGCATGTCGATTAACATATGGGTGGCCAAAACAGTCATCAAATAACCAAAAAGGATATCATTATGACCAGGATGGAGTCGAAATTGAATGATAGAATGACAAATCAAGGATGGTAAGTAGATATTTGTACCTCTGGAAATATTATGAAGAACACGAACCATGAATGCTGTTAACTCAGTTTTATTACCAGAACGATGATACAAATTTGACACAAAGATCCTATGAAGCACTCTGTATTTGGGTAACCAAAATCTTGAAGGGAGCGCATTTCCTTTATGTGTCCATTGAGCATCCAGATTTCATAAGTCCTTTGTTAGCATACATTTTTTAGACTGTGAGGGTATTTCAGATAGTGTATGAATGGGACCCCCTTATCATTCACAGGAATTTCCATAAGAGCTGAAATCAAGTGACGATCTATGTCAAATGGTCCTTCTCTTGTGGCAATTCTAAATGTTAGATTTTTCAGTGAAAATTTAATTATGCAAGCAAACATGGATTGGGCAATGAACCGGTATGCAGGCCCACCCCAATGTAATAAGTTATCCCAACCTACAGCTTGGAGCATAGGAAGGATATCAAAAGGAGTAGTATGATTAATATCAATAGGATGTTCAAAAATAACATTACGCAATCGGATGTTCCGAATAAAGGATGGATCATCCTCGGGAGCCCTAAGATGACGCTTAGTGATAGTGGTCGATCTAGAAGAAGATGGACCACGAGAAGTTGTTTTTCTTCCCCTAGAAGCTATTTGCAATAAGGATTTCAAAGAAATAAGGAGTTGCAAATGATTGAGAAGTGGGTTTTCTTAAATTAGATTTTTCAAAAGAAAAATTCTAAATCTCAATGAAATTTGAAATAAATAACTTCAAGAGAGAAATAGAATTAATATAAACATAAAATCACAAGAAGAAATGAAAATGGAGCACTAACCATGAAAATTTTGGAAGTTGGCTTCGACTAGTCGAGGTTGGGCCCCTTAGTGCGTGAAATAGAAATGAGAAAGATGATGGATTTTCCCCAAATAAAAAGTATCCATGCGATTCACGATTGGTCGTGGATGTACACGACCGGTCGTACCATGACTGGTCGTGTATATTCACTATCGGTCGAGTACTAGCCAAAAATGCAGTAATTTAAGATTTACACAATATTTCAGTATTAATTATAAAAATTAAAGTCTAAACTAGCAAGAATATACAATATAATACAAAAAGGCATAAATTATCATCAGAAAATGCACATGTCAAGATCAAATTTCATTTGGTTAAACTTACTTTTATCGAGAGGTTTAGTGAAAATATCAGCACGTTGATTCTCCGTAGGTATATATACCAAAGATATAACCTTTTTTTCTGCTAACTCTCGAATATAATGAAATCTAATGTCAATGTGCTTAGTACGAGAATGCTGAATAGGATTTTTTGAAATATTTCTGGCACTGGAATTATCACAATATAATAATATGAAATCCTGTTTAATTCCATAATCATTTAATATTCGATTCATCCAAACAAGTTGCGTACACGCATTACCAGCTGCGATGTATTCAGCTTCAGCTGTTGAAAGTGATACAAAACTTTGTTTCTTGCTAAACCAAGAAACTAAATAGTTTTTGATATAAAAGCAACCACCATTGGTTGATTTTTTATCATCTAGATTACCAGCCCAATCAACATCCGAGTACCCAGCTAGTTGAACACTAGTCTCATGTGAATACCAGAGACCGAGATTCACAGTACTTGCGATATATCGAATAATCCGCTTGACAGTGATCAAATGCGATTCTTTAGGATCAGATTGATATCTGGCGCAAATACCAACACTTAGTGCGATATCAGGTCTACTAGCAGTTAAATATAATAGGCTACTAATCATACTCTGATAATTTGGATCAACATTTTTACTTTTAGAATCTTTTGAGAGTTTCAATGTAGTGCACATAGGAGTATCAAAGTTCTTACCATTCTCAAATCCAAATCTTTTAATTAGATTCAAGGCATATTTAGATTGAGAAATGAATATTCCATCAGGTTGTTGCTTTACTCGTAACCCTAAGAAATAGTTCAATTCCCCAACCATGCTCATTTCAAACTGTGACTTCTTCAAATCTGCAAACTCAGTAGTCATGTCAGTACAGGTAGATCCATAAATGATATCATCAACTGTAACACCCTAAAAATTGGGGGTCAAGCATAAACTCCACTCCCGAGTTCCAGAACATCACTTATGCAACATTTTCAATGATGGATGAATGTTGTTCATATTAGTGCAAAAAATATGAGTGAGATTTGACCAAAACAGCATATCATACTCCAGAGACAGTTAAGTTTCTCAAGCGAAAGACTGTGATAAATATATAAAATGTATAATTGATTGTAAGTCTCCAGAGTGTGAACATGTTACCAGGTTAAATAAATACATGTATACTCCAAAAATGAAAATAAAAGAATATACATGGGTGTTTAGATAAAAAGAAAAATACCAAGTGTATTGGCATCTAATCAGTAACCCTGTAACCCCGTCGATCAGAACCTGCATATAGGAGAAATCCTCCCCAATATCATAAAGTCCAGTTCTGCTTCGCAAGCAACGCCGTCATTTGAAACTAAAGCAGGAACTAGTTGGTGTTGCAAACACCGTCCCGTAACGTGGGAGTGAGTGATCAACTCAGTGGAAACTATACAGTAAAGGTTAACATGTTATCAATTCAATCAAGCAGTAATGATAAAGCAGTATAATCAAATATGTCTTAGATACTCTTATTAATGTAAGAATGATATGAGGTAATGATGCATGCCCTCACCACATTCTCCCTCTGCGATGTTCATCTTATGGTCGAGCATGTCAGTCACTTCCTTAGTGCTCTTTCACCAACACCGATAGTACATGCAGTGCGATTATATGAGTATGATTACCAGGTTCTTATTAGTCCTTTTCATACAGCAAGATTGAGAAGCTAAGATACCTCCCTTATATCATTACCTAAACGGTGATCCATTCTTGGGTCGTCAGTCCGAGATAATCTCATATGATGTTACGGTTCTAGGTCGCTGCAAGGGCTGTCAAGGCTGTTACACGCAATCGTTACACCACTCCCCCATCACCAAATCAATACAGGCCTAGCTTGTACTCTTGTTACTACGGAAGGGTCGTCGTCCCCACGTAGACTCAGAGTACGCTCAAGGTCACTATAAGGGCTGTCAGGGCTATTACACGCAATCGTTACACCACTCCCCCATCACCAAATAATGAAGGCTGACAGCTCAAATATAGTGTCCCATACCACCATAATCGGCTCACGAGTCTGGGTTGCTCACTGGTCACTACGGGGAGGCTCGTGGCCCCAGTGTAGGCCAACAACTTGAATATAGTGTCCCATACCACCATAATCGGCTCATGAGTCTTAGCGGATTGAGGTACTAAGGTTAGAGGGGCTTTTCATTGGTAAGTTTGGTATCTTAGGTTCAAGAAGTAACATCCATACATGGTTAACATACATCGGGCTAATCGGGTTACTTGACGAGTTTGACTAGTACGAGCGCCTGTTGAGTTGATCAACATGAAGTGCATAAGCACCTCGTGTGGCCTAACCACTGTCGACAAGCAACGCATGGCTCGGGTTCGTCAAACACATTCTGCGTGGTGAATACAACTCAGCCACGAACTCAAGTCCGGTCACCGATTGCTTGGACTATTCAATAGCCCCAAACACAATCTGATGTAAGCAGTATGTACATGTGATAAGATAATCCCACAACATTTGATAACCAATATAAACATGGGTAGCATTTGAAAGTACAATGAAACACATCTAGCATGTCATCTAACACATATGTATTCTACACAAATCCCGCCATACAAGTTACAGTTTTTTTGAAGGAATTCATGTATATGGCTAAGGTAGTCGAGAATCTTATCTCAACAACCTTATTAAATTTAATCTGTCACCCAATTTCTCACACAGGCATTTTCATCTAACACTTAGACTACACAACTCCAACATACATGACGTATGTTGATTTCAACATATAATATGACAGATCCTTATATCAAGGAGATGTCTAATACATAACAATCATGTTCTTACATTCAATACATATGGCAGGAATAAATCATAAATCCATATTTATTTAGTCATTTCAACAAACACTTAGACTACACTTAATAACATACATAACGTATGTTGGCCGAAACATGTATTAGGGCGAATCCTTTCACCGAGATGTTGTTACATTCATAAATAGCATAAACGCACAGCAATAAATCATGGCAAATATACTTTCAAATTTCATACGCATATGGTATTTTCTACAAATACATAGAATACACAAAATTCCATATTCTTCATATTTAATCGAAACGAAAAATGGATATCATGTTCTACATGTGAAATAGCATCCACGTCAGTAATCTATCATTAACCAACATTCAAAGTCTTGAAAACCATAACCTAAATGCATATAGTCCACACCTTAAACCAGAAAATACGTAACGGATATGATTTAGATGACAAGTCTTCGTCAACGGCGGATAGGCAACCTAAGGCATGAATATAGGTTAGCTACAACAATGCTTAACTATTCTAAGCTCCAAAATAGGTTAGAGTTAGGATTTCTTACCCAAGAATGGAATCAGAAATACCGTAATAGCGATACGGTAGTGGTGTTGAAGCACATGGAGTGGCAGGGTAGAATCCCTGGGTGAATCTCCTACTCTCTCTCTCTCTCTCTCTCTCTCTCTCTCTCTCTCTTTCTCTCTCTTTCTTAGCTAGGATTTGAAATTTGTATGGGATTTGTGAGAAAGAGTTTAAGGCCTTTTTATAAGCCCAAAAGCGATGGAAATAGCCCTGGAGGCCAAGGTATACTTAGGCTAAAACCAAATCGGGTCTGTTCTGATCCAACAGAGCACTTCTGGAGGTCCTGTTACTAAATGCAGTCGGACTTAAGCTCTTTAATATTGGATCTAGGTCAATCTAAGTTTTCAGTCTGGTCGGGTTTCCAGATCGACCGTGGTGGACCAATTTCAATTCAACGGTTACGGGAACTCGATCAGAGCTACAAGTACTATGACATGTATGGGCCAACTATCCTAATCCGAGGGTGAATTTGAGTCAAAATCTAATAGTCAGAATGCTTAAAAATAACGCGTAAGCGAAACGATCCAGATTACTTAAAATTATATTTAATTTTCTAAAAATCTTTGCTTTCTCACTCTCTTCACTCCGGACTTAAGAAAACAGTCCCAGGACATCGTATGGCCTTGATTTTTGAGGTGATAGTCAAGTCCAACTAGTCGGTCATAATGGTCTAAGTTCATCGCTATCGGACTTTCGATGTGCGGTCCAGGTCTAATACGAAGTTTCTGAATGCTCCCGAGAGCAACTAGGTTTAGAGATTGATCCTAGGTTTCTAGGTATTATAGAGATAGCAGTCCTAATCATTTTGGATATTATAGTTCATATTTAAAGTGGTTTAATTTAATTCTACTGAGTATTCAGTTTGGTACTTAACTAAATTCTAACCTAATTATGGCAGAATACGGTCCTATGGCCATTCTATGCCCCATTTTGGGAACTTCTAGTTATCATATTATTTTAATTAATTTTTTAGTAGTTCATCATAAATTTTACCCTTTCTCCACCAAATTTCATATGATTTCAAGTTGTAGAAAAATTCTAAAAATTCCAGAAGCAGCAGCTGTCCAACAAGTGATTTTTGGACAGTTGTCACAACGACCTAGTTTAAACTATATTAAATATTTTATTATATTTTTAAAATATTTTTATATAAATCTAGACTCATTTATTTTCAATATAATTTTTGAATCACCTAAATCGGAGTTATAACGAATGAGATATGAATTTTTAAAGTTGGATGAAATGCTCAGAAAATGGGTTACCTGGCCACTGTACGGACGAGGCCTCGTCGGTCACTTTTGGCGAGGGTTCACCCCAGGGGTAAGGTCCTCCCCTCGGGGATGCCGAAAACATGTGGGACCCACCTTGGGTCCCCCCGAATTGAACCGTTTGGGCCTACGAGTCCGTCGAGGCGTTTATCGAGACTCATTTGCAAACCGGAATGAGTTACGCGACGTACAATATATGATTTTGGGGTAGTAGAAGCTAATCCATCAAAATAACCTATCTACATTATGAAATTCTAAAAAAATTAAATAGTCAAAATTCTATTTTATTCATGTACGTGCCATATACAGTAACTTTTAATTTAAGTATAGTTCTTCACCATCTAAACTTTAGGATTTATGTCTAATATGAAAGTACTTGGAGAAATTTAAAGAATGAGGTGTTGAAAGGTGAGATTTTGAAGGAAATGGGTTAAAAAAAATGATTTTTAGACTTTTGGATTGAGCTTTAAGAGTGATATGGTTGACCCATTGCCTAAGGACGTCTAACTCCAGGTTGGAAAAAAATCCGGGGTGTTACATCAACATAAATCTATACCATTAAAATATGATCATTATATTTTTTAACAAACAGAGTTTTATCAACAGATCCCATTTGAAAATTATGGCTTAATAGAAACTTTGTTAGTTTCTCATACCATGCCATGGGAGCTTGTTTTAATCCGTAAAGCGCCTTTTTAAGATGATACACTTGATCAACATTTTTGGGATCTTTAAAGCCCATTGGTTGTTCAACGTAGACTTTCTCATGCAAATCACCATTTAAGAAAGCACTTTTCACATCCATTTGATAAATCTTAATTTTTCTAAAACATGCAATGAATATAAATAGCCTGATTGATGCAAGACGTGCTACTAGTCCAAAGGTTTCATCAAAATCAATACCTTCAATTTGAGTATAACCTTGTACCATTAGCCTAGCCTTGTTCCTAATTATATTTCCAAGCTCATCAGACTTATTCTTAAAAATCCATTTTGTTCCAATGATGTGTTTATCTTTGGGTCTAGGTACGAGATACCAAACATCATTTCTTATGAATTGGTTAAGTTCTTGCATCGCAACAATCCAGTTTTCATCAGCAAGGGCATCTTTTACGCTAGATGATTCCATCTGGGATGTAAAACATACGTAATTACATATATCCTCAAGTTGTCTACGAGTACGCACACCAGTGAGAGGGTTTCCAAGGATTTGAGTAGTTGGATGATCTTTAACAGTCCTTAGTTCAGAATCAGTCTGATTCGATGAAGTATCAGGTTTATCGACTATAAAAACTTCATCATTATTTGAACTTGAGACTGGTGTGTTTAAGTGATCATTAATGACCACATTGATAGACTCTTGAATCACATTGGTCCTTTTTTTCAGAACCCTATAAGCACGACTATTTAAAGAGTATCCTAAAATAATCCCTTCATCACTTTTCGTATCAAATTTTTTCCAGATTTTCACGATCTCGTAAAATATAGCACTTGCTGCCAAAAACTCGAAAGTATTTGATAGTAGGCTTTTTATCGAACCACATGTCATAAGCCGTTTTATTATTGTCTTTAGTAGTGTAAACTTGGTTAATAATATACCAAGCTGTATTGACTGCTTCAGCCCAAAGATTCTTAGAGAGCTTCATGCTATTTAACATGACCTTAACCATCTCTTGTAGCACTCTATTTTTTCTTTCCACTATCTCATTTTGTTGTAGAGTTTTGGGTGCCGAGAATTCATGTAATATTCGTTGGTTGCTACAGAACTTCTCAAAACCACTATTCTTAAATTCAGATCCATGATCACTATGAATCTTACTGATTTGAGTACCTTTTTCAATTTAAATCCTTTTAAGAACTTTTCTTACTTCTTCAAGGGTTTCGAATTTGTCCCTTAAGAAGACTACCCATGTATATCTAGTAAAGTCATCTACTATTACCAAGATATACCTTTTGCCACCACGAATCTCCATTTTAGTAGGTCCTATCAGATCCATGTGGAGAAATTTGAGTAGTCTTGATGTGGTGTTGGAATTCACCTTTTTGTGTGAGTTCCTTGTTTATTTGTCAAACTGGCATTCACCACATATCTTATTTAACTTTTGAAGTTTGAGCAGACCTCTTATAAGTTTCTTTTTGCTTAATCTAAATAAATTTCATTAGTGTACATGTCCAAGACGTTTGTGCCATAATTCAGTCTCGTCTGTATGGACCATGTAACATGTTTGATTAGATGAGTTGGATTCACTAACAATATAACAGTTTTCAGACGTTCTACGTCCAGTTAATATTACCAAACCCTTGTTGTTTAAAATCTCACAGCTTTGATTAGAAATCCGAACACTATGGTTATTATCGCATATTTGAGTTACGCTTAGCAAATTGTGTTTTAGACCTTCAACATATAAGACATTCTTAAATAACGGAAGGTTATAGAGTTAAACCATACCTTGGCCCATAATTTTACAGTTACGGTCATCACCAAATGTGACTGAACCATCAGTCATATCTTTTAGATCGGTGAATAGAGCCTTGTCACCTGTCATATGCCTAGAACATCCACTATCTAGGTACCACTTTGAATGGCTTGTATCTTTGAAAGCAGTGTGGGCAACCAAGCAAGTGACCTTTGAAATCCATTTCATAACCATTTTGGGTTTGGGTGGATAGTTGGTTTTCTTCCTATTGTAAGCATTATAAGTAGGACCTATTGAGTTAGACTTTAGAAGCTCCTTAAGTAAATCAATTATCTCTTCAGCCAAAAGGTTTTGGTTATGCTTCCTATAGTTGAAATAATTTCCTTTAGGTTTTTGAACGGACTTAGGGTCTTTAGAAAACACTTGTCCTTTCCCTTTTGTGTTTAAGGTCTCTCCTTTTACAAACTTAGGAGGTGCATTCTTCAATTTCAGAGAAACATTCTTATCATAACCTAGACCGGATCGATCACTACATTTTCTTGATCCTGATAAGAGTTTTTTCAAATTAGAATCACCTTGGGTATATTTCTAAGTTTCCTTTAAACTCAAGAGAGAAGAGACTTCATGTTTTAATTGGTCATTTTCAGATTTAAGAGTTTCAACTTGGACAGTTTTAAAATCCAAATCGCATTTTACTTTTTTCAAAACAGTCTGAAATATGGGATTTATCTAAAACAAGAGATTCATAAAGTTCTTTGCGTTTAGAAAATTTCTTTTTTTTTGAAGTTTCAGTTTTACCACAATTTTACAACTCTCCTTATATAGGGCATTATAGGCATCTTGAAGATCATCTTCATTTTTACATTCACTATTCATATTTTCTTCACTTGTTGAATCATTATCTAAAAATGTAAATTTGGCTAGAGTCATAAGAGCTTTCACTTCATTGACCGACTCAGTTTCAGAATCTTCAGATTTAGAAGAAGCTTCAGAATCAGAGGATTCATCCCAAGTAGCCAACATACCCTTCTTCTTGGGTTTGTCCTTTTTAGGACACTTGTTAGCCAAATGTCCATATTCTTGGCAGTTGTAACATTGACTATCTTTCAAAGATTTCTTAGTTTTAGATTTTGATTTTTTCTTATCATTTCCTTTTTGAAAATTAACTCTCTTTTTACTTTTGAAGATTTTATAAAACTTTTTAGCCAAAAGAGCCATATCATCTTCAGAGTTATCTACATCAGAATTTTCTTAAAAATTATTTTTAGAAGTTTTAAGAGCAATCAATTTTCTTTTTAGAGCTTTAAAAGTTAACTCATAGGTTTGTAAAGAACCAATTAAGTCCTCAACCCTCATATTATTCGTATCACAAAGTTCCTGGATCGCGGTTACTTTAGAGTTGAACCGTTTAGGAAGTGATCGTATTATTTTTGCACACACTTTACTTTCTGAGATTCTATCACCAAGACCCCACATAGAGTTTACAATATCATTTAATTATGTATAAACGTTCATAAATGTTTCATTTTCCTCCATATGAATTTTTTCAAATTTAGTTGTAAAGAGTTGGACTTTTGATTTCTTGACAATTGAGGTACCCTCGTGTGTCATTTCTAATATATCCCAAGCTTGCTTTGCAGAATCACAGGATATAATTCTTTTAAATTCATCCGGTGATAGTGCGCAAGTGTTTGCATTTAGTGCTTTAGCATTTGTACTACTCTCACTTTTCTAAACTGTGGTTCACGAGAAATAAGGTGTTATTCTCATAGATTTTGAACCATCAACTCCAGTTACTTCAGTGGTAGGAGGGTTCCAACCATTCACAGTGGCCAGCCACATACTTTCATCCATGGATTTTAAGAATATTTTCATCCTGGCTTTCCAATACACATAGTTAGAGCCATCAAAGGGTGGTGGCCTAGTGACTGATAGGCTATCTAAATTTGACATCTTAAATAGCTTAAATCGTTACCTCAGGAAATAAATCCAAGAATTAAGAACAAAAAAGCTATTAGGCTCTGATACCACTTGAAAAAGGCCTAGCTATATGTCTTAGAGGGAGGGGAGGGGGGGTGAATAGGACAACGCCAAAAAAAAATTGTAACAGCGAAAATTAAACAAATGCGATAGCCAACAATTAAAGTAAACCAATCTTAATGCAGGAATGTAAAGAATGTAAAGCAACCTCAAAATTCAAATCTTGAGAGGTTGATACAAATGTTATTCTAAGGACAACCTTACACCAAAAATCAGAGTTTATGGTAGGACAACCTATTTTCTAGAAATGTCTTTGTATCAAAACTCAAATCGAAGAGGAAAAGAAAATTAAATGCAAACAGTACAGAAAAATAAACTGAAATCAATTATATACTGTTCTAAGGACAACCATGCACCATAAAAATGGCAGAGCAACCTTACTAGAACAAATAAAAATGCTGATAAAGGAATCGAATGAAATAATATCTAAATTATTACAACATTCTCACAATGCTTGAAATAAATGATTACAACATTCACATTCACATATACATCCCACAAATGAATAATAAAATATATGAAATATAAACCATTCAACCACGAGACACAAGAGATTATAGTGGTTCGCCTGTGTGTTCAACAACTGTTCAATAATAGTCACATAGAATGCTACTCCACCCCTAATATCCTCACACAGGGGATATTAGCGTTCACTATCAAATTAGGTTTTTACAGGTTCACCCAAAACCTTATAATTGTGTCTTTCTATGTGGGCTTACACAATTAAAAAAACTCCACTTTCTGAGTTTTCTTGGCTCTCCTCAGATAACCAATACAATGAGATTTTTCTCGCAAATCCCAAACAAAAATAAAAAAAAAAGAAATTTATAATTAAATGTAAAATACCTAAATATCTCCTTCGTTGTAGCAGCCAGAAGAACTAAGTCAGAGTAAATGATTGAATGTCCAAGTTCAATGTCCAAACTTACTTTATAATGGTTATAGTTCTAATTGTTTTAAAATTAAACCAAATTGGGCATAGCTCTATTTGATTTTAATTCTAAGAAGAAGGAATACAACAATTCCTCTTTTCAAATTAGAATGAAATTCAGGAACAAAATCAAATAATGAAAGCTAACAAAAGAGAATAGAAATTATGCACAATGCAGCTTAAAATGAACACTAACTTATCTTAGAGTGGAGCTTTGAATATACTTAAATTACATATCAAATCTCTGAAATTCGTGTTCAATTTACAGGCAAGAAAATCACGTCTTTGACTGGTCTTAAAACCCCTACGACTGGTCTTAGAACCAACAGAAATTTAAAATTTTGGGCATGATAAGATTTTGCAGTTTCACGACTGGTCATGGGTACCCTACGACTGGTCGTAGGTCACCTTCGACTAGTCGTAGGTTCCACAGGACTGGTCATAAACCTATGAAAATCATTGCTGGACTTTGAGTCGAAGGTCTACGACTGGTCAAAGAACCAGTCGACACTGTTCCTACGTCTGGTCGAACAGTCACCAGGACTGGTCGAAGAGTAACCAAAAAATTTTAAAAATTCTCAACAACTTAGGACTAGTCGTGGAATTTCTTAGACTAGTCGAACCAGTGCTAGGACTAGTCAAACAAGGTCTAGGACTACTCTTAGAGCACTCTAAATTTATGTATAAAACACATATGGATTATGTATCCAAAATGTCCCATTCTAAAGGTCAACCTAAGGTTAGTCTTACCTCAATAGTGAAGCAAGGACATTGAAACTTGAAGACAAGTGACCTTTGAGTGTAACAACGCCTGAGATCTTTGAACTTGAAGGCTTCTTGAACTTGAACACTTCTGAGATCTTGAAAGCTTCTTGAACTTCAACACTTCTGTGATCTTGAAAGCTTCTTGAACTTGAACACTTCTGAGATCTTGAAAGCTTCAAAGTAGTGTCTTTGTCACCACAAATTTGACAATAACAAGGGGTTATAAACTATAGCACTTACATCCTTCCTCAGGGACGTTCACGATCTTCTTAAAGCTCAACGGCCTCCACTAGAAGTTCTAAAGATAACTTTCGAACTCCGCCAACTTGACAATTTCAATGGGCACTCAACCAGCGAAAAAAGGTTAGGACATGGCATACATGGATATCGAAAATCCTATATATATAGCTATGCATAAATTTATTTTTAGAAATGACATGCAAGTAATTATGTAATTTGTTATGTGTCTCTAACAGAGGACAGCCTGTTTAAATTTACTAGAAAAAAAAAAGAAAGAGAGAGGAGAAAAGAAAAAAAATTCATGGGAACCATTCCTTGCCTTGTAGGTGTTTGAAGAGATGTTCATTAGCCATGCATCAATTGGTATCAAAAGATTGGAGGAACTCGATGTAAAACCATTCAAGGCAGCATAAAACTCAGGTGGGCCACATAAAATGAAATATTGGGAATAGAAACATCCACCGATGAAAGCTTCTCTAAGTTAACAATGATGTTTATAGGAAATCTCAACCATTTATAGGGTTATTCTAGTCAAATAAATGGTAGGCATGTCTTTCAAAATAAATGGACGGAGTGAATTTATCATTATAGGGGGAAGTAATCCAATAGGAAAGCAGGAAAATGCTGGGAGGGCTGTGAAAGAAAGCTATGGTGCAGCCAAGCAGTAACAAACTTTCTCTGTAAGACTGATTGCATTGAGCCAAAGATATTGTCTTAAACCCATATTCATTTAGTTATCATTATTTCTGTGATTGAGAATGTAGAAATAATGTGGAGTAAAGGAGTCAAGACATTACCACCATTATTTCCTTTGATCGTGAAGGGTTGTAACCTTTTAAGATCGAAGACCTTTCGACTGGTAAGAATTGGTCATTTTCAGATGAGCCAGCAGTTTTGACCTAGGCCTTATTACATGTCCTTTTGCTCTGATATTTTGGCATGTTGGAGTTGGAATGATGAAACAGAGAGATTAATTTTGGCTGAGAAGCATAAAAAAGGAGCAGCAACAAGGCGAATCAGAGTAATCAAGAAACTAATATCTACAAACGGAGGTTCGGTGCAAGATCTCCGGCTATTGGGAGATCTTCTTCCTACTGTAAATCTCATCATGGTTGTAGTCGTCATGTTAAATCGGTCATGGCTTTTGTTCATATATTAGAAATTCGAACAATGGAGTTATGTTCCCTATTGTATGTTAAATGGGTCATGTCTTGCATGATACATGTGGCACTTATTTCGGACGCTCGCTCTTAATCCAAAGGAAAGGGTCGTAGTTTTGAACCACCGAAGATGAGAGTGATTTTTAGTTAAATCGGTCGTGACTGTCTTACAATGTTTGTAGTTGCCATGTTAAATTGTTCATGTCTGTCTTACAATGGATCATGATTTTCAGTTTATATGGGTCGTAGTTTGTAATGTAATATGGGACGTATTTGTCAAGTTAAATCGGTCGTGACTGTCTTACCATAAACGATTCTCTTCAACGTGCACCCAACGAGGTTTGGTCATGATTTGCATGGCAGACTAGTCATGAAGATGACATAGGTCGTTGCTCTCACATTCTATTGGTCATGGTTTTCATCTTACGACAACGATCCACTATTCATCATAACCACGACACAACGCAATGGACAATCACGACCTACTAATTATCAAAGTTTCATTAGTCGTGGTATCATTTTATATGGGTCGTTGTTGTAATGTTCTATATGTCTTGGCTATTATGATGTTTAGATCTTATATGTAAGTATTAAAGGGTCATGGTTGTCTTGTTATACCGATCATGGTTGTCGTGTAATATGGTTCGTAGTTGATGTGAAGCATTGATCGTAGTTGTCATTTTATATGTAAGCTCTTAGTTTCTTGCACTGATTTTTGCACTATCGATATTCTGTTAGTGGCTCAGATGCATAAAGGCTCGTGATTATAGTTCACGTTGGGTCGTGCTTGACATGAAACATGGGTCATGACTGTCATTAGATAAGTCTTGTTTGTCATGATACACAGACCCTGAATGGATTAATACGTAGGTCATTGTTGTCGTTTTATTTTGATTGTTGTCATTAGCAATGGTCGCAGTTGATCTGGGTCGTGATTGTCAAATTAAATTAGTCATGGTTCATAGTTGTTATGGTTTGTGGTTGCCGTCCATGTTGGATTGTCGCAAACAACTACAATATAATGAAAAACACGACCCATATAACATGACAACCACAATTCACCTGTCATGAGTGCCACCACCCATTGTTACGTTCACCATGTCTTCCATGGGTCGTGGTTCAAATGCTCAAGAATTCGTGGATCGTGGTTAACATGCACCGAGGTTCATGAATCGATTGGTGTATATATGTGTGTGCGTGTGTGTGTGTGTGTGTGTGTTATATATATATATATATATATATATATATATATATATATATATATATATATATATATATATATATATAACAGGTCAAATTACATTATCGCGGGCAATAAATTTTTAAAATAACCCAACATATTAAGCCTCGGCCTTAGTCAGTGGGGACGAAAGTGCATCAACACAGATTGTGACTTATTCACCTGCATCTAGATCATTTGGGTGTTGTCCTATCGTCTCCCTGGGATGTAATACGAACCTTTTTTGGTCTCCCAGTGAATCTTCTCATTTTCGGAGGCTTCTTCTCGCATAAAACCTTCACTTCCTCCGGAGTGTTTTAATGTGTTTTGTTAAGCACTGGGTAAATTAAGTCTCGGTATGTTTTATGATATATTCCATTGAAGTAGAATGTAGAGCAATATTTGTACATATCAAGCTGATACTTATCACATGCTGCTATCACATGAACACAAGGCAGCAACATTTTTCCAAACTCATTGCACGTACACTTCATTTCTCTTAAATTCACTACATCGGTCTTTCCTCGTGCAGTCACTTAGAACTCATCTTTTGAAATCGCAATGCATTGTGTCTTTTGCACCTCCAAGTGATAAAGTTCAGACAATCTTTTTGATGCCCAAAGAGTTAAAATTTCATTATAAGCTAAGGCCTCGTTCCGTCGGTGAAGGAAGAAGTGTTGAATTTTACTCCTTATTGATTTGAGAAGTTTAATGACAGGGTGCTCTCTTGCATCTACAAACAATGCATTCATGCTTTCCACGATGTTGGTAGTGACAATGTTATATCGCATGCTAGGAAAGAAAGCGGTCGCCCTCTTTCTTTTTCTATATCATTGAGGAAGTGATACACCGTGGGATTCAACACTTGAATGCATCGCATCATCTCCTAGAATGTGGATGACTGCTATGTCTTAACAGCACCCCAAAAGTATTCCCTCATATAATCATCCGAACATGCCTTCTTCATGTTTCCAAGTATATGATGAGCACAATAGCCATGTATCGGATGCGGGAACATGTTAGGGACTTCACTAACTAACCCTTTGTGATGATCTAGCACTATCACTAGTCCTGGAAGATTCCCGATTTGTAACACCCTAAAAATTGGGGGTTGAACAGAAGCTCAGCTCTCGAGTTTTAACATATCACTTATGCAACATAGATAATGATGATTGAATATTGTTCAATTAGTGCACTAAACATGAGTGGGATTATACTAAAATAGTAATTCATACTCCAGATCAATTTGTATAATGCAAGCGGAAGACTGAAGATGTATATAAACGTATATGAGTCCAAAGATCACTATCAAACCCCAGAGTATGAATACATCACTGAGTCACCATATACATGTAATAGTTCAAAAATCAAAATGTGAAGAGATAGTTCAACTACAATGATAAGCCCTGTAGCCCCGTCGATCATAACGGCCTAAACGAAACCGTCAAAGAACTGCATATACAAGAACTCATCCTGATCGTCATAGAAATCAGGCTCTGCCTCCTAAGTCGCGTCATCATCTACAGCTAAGACAGTCTGGTGGGTGTTCAGAACACCATCTCAGAACGTGAGAGTGAGTGATCAACTCAGTGGAATCATAGAGCAAAGATTAACATGTTATCAATTCAGTCAAGCAGTAATAATAAAGCAGACATATCAGACATTCCTAGATACTCTTATTAATGCAAGGATGAAATGTTTTCATGATGCATGCCCTCGCCTACATTTCCTCGTGCGACACCATCTTACGGTCGGCATGCTTTCTTCCCTCTATGCTCTTTAACCCGGGGCACATGCAGTGCGATGTTATGAGTATGATTACCGAGTTATTATTAGTCCTTTTCATACTGCATGATTGGGAAGGTAAGGTACCTCCCTTATATCAATACCCAAACAATGATCCATTCTAGGGTTGTTAGTCCTAGACAATCTCATATAATATTATAGTTCTAGATCGTTGTAAAGGGCTCATCACCAATCAATACAGGTCTAGTTATATCCTATATACTATAATAAGGCTCATCGCCCCTATGCAGTTTCAGGATATACTCGTAGTCACTACAAAGGGCTCATCACCAATCAGAGTAGGCTGACAACTCGAATATAGTGTCTCATACCACCATAATCGGATCACGAGTCTAGGTTGCTCACTGGTCACTACGGGGAGGCTTGTCGCCCCAGCGTAGGCCGACAGCTCAACCACGGTGTCGCATACCACCATGTCCGGCTCATGAGTCTTAGCGGATCTAGGTACCACAGTTGACAGAATTGCATTGTTAAGTTTGGTACCCTAGATTCAAACAGTAGCGTCCAAACATGGTGAACATACATCAGTCAATTGGGTTAATTGACGAGCTCGACTAAGATGATCGCACGTTGATTTGATCGACATGAAATGCATAAACACTTCGTGTGGCCTAACCACTGTCAAACATCCCAAGTACGGCTCGGATTCGTTGAACACATCCTGCGTGGCAGAAGCAATCACAGCCACCAGATTGAGAACTGTTACCGATTACCTGGACTGTTATATAGTCCCAACCACATGCAATCACAATAATACATATTTAAGTTAAATCCTACAATCATATGAACATGTTATGGAATATAACTTACATATGGATACATAGTACATGAAGGAAATCATACACAGTAAAATATAAATAAACAAACTATACAGTACATGGAGGAAATCATACACACAGTTAAGGTAATTTTGATTCATATCTCAACCCCCTTATAAATCACACTTTACTAAGTACTAACTCATTCAGGCATTTATACAAACACTTAGACTACATTTTTCAATATACATCACGTATGTCGGCCATATTACGTATTAGGGCAAGTCCTCTTGCTAAGGAGTTATCACATACATAACAAGCATATATGACAATCATAACATCAAATTCCTTATGCATACCAACATTTCAACAAACACAAGAAATACACTATTTACAACATAGGTTATACATATACGTAAAACAAAACAGATAGCGCATTTAGCATGTGTAATAGGACCCACGTCAGGAATCTATCATTAACCGACATTGAAAGCTTTGAAAACCATAATCTATACATCTATAGTCCACACTTTACGCCGTAGAAGCGTAACGAATTCGATAGAGATTCTAAGTCCGCGTCAACGATGAAATGACAACCTATAACACGAGTTAAGTCAGCTATTTCGCTACTTGCAACAATGGAAACCCTAGAACATCTTAGGGTTACATTTTCTTACCTAAGAACGAAGTCAGAATCGCCAGAATAGCAATTCGGTACTGATGTTTAAGCACAACGAGTAATGGGAATTGAATCCCAGGAGTAACTCTCACTTCTATCTCCCTTTCTCTCTCTTTACTCTCTTCTCTCTCCTAGGTTTTTCTCAAATTCGTATGGAGTGAATGAGAGAGGGTTTAAGGTCTTTATATAGGCCTAAAACTGATGGAATTAGCCCCAAGGCCAAGGTATACTTAGGTTATAGCCAAAGGGTACTTGTTCCGATCCAACAGAGCACTTCTGGAGGTCCTTTTATTGAATGCGGTCGGACTTAAGTTCACAGATGCTGGATCTTGATCAAGTTAAGTTTTTAGTTTGATCGGGTTTCCAGATCGACCGTGGTGGACCAGTTTCAATTCAGCAGTCATCGAAACACGATCAGGGTCACAAGTATATTGACATGTGTGCACCATTTTTCCTGATCCGAGGGTGAATTTGGGTCAGAATCTAACTGTCAGAATGCTTATAATTGGCATGCAAGTGACACGATTCAGATTACTTAAATTCATATTTAATTTCGTAAAAACCTTCATGTTCTCACACTCTTCACTTCGGACTCAAGAAAATAGTCTTAGGACCTCGTCTGGACTTGATTTTCAAGGTGGTAGTCAAGTCCAACTAAGCGGTCATAATTGTCTAAGTTCATCGCTATCGAACTTTCGACGTGCAGTCCAGGTCTGATACAGAGTTTCTAAGTGCTCCCGAGAGTAACTGGGTTTAGGGTTGGATCCTAGATTTCAAGAGAGTGTAGCGTTACTAATTCTATAGGTTTTGGGTGTCGCAGATCGTATTTAGAGTGATTAGTGCTAATTTCATAGGTAATTTATTTTAACACTTAGTTAAATCTCATCTAATTTCTAAAGGATTAGGTCTTGAGGGATTTCTACCTGAGGTGGTACTCGGGTCTCTGTACGGATTTTTTCGAGTCGTTACACGATTGACTTGGATAAAATTCCAAGGAACCACCTCCAGCTACTATTATTTTCAGATTCTTCGATCTCATACGCCACAGGGATGATGTGATTGTTTCCATCCAATGTAGTAGCCATGAAGAGAATGCTCTTGTACCTTCCTGTTAAATGCACGACATCAACACATAACACCCTTCAAACATGTAAAATTAGGCTTCTGATGCACTGTCCAAGCGCAATAAAGCATCGTTCGAAACTATTTATCTCCTTGTTCACCTATAACTCTATCAGTCCCTAAATTGGCCTTTTTCAACTCGTAAAGGTACGCTGGGAGATCATTATAAGAACCCTCGTAGGATCCCAAGACTTATTTGGTTGCATCTCTTTACCCTTCCATACTTTCTTGTAACTGATCTCAACACCGTACATCTCACTCATACGATATTGAATTTCCTTTGCCATGCAGGTTAGCCCCGAACTCATACGACCGACGCTAAATTCACTACTTATCAAACTGGTGGCTTGACGATGATCTCTCCCCTTCCTCTTTGAGGTCACTATATCAGTATGGTCATCCACGATCATAGTCTCAGATTGGCATATCACCTCAAATGACATGGTACAGGTATGCTTCGAGTTGTAAGTCTTGATCTTCAAAATCCCTGTGCTATTAAGTTTTAAAGCATGCATCCTTGAACTACAATTTTCTACAATGCAGCCAATCGTATATATCAGCTTGTTAGACTTCAAGACCTTATACTGGAACTTACGGCGCATCACATATTTACATAGATAATATTGTAGTCGACCTTTGTACTCGAACACTTGCCCGACTGATATTTCGTTTGGATCATCCACAAAATCCGAGTATCCTTGATGATCTGAATTGACAAAAGCATCATCAGATGGATCATTGACGGGTGGGGTTTGTAGATCGCACTCGTTAGCTGTTCCTCGGTCATGATATCTATCACTTGGTGATGGGCCAGGTATGTCGCAGTCATCATTCCCCAAATCATGATGTGTATCGTTGGCCGAAGGGCCACCTATATCGTAGTTGTCAAGGACCCGATCATGATATCTATCACTCTTGGATGGGCCAGCTATGTCGCAATCATCATTCCCCAACCCATGTTGTGTATCGTTGGCTAAGGGGCCACCTATATTGCAATCATCGAGTTCCTGATCGTGATATCTATCACTACTTGATGGGCTAGGTATATCGCAGTTGTCATCATTCCCCAAATCATAATGTGTATCGTTATATGAAGGGCCGCTTCTATCGCAGTTGTTGACTCCTCGGTCTTGATATCTAACAGTTGGAATCATCGACTATCCGATGATTGCTTGAAGGTTGCGAGTGAAGGGATGATGGGTTCAAATGTAAGGTATAATCTCTGTTGTAATCCTCAACGATAAGACAATGCCTCACTTTCTCCACATACAATGGTATTTATGTTGAAAGAGTCTGTCCACAGAATAACATGTATGTTTCAAGATCTTCATCATCTTTGATTGTATGTAGGCATAGAAATCCATGAATTGCATCATCTACATAACTTTAATTATCAAATCGAATTCATCCGATGTAGTCTTCATAATCTGATGCATTTTATCGAGTAACTGTCGATAAGTGATATCATCACTCACAACAATTCCCTTTGAGTCTCCACCGTTGTACGTAAACATTCCCTTGTCATACACATTCTCTCCATAATAATGACATAATATAGCCTTGCGAATGTAACACCCCATGTTTTCAGGACCCGAGTACATGACCCGTTTCCCAAAAACTCGAGTGTTAACCTTAAAGGATGGTCAAATTCGAGTATACATTTTTCTTTTATCAGTGTAAGAAGATAAGCGTAGTATGGACAAATCAAATGTAAATGAAAGTTTACATTATCATTTAAATATACAAGAGCTGCCCATAATGACTTATACAAACCAATGTCTCCACAATAATAAATACAAGATTACACATGTGAGAAATTTAAAAGTATATGAAACGAAAACGAAAGCTGCAAGATCACGTAACTTCCTTGACAGGTACAACCACTTGTCCTTAACCACCATAACGGCTCCTCATTAGTCTGAACCTACATATCACTTAAGCCACCCATGCTACTTGTACGGTTGTATTTTGATGGATGAGTGGCCGACTCTGTGTGAATTTTCCTTAAGATTATACACCACCGCATTAGGTAAGCATAATTTTAAAACAACAAGGCAATCAAAACAATAAGTTACGCAGTCTTTTTATGTGCATGGATGTATGAATGCACATCGACCTGGGGATGCACATCCAGTTGGACTTGGGCTCGTCACCCATGCAATCATCGACCTGAAAGGATCATCCAGTTGGAACAAGGGTCGATAGTTGATGGTCTGGAAAGTAGCGAAACGATATCCCAACAACTCTAGGGTACGTGCTACAACATCTAGAATAACTACCTGTCATCGCCAATATGCTATGAATGCATGATTAGCCAAACCATTATTAGTCTAGTTACAATCAGCCAATTTAAATAAGCTTAAGGTCATTATAGAGAGTGTATAGCCCGGCGTAGGCCGACAGCTCGGGCATAGGTCCCATACCACCATCCTTGACTCATGAGACTACCACCTTAGGATGTTTAATGGAAACCCATCGACTAGTGGCCAATCATATTACAAAATATGAGGCTTACCATCACATGGTTGCACAGTATAAAACATCAGACCGATCGAGGGAAAATATCAAACAAAGCCACATAGGGCAGTATCAAAGCAAGCCACATAAGGTAAATATCAAAATAAGCCACATAGGGCGAGTACCAAAGCCATGCGATAAAAGACCATCATTGAAAATCACTTAGACACAACAACTCATGGATGGTAGGCCTACATCAATGACCCATCTAAACCACCACTTAATAACCACTAGATCGAAGGTCCATTACAACTACCATCAATAAAGTTACATCCCAAGTATGGGTGTACATTTATAAGTGAGGACTTCTCACTAGTGTACCAGTTTAAATCCCAAAAGCATTCCACAAATAATTCAATATCATGAATTAAATATACATGATAACATTAGGCACATGATGTAGCAATTCAATTACACAAGTGAATATCAGATGGAGATAGCAATTATCAATTTGCAAAACTATAACTTAAGCTAATGGAAAAATGGAAAGCTTAAGCGGAAGAATCATCACCTTAAAGAGTTACCTAACTGTTCTCAGTTCATGTTCCCGTACACATTGCAATGATCACCTACGATTATAGCTAGAGATTTTAAAGTTAATGTATTTGGAGTGGTGTGAGTTTGGAGGGCCCCATAAATAGGGTATTACCCAAGTGAATTGTATCAAAAGACCGCATGGGCCATATTGCAGATAGCGGTGAAGATAGTGATTTTATTTATTTATACTGTTACCAATTCATAAGGCCACCATAACGTTTATTTTCTATTCAGCCTGCTCATGAGGTCATAAGGAAATGGCCAGGAAGAAAAGAAAATATCATATTGATCCTAAAACTTTCGTGACCTAAAAGGTTTTAGTGCGGGACGTTGAACCTCTACTGTTTATGCACTGTGGTTTGCCTAATGGATCTGTCTTATTTTGTCTCAAGCCTTATGGCAAGCTTATCAAATGGGGTGGATCAATGTATACATATCAAGGTGGGCCTTAGATTGTTGGACGGCTGGATGGTACACATGAATCTGGTAGGCCCCACCAATCTTGTTGAAATCACAGCAGCTATGGCTGCTGGGACCCACCGTTCCATGAACAGTCTGGATTTACATCATAGGTGGGTTATCCTCGTGGGGCCCATCAGCTAAAATCATATATATTATATTATATTATATACAGATGTAAAATATATATATTATACTATATACAGATATGTCATATGATATGTATTATATTATATTATATACACATGTGAAACATATATATATATATATATATATATATATATATATATATATTATACATGTGAATCGTCCAGACCCTGGACGATTGTTGGCGGACGGTCTGGATTTCTACCCACGCACTAGGTGGGTCCCATCTAAATGGATGGACGGTGTGGATGAAACCCACATGCGTCAGCTGAGGCCCCTCGTCAGTGCAGTCCACCTGCGTTTGGTGAGGCCCACAGTTAGTGCAGCCCACCTAACATCCAGCTAGTGTGCGGCCCATCTGCACGACGTGCGACCCATCGGTATAGCATGCGGGGTACGTCCCATCATTTTGGACTAGTTTTGCAGGTTGGCGACACGTCCAACCAAGGTGTTTTGCCACTTGAAGTGAGGACTGATTGGAGGCCACTTTCGGGTTGATTTTCGGCCAATTTTCAAGCTGATTTTCCCCTACATTCAATATGGAAATCTTAGCCATTTACAAGTAGCGTAATCAGCTGTTAATCAGGCTTCTTAGATCGGCTAACGTTGGATTGTATTTTTAGCTATTTTCGAGCTGAAAATTAGCCACTTAGCAGGTTGTTTTTCAGGATATCTTTTAGCTGCTTGTATGTAAAAGTTGAATCTTGTTTTCTTGGTCCAGTTGGGACTTAGTTCCAGCTTCTTGGACAGTCCCTATGGCCAACTTTCTGTCAAAGCTGTTACATACAGACTCTGTCAAATCGAAGACCGGTTCCTAGCTCATGACAGAGTCTCAAGTGGAGCTTGTTTTTACTCATGTCAAAGCGCCCTTATGGCCAACTTTCTGGCCCAAAACGTGGTCACCAACATGAATGTTATATACAAAGAAAAAGATTGTAACACCTTGAAAATCGGGGGTCGTGTATAAACTCAACTCCCGAGTTACAGACCGTCACTTATGCAACAAAAATGATTATGATTCAATGTTGTCTGATTTAAAGCATTCACATGAGTAAAAGTATACCAAAACTGTAATTCATACTTCAGATCCAGTGATAAAAGTAAGCGGAAGACTAAATAATATATATATCACTGTATGGAAAAACAAAGTAGATCTCATCTGTCTCTAAGGTATGAATACATCTCTGAGTCTCATATACATATACATGAACAAAATGAAATGTTCAAAATAGCCCCACTGAAGTCCCATCAATCCAGGTCGCCTACGCAAAGCCATCATGATACTGCATGTACGAGAACTCGTACTGGTCCTCGTCGAAGTCTGGCTCTGCCTCCTGGATCTCAGCCTCACCTGCATCTACAACAGGGTCTGGTGCGTGTTGCAAACACCATCCCGTAGCGTGGGAGTGAGTGATCAACTCAGTGGAATCATAGAGCAAGGATTAGCATGTTCACAATTCAATCGTGCGATAATAGTAAAGCAGTAAATCAGACAATCCTAATACTGTTGTTAATGCAAGATGACATGACGTGATGTATGCCCTCACCGACGATCTCCCTCATACGGCAACATCTTACGACCGCGGCATGCCACACTCCCTAGAGTGCTCCACATCCTCCAGGCACATACAATGCTATGGTGATATGATTTTCAAGTTGTTATTAGTCCATTCAAACAGCAGGATTGAGAAACTAAGGTACTTCCCTTGTATCAATCCCAACACAGATCCTGTCTAGGGTCGTCACTCCTAGTAATCTCATACGATGTATATTTTGTAGGTCGCTGCAAGGGCTGCCAGGGTTGTTGCTCGCACTCGTTGCACCGCTCCTCCATCACCTTATCAATACAGGCCTACTATACTCTACTGCTACTGAAGGGTCGTCGCCTCCCGTAGACTCAGAATACGCTCGCGGTCACTACAAAGGACTCGTCGCCTGATCAGTGTAGGCCGACAGCTAGAATATAGTGTCCCATACCACCATAATCTGCTCACGAGACTAGGTGCTCACTGGTCACTATGGGAAAGTTTGTGGCCCCAGCGTAGGCCGACAGCTAGACCACGTCCCATACCACCATGCCCGGCTCATGAGTCTTCGTGGATTAAGGTACCATGGTTAACAGGGTTTACAATGGTAAGTTCAGTACCCTAGGTTCAAGCAGTTATGACTCATACAAGGTGAACATACATCGGCCAGTCGGATTGCTTGACGGGCTCGACTAGCGCGATCGCATCTCAAGTCGAACGACATGCAGTGCGTAAAATACTTCGCGTGGCCTAACCACTGTCGCCAACTCCAAACACGAATCGCGTTCATCGACGCGTCGTTCGTGGCTATGACCAGTCAGCCACGAATTCGCTCGGTTACCGACTGCCTGGACTGAGTCTAGTCCCAAACACTTATGGAATCACATCAGCAGTTTATGTAAGAGTATTGGAATCGAAATACAATCATGTGAGCATATTAACACATGTTATAACATTCAACTTAAGCAAATCTTCAAACACATACATTCCATGCATGTAATGAAATCATGCATATGGTCAACATGTAGGAAATCATTTAGGTCAGCATATTAACTGAGAAATAAATCTCAAACTACCACATAACATCATTTAATTCAATACATACTAATACAAGCATTTATACAAACACATACACTACACACTTAAGTCTACATATAGTATGTCGACCCGAAGTGCGCAATTAGGCGAATCTCTTCGCCAAACTAATTATGCACGTATTCCTAACTTCCTAATGCGACAACAAACCATGTCAATCACATCAGCAAAATATGAATGTAAACTGTACTTCCTACAAATGACTAAAATGCCCTAAATCTCATATTCTTCGTTAATTTACGAAACAGGAAACGGAGAGCATGTTGTACATGTCAAATGGCGATGCCGTCGATAATCTACTATTAAACGACATTGAAAGCGTTGTAAACCGTCAATCAAAGCGTCTAAAATCCTCACCTTATGTCTTGTAGACTCGTGAATCGAAACGGAGCGTATACGCTTCGTCTACGGCAGTAGGAGAACCTATTTTACAAGTTACGTCAGCTAACACGCTATGAATCTAAGTAATCCCTAAATCAGCAACTTTTAGGGTTGTTTCATACCTGAAAAAGTGGAGAAATCACCAGCCAGGTGATTGGGAAGAGTTGCTGAAGCATGCGGAATCAGCGACACAAAGGCGGGAAAAATCCTTCCACTCTCTCTCTCAAACTCTCTCCTTTTCTCTCTCCCAAAGCTAGGGTTTTACAATTTTCGGATGGGAGAGAGGAATGAGGGTTTCAACCCCTTTTATAAGCTTAAAAATGCCAAAAATAGGCTCCAGAATGAAGTTTACTTAGTGCATATCCAATTCGGGGCTGTTTCGGTCGAAAAGATACTTTCTGGTGGTCCCCTGGTCGAATGCGATCGGACTTAAGCTCATGCGTACCAGATATAGCACGTATTAAGTTTTCAGTCTGGCAGGGTTCGCAGATCGCACGTGGCGGACCAGTTTCAGTTCAGCGGTCACTGCACGCAGATCAGGGCTGAAAGTCTCATAATATAAAATAGAAATTTTTCCTGATCCGAGGGTGTAATCTGGATGAATTCTGATGGTCAGAACGCTTAATACTGACGCGTCAAGTCGTGTGCCAGATTTGAATTTAAAATTCCAATTCTGTCCCTATTCGCACTCTCTTCAGTCCGGGCTCAATGAAATAGCCTGCGATTGTCGGTTGGACTTGATTTTCGAAATGAGTGTCAAGTCCAACAAGGCGGTTCTAACGGTCTAAGATAGGAAGTATCAGACTTTCGACGTGTTGTCTAGATCCAATACAAAAATTCAAAGCGGTCCAGAGACCAAACCTGCTTAGAGTTTGATCCGGGGTTATAGAGTATTATAGAGTCGTTTGTTCTACTCGATTTGGGTCTTGTAGAACGTATTTAAAGTGATCAGTGACTATTTCCCAGCTACTCTAGCGTTGCGCTAGCTAACTTACGCTTAATTTCCATGGAAATTAATTCAACGCGATTTCAGGTCGAGTTGGCACTCGAGCCCAAGTACGGATTTTTCACGGGCGTTACAATCTACCCCCCTTAACAAATAATTTCATCCTCGAAATTTGTACCTTTTCGTACTCCTCGAGAAGCTGTGGGTAGTTCTTTCTGATCTCGGCTTCTGTCTCCCAAGTAGCCTGCTCCTCAGAGTGATGCGTCTATAATACCTTCACAAGGGGAATCACCTTGCTACGCAGTACCTGCTCCTTCCTGTTTAGGATGCGTGTCGGTCGCAGGATATAAGTAACATCCTCTCCTAACTGCACCTGCTCCCATCTGATGATATGGGAAGGATCAGCAACGTACTTCTTCAGCATAGAAACATGAAATACGTTGTGAACGCTCGCGAGAGGCGTGGGTAAAGCCAATCTGTAAGCCACTGCTCCCACACGATCGAGGATCTGGAATGGACCAATGAATCGCGGTGCCAGCTTCCCCTTCTTCCCGAACCGAAGGACTCCCTTCATAGGGGAAACTCGCAAAAACACGTGATCCCCAACTGTGAACTCTAGTGGCCTCCGTCTCGTATCGGTGTAGCTCTTCTGTCTGCTCTGCGCTGTAAGAAGCCGACGTCGAATAGTATCAATCTTCTCTGACGTCGCCTGCACTAACTCTGGGCCGATCAAGCTACGCTCACCGACCTTTAACTAGCAATGCGGTGCGCGACAAGGTCGCCCATACAGCGCCTCATAAGGTGCCATACCGATACTCGCCTGGAAGCTGTTGTTGTACGCAAACTCCGCATATGCAAGACAATCATCCCAACTGTCCTTGAAGTCCAATGCGCAAGCTCGCAACATGTCCTCCAAGATCTGGTTCACCCGCTCTGTCTGTCCGTCTGTCTGTGGGTGGAAGGCAGTACTGAACTTCAACTTCACACTCATAGCCTCCTGAATGCGAGTCCAGAAAATAGAAGTGAACCGCGTGTCTCTGTCCGACACGATCTCCAGCGGAACTCCATGCAGACGCACAATCTCTCTGATGTACAATCTAGCCAGCTCGTCTGCAGAGTTCATAACTCTGATCGGTAGGAAGTGCACCGACTTTGTCAGACGGTCGACGATCACCCAAATGGAATCATGTCCCTTCCTCGTCTTCGGCAACCCAAAAATGAAGTCCATGGAAATGAAATCCCACTTCCACTCTGCGATCGGCATAGGCTGCAAAAGTCCAGGTGGTTGGCGATGCTCTGCCTTCACCTGCTGACAAGTGAGACAACGGGACACGAACTCAGCTATGTGGGTCTTCATACCTTCCCACCAATACGTCCTCTTCACGTCACGATACATCTTCGTACTGCCTGGATGCATCACGAGTCTAGTAGAATGCGCAGCCTCGAGAATCTCTCGTCTCAAGTCAGGGACATCTGGGACGCATAGGCGGCCACGATAACGTAAGCCCCCATCCATACCAACTCGCCAGTCGGCGTCTGCATCATCACTGGCCTGCTCTCGAAGCTCAGTCAGATGCGCATCGTCCCTCTGCGCCTCGATGACTCGGTCATCGATCTGAGATCGCACCTGTACATGTGCGATGAACTCAAACGGCTCTTCTACGGTGAGTTTCTGCTCAAAGTCTCTCAAAAACTCAACCATATCCCACTCGGCAACCATCAGCGGAGCCGCAAACTCTATCGCCTTCTTGCGGCTCAACGCATTAGCCACAAGGTTCGCCTTCCCAGGATGGTAAGAGACTTCAAACTTGAAGTCCTTCAACGTCTCCATCCATCGCCGCTGCCTCATATTCAAGTCTTGCTGCGTGAATATGTACTTGAGGCTCTTGTGGTCGCAAAAGAGCTCGTACTCCTCTCTGTAGAGGTAATGTCTCCAGAGTCTCAGTGCGAATATAACGGCTGCCAACTCTAGGTCATGTGTAGGGTAATTCTCCTTGTGCTTCCTTAATTGTCTTGAGGCATACGAAATTACCCTGTCCCTCTGCATAAGGACACAACCCAAACCAACGCTAGACGCGTCAGTGTATATATTGTATCTAACCCCTTGCTCTGGCAATACTAGCACAGGGGCGGACATAAGTCTGTCCTTCAGCTCCTGAAAAGCTGACTCCGCCTTGTCATTTCAGGCGAACTTCACGTCCTTCCGTGTCAACTGAGATAAGGGTCTCGCGATCTTCGAGAAGTCCTGTATGAAGCGCCGACAGTAGCCAGCGAGACCCAAGAAACTCCTCACCTCAGTGACAGAACCAGGCTGCTCCCAGTCCTGCACCGCAGCTACCTTAGACAGGTCAACTGCCATGCCATCCTTGGACACCACGTGTCCCAGGAACTTCACCTCCTGCTTCCAGAAGTCACACTTCTTGTACTGTGCGAACAACTGATGCTGTCTGAGCGTATCCAGGACCAAACGTAAGTGTTCCTCATGCTCCTCTCGACTCCTAGAGTACACCAAAATTTCGTCAATGAATACAACGACGAATTGATAGAGGAAAGGCCGAAATACCCTGTTCATCAGATCCATGAACACGGCCGGTGCGTTTGTGAGACCGAACGACATCACGAGGAACTCATAGTGGCCAAAACTGGTCCTGAATGCTGTCTTCTGCACGTCCTCATCCCTAACGCGCAACTGATGATATCCCGACTGAAGATCAATCTTCGAAAAGTACTGCGCTCCTCTCAACTGATCAAACAAGTCATCGATCCTGGGTAAAGGATAGTTGTTCTTCACCGTAACCTGGTTCAGCCTGCGATAATCAATACACAATCGCATCGAACCGTCCTTCTTCCTCATGAATAAGACCGGTGCTCCCCAAGGAGACACACTAGGCTGTATGAGGCCAAGCTCTAGCAGACCATCAATCTGCATCCTCAACTCCTCCATCTCACATGGTGCCATGCGATACGTCGGCAGTGAGACGGGCCTAGAACCAGGAACCAGACCGATAGTGAAATCGATCTCTCATCGAGGCGGCAAACCAGGGATCTTCCTGAACAGATCCCCAAACTCGGAAACGACTGGCACATGCTCGAGTACCTGGGCACCAGCGTCGCGCAATAAAGTGGTGTAACTCAGTATGCGAAAAGGGAGATTTACCCGCACTGAAAATGTGAAAGGCGTGCCCTCAGGCTCATACACCGTCACCATATGAGTCTCGCAGTTAATCTCGGCCCTCGCTGCAGTCAACCAATCCATGCCAAGAATGACGTCGAGATAAATAAGAGAGGGGTCGACGACAAGATCAATAGCCATCGTCCGGCCTCCTAAATCAACCAAACACCCCTCACACATCTGGGTGACATCTAAATAATCTTCGTGGGCTGCAAGGACTCGTACCCTATCCATGGTAATGGTCTGTAACCCAAGACGCCTGACTACAGCACGCGATATCAAAGAAATCGTGGAACCAGTATCCACCATCACAAGAATTGGAGTACCTCTAATATGGGCTGTGACCTCGAAGGCTGAATGCTGAAAAGTCGGCGTCGCAGCTGCCTCAGCTGTCAATGCATGAACCCGAACCTGCTGTGGCCGGTTCAGCGGCTGTGTTAAGGGCCGTGGAGGCTGTCTGATCTGTGATACCGGAGGTCTGAAAGAAGGGTGCGTAGGAGCTAACCGTATAAGAGGTGCTGATATCGCCTGTGAACGAGCACGGTCAATCTTCTGCGGCGGCGAGAACCCACTGTCCCGCATCCGAGAAAAACAGCTCTGCGCCAAGTGGCCTGTCCTCCCACAGTATGTACATGTCAAATCAGGGCACCGAAACGGTGGTACAGGCACTGTAGTCCTAGTAGGAGGGTCAATACGAGGCCTCTTGCCCGCGAGGGGCCTGTCCTGCATGTCTGGTCGCGGCCTAGAAGCAATAGGGCCACGAGATCACGCAAGTCGATCCACATCCTGCTCTGCCCGCATGGACATGTGAATCAACTCCGCATAAGAGGGAATGCTCACACAGCACATCTTTGACTGAATATCCGGTCGTAAACCCTCCAAAAAGTGCCGTATGCGCATCTGCTCATCAGCCAAAATCGTCGGGACGTATCTGCCCAACTTCGTGAATCGATGCTCATACTCTGTAACTGTCATGGCTGCCTGTCTGAGGCGGAGAAAGTCATTCTCCCTGTCATGCCTGTAAGTCTGGGGATAATACTTCTCATGGAAGCAGAACTCAAACGCCGCCCATGTCCATACAAAGTCGACGGCAACGGTCCGCATACGCTATCCCACCACAGGCTGGCCTCTCGCTCAAACAGGAATGTAGCCAGCTCTACCTGCTCAGCCTCTATGCAATGTAACATCCATAAAATCTTCGACACACGGTCGAGCCAGTACTCAGCCTCCTCGGGTCTGTGAGAACCCGTGAAAGTGGGAGGCCGTAAGCGCTGAAATCGCTCTAATAGGCCCCATGTATCTGCGGCATTTCCCGCAGGGTAAGAAGGTGGCATAGGATGAGCTATGCCCTCATCCTGGGCGTATGTATAAGCATCCTTAGCTGGATGCGCAGGTGGTGCAGGTGGAGCCACACCCCCACCCTGTGCTAATGTCCCCACGATGGTAGTCAGAAGCTGCTGCTGCTGCTGCATCATAGCCAACATCTGCTCAAATCTGTCGGGAGGTGGAGCAGGCTGTGGCGGATGCTGGGTCGAAGTAGATGCACGATGTGGCTCTCTGACTGATGGTGTAAATGGTGGTGGTCCAACTGTAGGACCAGCAGCAGGCTGAGACGCACGAACAGTCTCAGGAATCGGGCCCACAGCAGGGTCCGCATGGGTGCCAGACTGCGAAGGAGTCTGATCCATATGCTCAGTCAGTGCAAGCCGAACCGTGCTCCGCGTAGCCTTAGGCGGCATTCCCTATATTCAAAATAGGGCGCAACCTTGTCAGTCTTTATAGCACAAATACACCGCAATCATTCACACAAGGAGTCAAAGGCATTCCATGCATTTCATTTAATCAAAATTGTCACAATGCAAGGGATATATCCTTACAAGCATCATGACGAGAAATACATGGGAACTAAGATAGTTAAAATTACAACAGCAACATAAGCAAGGCACTAGCCCTAACAGGCTTACATACATACAGCAGAAAATGATTAACTACTGACAACTACATCAAAGGTCGCATCGCTAGTCTGAGTCTGGGGACGGAGGAGGAGCACCCTTATCCTGCAAGCAACACAGGATCGCCTTCAAGGTGCGAGTCACCTTGCCGAATTTCTTCTTTGTAACGGCCTTGGCATCCTCGACTTCAGCGCGAAGTTCTTGAACTTCCCTTCGCAAGGTGATCTGACTCTCCTCGATCCGAGCAATGCGATCATCGCTAGTAGCCTGCGCAGAAGGAGGAGGGCTCTCATCTGTATCCTGAGCCTCCTCTTCTGCCTCTTCCTGAACTTCTGCTCCAAGTTCTTCATCGCTTTGATCTTCCTCATCATCAAGGTCATCCTCGCTGTCCTCCTCAAGCTGATTTTCACGGTACTGCGACCTAATCTTCATCTTGACCATAGTCGACTCATCAATGGTATGAATCGATACCGGCAATTCCGGCCCAAGTCTGTAGGCAAACTCAAGCGCAATCTTGCAAATCAGTCGACCAAAAGGAAGCGATTCGGATGTTCTTCTTGACTTGGCTATGAGGATTATCTGTCGTAAGATGAAAGTGGCCATACATACGTTCTCTTCCTGGGCCACTAGATACAGGAAATCAACCATAAGGCGAGTACATTCAATGTGATTCGTCGACCAGGGATAAACATTGTACGTGCAGATATGGTGCAGCAGGCACAAATCATCAGACATATACATCGCCTTTAGGCTATTATTAGGCTGCCATGGAACCAACTTACTGCACAGAAACTTGGTGCGGCGATCTCGTTCACGTCTACTCCTCAGATTCTTCTCACTAGGATGAACATCACCAAGAGGTACGTTCAGAAGTCGCGCAATTAGTCGCACATCAATCGTAGCCATCCGATCTCTACCAAAAGAGATTTTAAACTGCAATGGCTCCAAGGTAGGATTCTGGATACTAGCGTAGAAGGCACGAACGGTGCTCACATTAGCACGAGCGCGAGCTTCAAAGATCGGAGCCCAATGCGCAGCTTTAATGTGCTCGAACAACAAAAATTCACCGAACAGTCGCCCTTCCACGTCTGTCTCAAATAACACTTTACGATCAGTGTATTGGCCATGAGGCATCTCTGATAGAATTACTCGCCCAAGGTGAGCATGGGGATCCAAATCCCGCTTTGTACGGCACTGTAGGACTGCAGCTGGACCTGCGGCGGCGCTTGAACTTGCGGCACCACCCCGCGGTCTTCTCGATTGAACAGGGTGGCTTGGCCCAGCCTCATCTGTTGCGGTTTTCTTTTTACCCATCAAAGATATGATGGATGAGAGTGATAAAAGGCCTAAAATGGCTTCCACGAAAGCCATGAAAAATGGAGAAAATGCGGAGAAGTGGCTGTCCAATCTGGAAAAAGGAGATCTAGGCGTCGTAGAGGGATGCTTCAAGCTTCCCAAAGATGTATTTTCAAGGAGAAATGGAAATGGAAAAGTGAAATGGAGCACCTCACGATTTCAGCTCGATTTGGGGGTTTTTGGAGCTCCAAATGATGAAATCTTCAAGAGGAAGGGCTGCCAACTCCAAAGGAATGATGGATGGTGGTCGTTTTTGGCCAAGGAGGGATCTAGGGATGATTTGGAACCATGAAATTTGGGAATTGTTGCTGGAAAATGAAAATGAAGGTATGGGGAGGGCTGTTTGTGAAGGAGGGGTATGTTTTGGGGGTTTTCTACCCACGAACCACAAATGTGGGGTGTGAAAAACTCAAAACACCCTCAGATCTCAAAGCTCACATCCAACAGTGAAAGGTGGTTGGCGATGCATCGCCGGACCGGCGATAGCATCGCCGACCGATCTCATGTTCGGTCGGTCGGACCATATGGGTCTGGTCCCCCATGGTCCTAGGACCCCAGATATGTATGGTTTGACCCCTGGTTCATTGTACTTTGACCTACATAGGCCCAAACATGTGTTCGGGGCTTTCCGGGACTATTCCGCAATACCGAATACCAAACTCTATGATGCAGCATATGAATTTTGGGTAGAAGGAGCAAGTACATCCATCTAGACTCTTATTAGCTAAAGAAAGTGAAGTTAGAATGGCCTTATGGCCATTTTTCATGAAATTTTACTATTCACTATAAAATTTTGTGAAAGTATTATTTTATGTTATTTTCACATTAGGTTTGATGCCTAACATGAAATGGATAAGAAAGAAATGAAGATTAGAGTGGTGAGAGGAAGAATTTTGAAGATTTTTTTGGTGAAACGGGATTTTTAAGCCCTGGCGATTGAATACAGGAGTCGTGGTCATCCCACAGCCCAAGAATTTACTTTTACAGGTTTAAAATCATTCAAAGAACGTCTCAACCTAACTTCCTACGACTTAGGAGCTATTCGGGTTGCTTTACGCGACCCGAGTTGCGTTACAGACTCGATCATGCGATCGATCCGAATTGACTTCGCCTGTTGGTGAATCTGTGATCCTAGAAATGTTTATAGACCCTTCTCGTACCTACCTAAGTCAAAGGAAAGCGATAGCGTACGTCGCGAGACCATAACCCAGGCCCAGTATACTCTTATTCATGCTCTGATACTAACTTGTAACACCCTGAAAATCGGGGGTCGTGTATAAACTCAACTCCCGAGTTCCAGACCGTCACTTATGCAACAAAAATGATTATGATTCAATGTTGTCTGATTTAAAGCATTCACATGAGTAAAAGTATACCAAAACTGTAATTCATACTTCAAATCCAGTGATAAAAGCAAGCGGAAGACTAAACAATATATATCACTGTATGGAAAAATAAAGTAGATCTCATCTGTCTCTAAGGTATGAATACATCTCTGAGTCTCATATACATATACATGAACAAAATAAAATGTTCAAAATAGTCCCACTGAAGTCCCATCAATCCAGGTCGCCTACGCAAAGCCATCATGATACTGCATGTACGAGAACTCGTCCTGGTCCTCGTCAAAGTCTGGCTCTGCCTCCTGGATCTCAGCCTCACCTGCATCTACAACAGGGTCTGCTGGGTGTTGCAAACACCATCCCGTAACGTGGGAGTGAGTGATCAACTCAGTGGAATCATAGAGCAAGGATTAGCATGTTTACAATTCAATCATGCGATAATAGTAAAGAAGTAAATCAGACAATCCTAATACTGTTGTTAATGCAAGATGACATGACGTGATGTATGCCCTCACCGACGATCTCCCTCATATGGCAACATCTTACGACCGCGGCATGCCACACTCCCTAGAGTGCTCCACATCTTTCAGGCACATGCAATGCTATGGTGATATGATTTCCAAGTTGTTATTAGTCCATTCAAACAGTAGGATTGGGAAACTAAGGTACTTCCCTTGTATCAATCCCAACACAGATCCTGTCTAGGGTCGTCAGTCCTAGTAATCTCATACGATGTATATTTTGTAGGTCGCTGCAAGGGCTGCCAGGGCTGTTGCTCGCACTCGTTGCACCGCTCTCCCATCACCTTATCAATACAGGCCTACTGTACTCTACTGCTACTGAAGGGTCGTCGCCTCCCGTAGACTCAGAATACGCTCGCGGTCACTACAAAGGACTCGTCGCCTGATCAGTGTAGGCCGACAGCTAGAATATAGTGTCCCATACCACCATAATCTGCTCACGAGACTAGGTGCTCACTGGTCACTACGGGGAGGTTTGTGGCCCCAGCGTAGGCCGACAGCTCGACCACGGTGTCCCATACCACCATGCCCGGCTCATGAGTCTTCGTGGATCAAGGTACCATGGTTAACAGGGTTTACAATGGTAAGTTCAGTACCCTAGGTTTAAGCAGTTATGACTCATACAAGGTGAACATACATCGGCCAGTCGGATTGCTTGACGGGCTCGACTAGCGCGATCGCATCTCAAGTCGAACGACATGAAGTGCGTAAAACACTTCGCGTGGCCTAACCACTGCCGCCAACTTCAAACACGACTCGCGTTCATCGACGCGTCGTTCGTGGCTAAGACCAATCAGCCACGAATTCGCTCGGTTATCGACTGCCTGGACTAAGTCTAGTCCCAAACACTTATGGAATCACATCAGCAATTTATGTAAGAGTATTGGAATTGAAATACAATCATGTGAGCATGTTAACACATGTTATAACATTCAACTTAAGTAAATCTTCAAGCACATATATTTCATGCATGTAAGGAAATCATGCATATAGTCAACATGTAGGAAATCATTTAGGTCAGCATATTAATTGAGAAATCAATCTCAAACTATCTCATAACATCATTTAATTCAATACATACTAATACAAGTATTTATACAAACACATACACTACACACTTAAGTCTACATATAGTATGTCGACCCGAAGTGCGCAATTAGGCGAATCTCTTCGCCAAACTAATTATGCAAGTATTCCTAACTTCCTAATGCGACAACAAACCATGTCAATCATATCAGCAAAATATGAATGTAAACTGTACTTCCTACAAATGGCTAAAATGTCCTAAATCTCATATTCTTCGTTAATTTACGAAACAGGAAACGGAGAGCATGTTGTACATGTCAAACGGCGATGCCGTCGATAATCTACTATTAAACGACATTGAAATCGTTGTAAACCGTCAATCAAAGCGTCTAAAATCCTCACCTTATGTCTTGTAGACTCGTGAATCGAAGCGGAGCGTATACGCTTCGTCTACGGCAGTAGGAGAACCTATTTTACAAGTTACGTCAGCTAACACACCATGAATCTAAGTAATCCCTAAATCAGCAACTTTTAGGGTTGTTTCATACCTGAAAAAGCGGAGAAATCACCAGCCAGGTGATTGGGAAGAGTTGCTGAAGCATGTGGAATCAGCGACACGAAGGCGGGAACAATCCTTCCACTCTCTCTCTCAAACTCTCTCCTTTTCTCTCTCCCAAAGCTAGGGTTTTGCAATTTTCGGATGGGAGAGAGGAATGAGGGTTTTAACCCCTTTTATAAGCTTAAAAATGCTAAAAACAGGCTCCAGAACGAAGTTTACTTAGTGCATATCCAATTCGGGGCTGTTTCGGTCCAAAAGATGCTTTCTGGTGGTCCCCTGGTCGAATTCGATCGGACTTAAGCTCATGCGTACCAGATATAGCACGTATTAAGTTTTCAGTCTGGCAGGGTTCGCAGATCGCACGTGGCGGACCAGTTTCAGTTCAGCGGTCACTGCACGCAAATCAGGGCTGAAAGTCTCATAATATAAAATAGAAATTTTTCCTGATCCGAGGGTGTAATCTGGATGAATTCTGACGGTCAGAACGCTTAATACTGACGTGTCAAGTCATGTACCAGATTTGAATTTAAAATTCCAATTCTGTCCCTATTCGCACTCTCTTCAGTCCGGGCTCAATGAAATAGCCTGCGATTGTCGGTTGGACTTGATTTTCGAAATGAGTGTCAAGTCCAACAAGGCGGTTCTAACGGTCTAAGATAGGAAGTATCAGACTTTCGACGTGCGGTCTAGATCCAATACAAAAATTCAAAGCGGTCCAGAGACCAAACCTGCTTAGAGTTTGATCCGGGGTTATAGAGTATTATAGAGTCGTTTGTTCTACTCGATTTGGGTCTTGTAGAACGTATTTAAAGTGATCAGGGACTATTTCCCAGCCACTCCAGCGTTGCGCTAGCTAACTTACGCTTAATTTCCATAGAAATTAATTCTACGCGATTTCAGGTCGAGTTGGTACTCGAGCCCAAGTACGGATTTTTCACGGGCGTTACAAAGATTTAAAAAAAATGAAGAAGGAAATGGAAGAAGAAGAAGATAGAGGCTGGGCCATTTACCTGGCTGGATGTGCCCGCGTCTTCACTCTCTCTCACTCTCTTTTATTTCTCTCTTTTCTCCCTTCCTTTCCTACCTTTCTTTGGTGTGAGAGCCAAGAGCCAGAGGTCCCTATTTATAGGCATAGGGGAGAGATCACCGAAGGTTGTCAATAGCTCTCCCCATGTAATGGCTGTGATTGGAGGTTGGTCGTGCATGGGGCCCATCCGTGCTTGGGGATGCACAGCTGATGCCTTGGACTACTTGAAAGTGCATTTTCTGGGTCTAGTGGGATCCATCTCGCGATCGAGTCCAGATGGGTTGTCGGGGAAGACGATCCAAGCATAAATGACAGAATGCTACCTCATGTGTTTCGCCATGATCTGGTCCATTTGAACGGACTAGATGGGTACCTAGATCAGTGTGGGGCACACTTTTTGGGCTGTCAATGCACACCCTGGGTTCATCTCATGAGAGATCTTGTTTCTTCTCTTTTTCTCACGGGATAACATAGCTCACTTTCTCATTTCGTACTGCCCTGGGATGATTTCATGTGGCTTAGGGGTTGACATGTTATATGGGTCGTGGTTCACAGTTATATAGGTGTCTTGATTTACACTTAGGAATCACTCAAAGGGTCGTGGTTTTCAACTAAAATGGGTCGTGGCTCACAGGTCAGTGAAAAGCACTACCTTTATAACATGATGACCACCACCCACCTAGCCTGACAATCACGACCCATAGCATCTACCAACCACGACCCATGTATCATGATCTAATGTGCATGGGAATTTGATCCTTATAGCGTGACAACCAAGATCCAATGTGTATGGGAATCTGCTACCATGATCCTTCGCATGTGAACCTTCTTGACTCTACCTTGACCGGAGCAAATTGACCTCCTAGTGGAAGAGGATTACAGACAAGGACAAACAACGTGCCTCTCTGGAAATTGGGACCCATGGATCTCCTCTTTTCTTCTTTTTCTATAAAAAACATGAAAGAAGAAGAAGGTCTGTAAAAGTTGCATGTGAATGCTAGATTTGGCCCTTCCAGTGCTCATATATTCTTCCGTTTAGTCCATGGGATAGCGGATTGGCTACTCCCCTATCACTAGCCATGGACCCAACCATGACGTCTATGTTACATCCAGTCTCTTCATCTACATTTACAGTGAAAGGCATGATCATTTGTTAGCTTTTACAAATCATTTGTGGGCTTGATACGAAAAATGAGAAATGTCATTTTATTGGTCTATGATGATTAATCATCACTGTTCCATATAATGTCCACCGCCTGTGATTGGAGTATCGTTCGTTTTTGGACTCCCACCATTAAACCATCTAGAGAAACGTATGGATGGCATGGATGAAACACATACGTGGTGGTGGGGCCCACAGAGTGCCGAGCACTAGCCATTAGCTGGTGTCCCGGGGAGTAGTCGATCCATCTGTGGCTTAGGGGCTACAACAGTAGGTGACCTCTACTTCGCTCCAGGTCTGTACGTCTCCTGAAGCAAGGTCAGGGTCATCCGAACCAATCGCAGAAAGGTGTTAGAAGGCATTCATGTATGGCCGTAGATAGCGTACTACCCCCATAAGACCCTAGCTTCGAACGGGCAGCTTTGTAGGCAGGCCCACCGTGATGTATCTGTACATCTAAGCCGTCTATTCCTTTTCTCAGATTATTTTAAGGTATCGAAACTAAAATGAAGTAGATCCAATGGTCAACTGGATCACACCACAGATGGCTCTTGTAATTGCTGCAACTGACATTTAATGCTTTGTGCATTTTAAAACAACCAAGCTTATTATTTGGTGTGGTCCACTTGAGTGTTGGATCTGTCGCATTTTTGTGCTCATTCCTTGTCCATCATGTATGTATTTCATCCACGCCATCCATATATATATATTAAGATCATTTTATGGTAACCATAAAAATGAGTTATATCCCAATAGAAAGTCGACCACATCACAGGAAATAGTGGTGAATGAGTGTCGTCAGTGATCCCTCTTATTTTTTGGATCAAGCTCTAAAATGTTCTGTCAAAATAGATGAACGATTGTGCCTGACGAAAATGCCCCTGACCTTGGTTCAGAAGACGCACGGACTTGGAGTGAAGTAGAAGTTACCTTCAGTTTCAACCCCGAAGAAAGTGACCGACCGGCTACTCCCACCGGCACCGGCTAATGGTTGGTTCTCAGCAGTATGTGGGCCCCACCACCACATATTTGTTTCATCCATGCCGTCCATACGTTTCTCCAGATGATTTAATGGTAAGAGTCTAAAAACGAACGATACTCCAATCACAGGTGGTGGACATTACATGGAACAGTGATGATTGACCGTCATAGACCATTAAAATGATCCCTCTCATTTTTGGGATCAAGCCCATAAATGATCTGTAAAAGCTGACAAATGATCGTGTCTTTCACTATAAATGTAGATAAATGGAATGGATGTAACTCAAATGTCATGGTTGGGCCCATGGCTAAAAGAGCTGGATTTGCTTGATGAGAAATGCCTGACAGCCCAACTACGATTGCAATCGTATCAGGTAAGAATATCGGCCGCCTTTGACAAACGTGTTAAATATTGCTCGTTTAAAAAAAGAGATATGTTGCTGATATTAAAAAGACCTATAGTGGTCACTCGTTGAACAGGGGGAAAATTCAAGCCTAAATGGGATGAGCCATATATAATAAAAGAAGTATACTCCAATGGCGAATACAGAGTCGTGGATTAAGATGGACAAGGTATTAGTCTACTGATCAATGCCCTCTTCATCAAAAGATACCGTCCTTGAAGATACTACTGATTTTGATTTAGAATATTATCAGCATAATGATTCTATATCAAAAGGGGGTAAGAATAAACAAGACCATGTTTATGTATCGTCAGATGGATGAATAAAGAAGAAATTCGTGAGCATATCAAGACTATGTATCAACAAGTATTATGAAAGGAAAGTGAACATCGTCATCATCAAGCGAGGTCTGCAAAATTCTGTCAAAATTCATATCGTCACCAAGCTGATATTTATGAACAACACCGACAAATCCTCTTGAAGATATTATCAGAAGTGGTAACGTATCAATCTCAGTCAAAGATGTCTATCATTCTCACAACAACGATGATCACACCTACTATTGTCTTTTAAGGCATTTTAAGGCGGTCTAGCCAAGCCCTAAAAGGGCCAGCTACGTATAAGACCTACCATTTTCGCCATTCGGGCAACAATGAGAAGCCAGTGGCCTTAAAAAGCTCATGAAGGCCATCATATGCATACCCATGTAGGCAGTTGATGGAGCTAGTGACTAAAAACCTAAAAGGCCAAAAAGTCCTTAATAGCCAGTCACGCATGAGACTAATGCCGTCTGTATAGCTTTCTAGCAGCGTCATTAGAAATGAAGGAAAATATCCTTCTATGAATGGGCTCGACCTTGCAGATGAAGAAAAAGCGGTCGCACTATGAGCTCTTGGGCCATGTCCATAGATAGGCCAATCATGCGTAAGACCCCCTAGATCTTTGGCTTGATTTCAGTACTAACTTATGAGGAAGGGATTAAACCTACTCATTGACGGACTGACGACCCCAAATTTGGTACACCAAAGGTCACCTTGTGAGCCCTGTGAACTCTAAAGAGTTACTGCGGCCAACCCTATGCGTAATTCCAACCGAGTTCACGACCCCGGTAGCTTCACTAGGCCCCTTTGATGGATCATGGTTTGTGAACTCCCCAAGCTGTGAGAAGTCTAGTGAACTCCTAAGAGTTACAGAGGCCATCACGTGAGACCCGACTCCACTACTCAAGAGCCTAATAAACTGCGTGGGCTCCACTACTCAAGAGCTCAAACTATGTGTAACTGACTAAATTGAAACTTAGCACCGTCAATTAAAAAAATCATATAGGAAATCCCGCATTAACAAGCATAAAATGTTGATGTTTTATAATTAGTTTCTCATTAAATATTATGTCGAGACTACTGCATAGATAAATATGGTTAAAATGATATGTGATATAGAAATGCATAGAAGAATAGAATATCTCAAAATATTATCATAAATTCATATATTGAGAGTAAAAAGAAATCACTTATTCAAAAAAGCATATACACAAGAGAAATTACATGACCTAAAGTTCTTCTACAATTCCTACTATCCCCATATGCTTTTGCAAGCCCTCCTTTAATTGCATCTGAGCTACGACATGTTTTGACTTTTCTTTAAGAATGATCTTTGCTTGATCAAGAACGTCAACTAGCTTACTTTCCAATGATGCGATCATCTTTTTGCTCTTGAGCAGTTCAGACTTCTCAGCATTAACAGACTGAATACTGACTTGTATCCTTTCTTCGATCTCCTTTATGGATGATTCCTTTTCGTGATTCTTCAACTCTAGTTGCGAGATCTCTTCTTTTAGAGCGGCGATGCGGTCTTGAATAATCGCTTTGTCATTAGTATAGGCATTCAGTTGTTCTTGAAGAACTAATTGTACCTGGTCAAATTCAGAGATAGTGGAAGCAATAAGAGAAGCCTTTTCCTCGGACAGAGTCGGCTACTTCCCATATTCTAGGATTTCGGGAGCGATTGTGACATTCTTCGCTGATGCTAAAGAGATTATTGAATCACAAAATTTGAGAAGGGAATCATGCAAAGTGGAGATGCTGATTTTCGCCATTCTTGCAGAACTTTCTGTAATTTCGATGGCAATATCCAGGTCTGACCATTTTTCAAAGTCTTTGAAGATGTGAACTATCGCTGACAAAGGATTCTTCATCAAGAGCATCTTGTGGGTGGGGACCTTCGCAAAGAATGACAGTTCAGATGCAGTGGCCACGGACTCAGAACTTGCTGCTCTACTTGTAACACCCTGAAAATCGGGGATCGTGTAGAAACCCGACTCCCAAGTTCCAGACCATTACTTATGCAACAAATATGCTGATGATTCAATGTTGTCTGAGTTGGTGCATTAACATGAGTGAGATTATACCAAAAACTGCAATTCATACTCCAGATCTAGTAAAACGCAAGCGGAAGACTGAAGAATATATATACCACTGTATGAAAAATAAAACAATCTCGAACTGTCTCCAAAGTATGAATACATCTCTGAGTCACATATACATATCATAAACTAAAATCAAATGTCGTGTAATAGTCTAACTAGCCAAAAATTCCAATGATCCATGCCACCTATGCGAAGCCGTCAGAGAACTGCATGTACGAGAACTCGTCCTGGTCCTCGTAGAAGTTTAGTTCCAGCTCCTGGATCGCCTCACAACCTGCATCTAAGACAGAGTCTGATAGGTGTTGTAAATATCGTCCCATAACGTGGGAGTGAGTGATCAACTCAGTGGAATCATAAAGCAAAGATTAACATGTTATCAAATCAATCACGCGATAATAGTAAAACAATCAATCAAACATTCCTAGATACTGTTGTTAATGCAAGTATGAAATGACATGATGGATGCCCTCACCGACATACTCCCTCATGCGACACCATCTTACATCCGCGGCATACTTTCTTCCCTCAGTGCTCCACATCTTCCAGGCACATGCAGTGCGATGTGGATATGATTACCAAGTTGTTATTAGTCCTTTTCATACAACAGGATTGGAAAACTAAGGTACCTTCCTTATATCAATCCCAACACAGATCCTATCTAGGGTCGTCACTCCTAGTAATCTCATATGATGATATATTTATAGGTCGCTACAAGGACTGCCAGGGCTGTTGCTCGCACTCGTTGCACCGCTCCCCCATCACCTTATCAATACAGGCCTAATTGTACTCTTGTAGCTACGGAAGGGTCGTCGCCTCCTGTAGACTCAGAATATGCTCGAGGTCACTACAAAGGGCTCGTCACTAATCAGTGTAGGCTGACAGCTCGAATGTAGTTTCCCATACCACCACAATCGGCTCACGAGTCTCAGGTGCTCACTAGTTACTACGGGGAGGTTTGCGGCCCCAGCGTAGGCCGATAGCTCGACCACGGTGTCTCATACCACCATGCCCGGCTCATGAGTCTTTACGGATCAAGGTACCATGGTTATCAGGGTTTTTCACTGGTAAGTTCAGTACCCTAGGTTCAAGCAGTTATGACCAATACAAGGTGAACATACAATGGTCAGTCGGGTTACTTGACGAGCTCCATTAGTACGAGCGCACCTCAAGCAGAACGACATGAAGCGCATAAAACACCTCGTGTGGCCTAACCACTGCCGTCAACCTAAAGCATGACTCGCATTCGTCGATGCGTCCTTCGTGGTAATTAGAAGCTAACCACGAATTCAATCCATTACCGACTGCCTGGACTAGATTATAGCCCCAAGCATTTGTAATCTACATCAGTGATCATATAAGAGCGATAGGAATGAAACACAATTGATCCAAGCATATTAACAACATGTAATAACATGCAACTTAAGCAAATCAAACAAACACAAGCATTTCATATAGGTAAGGAAATCAATTCATATAACAAACATGGAGGAAATCATATACATCATCATATTAATTGAGAATTCAAGCTCAAAACTAATCTACAACAACATTCATTCAATACATACTAATACATGCTTTTATACAAACACTTAGTCTAAACACCTTTGTCCACATAGGGTATGTCGACCCAAAGTGTGCATTAGGGCGAATCTCTTCGCCAAACAGATCATACAAGAATATTTAGTATAATAACATGAAAAATATACATGGCAAGCATTTCAGCAAAATACGGACATATACAGTATTTCCTACAAATGCCTAAAATGCCCTAAATCTCATATTCTCCGTACGCAGTCGAAATGGAAAACAGACAGCATGTTCTACATATCAAACGACATTCTTGTCGATAATCTACTATTAAACGTCATTGAAATCTTTGAAAACATTCTATCTAAGCATCTAGAATCCTCACCTTTCGCCGTAGAAGCGTAACGAATCGAATAGAAACTCTACGCTTCGTCAACGCCTGTATGACGACCTATAGCACAAGATACATCAGCTACTTCGCTACTTGTATCGAAGGAATCCCCAAAAAAGGTTGAGGTTAGGGTTTTTTTACCTAGAATGAAGTCGGAATCACCGGAAGAGTGATTAGAACGTGGTGATTAAGTGCGTGTAGAAGCCGGATCGAGTGTGTAACATCCCGAAAATCGGGGGGTCAAGCAAAAACCCAACTCCCGAGTTCCAAAATGTTATTTATGCAACATAGATATGTATGATTGAATGTTGTCTATGATAATGTATTAAACATGAGTGAGATTAAGCCAGAACAGCACATCATACTCCAGAGACAGTTAAATTTACAAGCGAAAGTCAGTGATAGTATGTATAGCATATATAAACTGTTGTATGTCTCCAGAGTGTGAACATGTTACCAGGTTATATACATATATGTATGCTCCAAAAGTAAACCAAAAGAATATACATGAGTGCTCTCAAAATATAAAATGACAAGTGTCAAGGTATCTAATCAACCTCCCTGTAATCCCGTCAATCAGATCATGCATAAAGGAGAGATCCTCCTCATCATCATCAAGTCCAGCACCGCCTCGCAGGCCGCGCCCTCATCTGCAATCACAATAGGGACTGGTGGGTGTCCGGAAACACCATCCCGTAACGTGGGAGTGAGTGATCAACTCAGTGAGATAAGAGAGCAGAGATTAACATGTTATCAAATCAATCATGCGATAATAGTAAAGTAGTAAATCAAACAATCCTAATACTGTTGTTAATGCAATATGACATGACGTGATGTATGCCCTCACCGACGATCTCCCTCATACGGCAACATCTTATGACCGCGGCATGCCACACTCCCTAGAGTGCTCCACATCTTCCAGGCACATGCAATGTTATGGTGATATGATTTCCAAGTTGTTATTAGTCCATTCAAACAGCAGGATTGGGAAACTAAGGTACCTCTCTTGTATCAATCCCAACACAGATCCTATCTAGGGTCGTCACTCCTAGTAATCTCATACGATGTATATTTTGTAGGTCGCTGCAAGGGCTGCCAGGGCTGTTGCACGCACTCGTTGCTCCGCTCCCCCATCACCTTATCAATACAGGCCTACTGTACTCTACTGCTACGAAAGGGTCGTCGCCTCCCGTAGACTCAGAATACGCTCGCGGTCACTACAAAGGGCTGTCAGGGCTGTTGCTCGCACTCGTTGCACCGCTCCCCCATCACCTTATCAATGTAGGCCGACAGCAAGAATATAGTGTCCCATACCACCATAATCTACTCACGAGTCTAGGTGCTCACTGGTCACTACGGGGACGTTTGTGGCCCCAGCGTAGGCCGACAGCTCGACCACAGTGTCCCATACCACCATGCCCGGCTCATGAGTCTTTATGGATTAAGGTACCATGGTTAACAGGGTTTACAATGGTAAGTTCAGTACCCTGGGTTCAAGCAGTTATGACTCATGCAGGGTGAACATACAACGGCCAATCGGGTTACTTTACGGGCTCGACTAGCACGATCGCATCGCAAGTCGAATGACATGAAGTGTGTAAAACACTTCGCGTGGCCTAACCACTTCCTTCAACTCCAACACGACTCGCGTTCATCGACGCGTCCTTCGTGGCCAAGATAAGCTAACCACGAATTCGCTCGGTTGCCGACTGCCTGGACTACGTATAGTCCCAAACACATATGAATCCACGTCAGCGATCATGTGAGAGTATTGGAAATGAAACACAACCATGTGAGCATGTTAACACACGTTATATCGTACAACTTAAGTAAATCATCTAACACATGCCTTTCGTACATATAATGAACTTATGCATATCGCCAACATATAGGAAATCATTTCCATCAGTATATTAATTGAGAATTCAATCTCAAACTAAATCAAAATGAAATCATCAAGCACATGTTATAACATACAGCTTAAGAGAATTGTCAAGCACATGCATTTCATTCATATTATGAAATCATGCATATGGCTAACATGTAGGAAACCATTTACACCAGCATATTAATTGAGAAATCAATCTCAAACTAATTCATAACACCATTTAATTCAATACATACTAATACAAGCATTTATACAAACACATACACTACACACTTAAGTCTACATATAGTATGTCGACCCGAAGTGTGCAATTAGGCGAATCTCTTCACCAAACTAATTATGCACACATTCCTAATATCCTAATGCGACAAGAAGCCATGTCAATCACGTCAGCAAAATATGAATGAAAACAGTACTTCCTACAAATGACTAAAATGCCCTAAATCTCATATTCTTCGTTGGTTTACAAAACAGGAAACGGACAGCATGTTGTACATGTCAAACGGCGTTGCTGTCAAGAATCTACTATTAAACGACATTGAAAGCTTTGGAAACAGTCAATCAAAGCGTCTAAAATTCGCACCTTGTCTCTTACAAACGTGTCGTTTCGAACGGAGCGTATACGCTTCGTCTACGGCGAATAGAGAACCTAATACACAAGTTCTATTAGCTACTTCGCTAGGAAACGAAAGGAACCTCAAATCAGCAACTTCTAGGGTATTTTCTTACCTGAAAATGTGGAGGAATCGCCGGGAAAGTGATCGGAGTGCGTTGCCTAAGCACGTGCAACACGTAGCACTAGTGGTAGGAAGAACTCTCCCACCTTCTCTCACAAACTCTCACCTTTTCTCTCTTCCAATCTAGGAATTTTTACAAATTCGGATGGGAGAGAGGAGTGAGGGTTTCAACCCTTTTTATAAGCTTAAAAATGCTGAAAACAGGCTCCGGTACAAAGTTTACTTAGTGCATATCCAATTCGGGGCTGTTTCGGTTCAAAAGATGTTTTCTGGTGGTCCCCTGGCCGAATGCGATCGGACTTAAGCTCACGCATACCAGATCTAGCACGTATTAAGTTTTCAGTCCGGCTAGGTCCGCAGATCGCATGTGGCGGACCAGTTTTAGTTCAGCGGTCACCGCACGTAGATCAGGGCTGAAAGTCTCATGATATAAAATAAAAATTTCTCCTAATCCGAGGGTGTAATCTGGCTGAATTCTGACGGCCAGAATGCTCAATACTGACGCTTCAAGTCGTGTGCCAAATTTGAATTTGAAATTCCAATTCTGTCCCTATTCGCACTCTCTTCGGTTCGGGCTCAATGAAATGGCCTGTGATTATCGGTTTGACTTGATTTTCGAAATGAGTGTCAAGTCCAGCTAGGCGGTTCTAACGGTCTAAGATAGGAGGTATCGGACTTTCGACGCGCGGTCTAGATCTAATGCAAAGATTCAAAGCGGTCCAGAGAACAAACCGGTTTAGAGTTTGATCCCAGGTTATAGAGTATTATAGAGTCATTGGTTCTACTCGATTTGGGTCTTGTAGAACGTATTTAAAGTGATCAGGGACTATTTCCTAGCTACTTTAGCGTCGCGCTAGCTAACTTACACTTATTTTCCAAAGGAATTTATCCTACGTGATTTCTTTGGCTATGGAATTGGGTTCTGAGCGATTTCTTAGGTGTTTTAGTTAACCCATTGCCTAAGGATGTCTAATCCCAGATTAGCCAAAATCCGGGGTGTTACAGAGTGGCAGGAAGTTTCCCTCACAACTCTCACCGAATCTCTCCCCTTTCTCTCTTCTCTTTTCTAGGTATTTTGCAAATTCATATGAGAAGGGTGTGAGAGGGTTTAAGGTCTTTAAATAGGTTAGAAACTCACCTATTTAGACTTTAAACTAAGGTATACTTGGGTTATAGCCAAATTGGGTCTCTTCCGATCCAAAAGATCATTTCTGGAGGTCCCCTGACCAAATGCGGTCGAACTAAAGCTCATGGATATTGGATCCTGATCACATTAAGTTTTCAGTCTGATAGTGTTCCCAAATCGCACGTGGCGGACTAGTTTCAATTCAACAGTTATCGAACCTAAATCAGGATTACAAGTTTCATGACATGAAAGAGAAATTTTTCCTGATCCGAGGGTGAAATTTGGCTGAATTCTGACGGTCAGAATGCTTAAAAATAACGCGCAACGACACGTGCCAGATTTTGAATTATTTCTCTAAATCTTTACCTTTTGTCACTCTCTTCACTCCGAACTCAGTACAATAGCGTCTGGACATTAGTTGGGCTTGATTTTCGAACCGATTGTCAAGTCCAACCAAGTGGTCATAATGGTCTAAGATTGTAGATATCAGACTTTCGACGCGCGGTCTGGATCTAATACAAAGTTTCAAAGGGTTCCTGAGAGTAAACGGGTTTAGAGTTTGATCCTAGGTTTCAGGAGGTTATAGCGTTAACGATTCCACAAGTTTTGGGTCTTGCAGAACGTATTTAAAGCGATCAGTGTTAATTTCACAGCTAACCTAACATAGCGTTAGTTAACTTACGCTTAATTTCTAAAGGAATTAATCCTAAATGATTTTTGTCTGAGGCGGTACTCGGGTCTCTGTATGGATTTTTTTGAGGCGTTACAGTACTGTGAGGAGGGGTTCCTGTAGTATAAAGAAGGAAATAATTCAACGATAGTGATAAAAAGTTATAAGATGTGCAACTCTTGATAAAATAATTAATATATATATATATATATATATATATATATATATATATATATATATATATACACCTGCCATAAAAATATGACTAATGGGAGGAGGGATTTCATGAACTGCAGAAGGGCCAGCCCTTGATATGTCAGTGAAGGAAGGCACCTTGGCTTCAGTACTTAAGTCTCTAGTGGCAGGAGTGGGCAAATCAGTGGTTTCTACTAGAAATATAATTTAACGGGCCACCACTTTTAGTGCCACCAATGGAACCTGAGGAGCTCTTAGCAAAATTACTGATGTAGTTGTAGGAGGATTTAGAGGAGGAGTATCATCCATCTCGATATTAGCAACATGAGCAGCTGAAATAGAGACATGACATTGATAATACAATAACTATCATTAAATATACATATAAATGCATATGAAGTTAAATTTTCCTTACCAGGTGAATATTTGTATTCTCCATAATCTAAAGGTTCTTCTTGCTCCTCTATTGTTGCAGGAAAATTTATAGGAATCTTAGTACTTGGAAGAGTCTCAGAAGCCACAGGAGGATGTTCTATTTTAACATTTTCCGTAGCTACATCCTCCTCTCCACCTACATCAACTTCTCATTCCTCGAAGTCATCGTCTTTATCCTCATCGCCTTTGTCGTCTTCATCATCTTCATATTCTATAGAAGCAGTACCCTCTGATGAAGAAGTCAAACTTTCATCCCCTAAGCTTTCTTCATCCACCTCTTTAATCAAGACTTGCTCTCCTTTAGAAGAAGTAGCTCGACTACTTTCTGGTGGAGGTTCCTTGCTAGCTGGGACTAAAGGGGATGTAGATACCTATCTACCTCCTTCCTAAGGGACAGGTGGTGACGCTTGCAAGCATGCTCGGGATCTGGTCATAGGAGATAGTGAACCAGGAGGAGTATGTTGTGAAGGAGGAGCCGGTTCATCCTGAGCTGGATCATCTTGAGCTACCACAGTTTCTGCAAGAATAGGGGAAGATGTGCCTTCAACATCATCCGTGACTTGGCCACCAAAGTCACGTGGGACTTGCTCAAATTCCATCAAGACTCTATGAGCAAACCAGCCTTTCAAAGTATTAACGGGCTTCGTCTCATGGAGTGGATCTTCTAGTGATATCTTTCTGTAAATCTCACCGTGATGAGATGCATGGCTCTTCTCCGGTATATAACTAATTCTTTCCTCAAGTTTTCTGCCCCTCAGCCTAGGCAGATGAAGAAAGATGGGTGAATCCACTAGTAAACAATTATTAACCAAGAATGACTGGTGATCCCACCACTGCATCCAACTATAAGAAGTATGAACTATGCAGTTGCAACTAGGGATTATGAAGAAAGAATCAACGCAATTGCCTAGCAATTGCTTCCATATCATGGCCTAGTTGATAGGACCAATTCTATCGCAACGCATCCTCTTAGTGACCAATCTGCAGTCTTCTGGCACAGCTTGGTCATAGCCAAATTGGCGAGCGAAGTGACTAGGATAATAGGGCTCTTGCCAGAACCCTGTTCCTTCTTGAAGGGGTAGACTGCAGGAGCGAATAGAAAGAAAGAAAGCTCTTTCTGCTAAAGTAAGTGTTCCCTGGTCCACCATGTCTGTATCTTCGATATAGTGATGGAGACAAAATTGGAAGAAGTCCACTTGGTCGGTATCCCAGATTTTGTTGGCCACCCAGTCCTATGATCTTTTGGTCATGGCCATTTGTTGGAAGAACCAAAGAGGAAGATGCGTAGGATGAACATACGCCTTCTCTGGCGCTCCGAAAGTCCAAGGGAAGTAGACTCCCAGCCAACCTATGATATAGTGTCATGAAGTGTACGCTGATGAAGATCTGATGGTAGGGTTCTTAACATGGGTGGCTATTTCACTAAGGGCTCTGTAAATAGAACAGAACACTAGGGGTGCGAGAGAATACTTGTGTCCCTCTGCCAAAGTGTCAGTAATAATAAAGACTGTGGGGCGAATAACATCTGCCAACTTGGATCTGGGAAGTACCACGATGCTCAGCCAATTAGCTAGAAAGGTTTTAAGTTCCCTAAATGAATTGTAATCTACTCTCTCCTTCATATCATCGCGAAGCTCTATTAGTTCCTTAGAACGAGAATCACGGAATCTGCAAGGAAAAGGTAAAGATTGGTATGAAGAAATCTATAATAAAAGGAAAGAAAGAAAAAGGATGTTTGGAAAATTTCCCCATCTCCCTGAAGAGCTCAATGGTGGTCTCAGAAATGGAAGGCTTATGATCGGGAGAAGATATGAAGGCCAACTCTCTGTTGGACGCAACGAATTCATCATAGAACTTGCCCGTTAATGGAAGACCCACTATTTAATGTAGATCCCAAAGTGTAATACTCATCTCACTAAATGGTAGGCAGAAAGAGTTGGTAGTGGGTGACCAATACTCAAGAAAACCTTTCAGCGCAGTGGGCTCCTTATAGAAGTACTTATATATAGCTTTTATAGCATCGTATAGGCCAATCTTGGCAAGCGTACCCACATGCTTCAGCAAGATGGCTTCTATCCAGTTGGAATAATAGCGTCAAGAAGTTAACAGATCCCTTATTTGGAAATCTTCTAGTCCCCAGAGTTGTTCGTGATCTCTAAAGCGCTGCCTAATGGTTTCATAAAAATACATGGGGAAGAGGTTGTGCAGGTTGTGAAAAGGGGTAAGAAAGATCATGGGGTGGACTTCCCCAATGCGTTGTTGTGGCTTGTGCACTTCTAATATCCCCTCCAGGATGTGCTATTCTCTCGTCGCCCATGAGGTAGTATACATCATCTTTTCTCCATTTATGTAATCCTTTAGCTCACAGTAGAACATGGATTGTCGCGATGGGCATTGATGGGAATCACCAACATACCTTCCGAATGAGGGTTATCAAACTTCATGATACCCTCAATGACTTGGACTGATTCCCATGAATTCTGGAGCTTCTTCTTATTGTACTCCTTAATCTTCTCCTCGAACTCCTTCTCATTGTTTCGGCAAGTCTTCTTTAAGTGGGAAGCGGGAGGAGTGTCTTCTCAAAGAGGGGGTCTCTGACTATCTGTGCGAATATGCATGGTTGTTTTTAACCACTCATCCTGGTCATACTCTCTACCATGCTTTAGAGGACATTTTAGGTCTCCCAGTGCAATTTCTCGATGAATGGGAGATGACAGTGATTCAATGTGGTCTATGAAGTTGAAGGTTGGAAGTACGGGTTCTTTGAAGTATGCAGGGTTGCGGGTAGTGGTTTTGGTACGTTTGGCTGGCGGTTGATCGGAAGAAGGGGAAGGGCAGTAAGAAGTTGGATCAGGAAAATTAGAGTGAGAAGGTTGGTCAATAGGAGGGTCTACGGGGCGATAGGTTCATTTAATACGAGCCATGATGGAAAGGGAGTTAAGGGCCCGAAGGTAACCAAAGAAAAGGTTTAAAGAAAAGTTGAGAAATTGGCTAAGTTTTAGAAAGAAGGAACAAGTACAGGAAAATTGATTAAGTCCTAGTTGGGCGGGATCACGCAACGAAAGTCTGTTGGGTGGAACGACGTAACTCCCAGGAACCTTGTGCGAACAACAAAGTTATTGTGCGGGATCGTACAATCAATATTGGTTGTGTCACGACCCAAACTAGGGAATCGGATTCATAAGAATCCCGATTACCGAATCTGGTGCCGACAGCCTCCGTAGTACCCCATTCTCGGCTCCTAGCATTCATATGCCAGATTCCGATCTTGGGATCCTACAAGGAGGATTTTTTTTTTGTACATATAACTAGTAATAAGCATAACCACAAAATTACCCAATTTACAAAGGCAACATCATCATCACATATCCACCAATATAATCGTCTGAGTACAATACTGAAAGGGAAATACATAAATAAAAATCAAACTCCAGAAGACCACTGCACGCTCCAAGCTCAACACTGCTGCAACGTAACATCACCTGCATGCATCTATCGTGCATAAGCTTATAGAAAGCTTAGAGGGTGGTGTAAGTGTGTGCACCAGGTAAGTGTCAAGTATTCAATACAATGCCATAATCATACGATACCAAAAAACTGGTAATCCATAATCCATACAATGTCTAAATAAGCAGAAACACTAACAAGAGCAGCAATTATCAGAGTAAGCAGAAATATTGACAAGATATAAATCATACGATAACAGAGTAAGTGGAAGTATGAACAAGTCTATAAGTTAATCAATATCAGAATACGCAATATAGAACAACTATGCGATAAGGAGTCAAAAAGAGCCAAAAATCAAATGCCGAAGATGCAATGCAATATACAAATTCTGTTAAATCTATCTAAGCCATATAAGTGCAGAAATAGCAACCCGAAATGTCATATGCCTGCGGATGTAATGCAATATGCGATGCGAATGAAATGACCATGCTGGAGTGTGAAGTCGGGATGATAGTACGTAGTATCGCATGCTACGGGGTCCACCACAAGGACTTCTATCCAAACCAGTCCCATACCTAAATTTGGATAGTCAGGCTCAACGTGGTAAACTCTAGATCCCAGGTTGGTCGCGTGCCCAACCAAAATCTTTTTCGTAATGAAGGTACACAATAATTAGTTACGCACCATCAGCCCGAGTGGATAGTGAATGAATGAATGAATGAGCATGCAACTCCTACTCGATAAGTCCACATATCAGTACGGTTCCTCTCTGGGAATTCATCGGGGTCTATTGCACTCCAAACCAGATTACCGCCCCATCGCGCGCAACAAGGTGAGTGGAAGAGACCTCACTATCCGCCTGCCAATATCGGGCCCGGCTCGTCAATAGCGGACCCATTCCTCGAGCTGGTCAGACTCAGCCTAGCATTGCCCCCTCCTCTCGGGCAGGTAAGGCCACACCCCCTTCCAATCGACCACGACATAATGGAGAGCGCAGCCATCTGGTAATCAGCACTCAACGCTCATCTACCCACTCGGTCTAGACTTTGGAGCAACCTCTGGAACCAAGAGGGTTTAGGGACTTTCACGCAGGGATATCTATAACACCCCATGTAAAACAGATTTTCGGTGTCCCATCTGGCCATCCACGATATGCCTGTGGAGGCTACGACCCTGATGTCACTAGGGCATACAGTAATCACAGCACACAATGCAAAATGCATGAGTCATACAATCCAGTCATGCATCAATCCTACGCATACCGTGCGCTCATGTGAGACAATCACCTCATATCAGGGAGTCTCATAACAACCGGCATTATGACATATGCAATGGTCAATCATATCTCATAGCAAACATGCAGATGATGTGTATGGACATGTATCATGATGCTATGCAGTCACATACTCATAATCGGTATCAATAATCACCATTAATAATCGACCTCGACAATGTGGATATCTAACCAACATTGCCCCAAGGAATGACCCTTACAGGGCCAAACACATAATGGGCTGACAACCTCACACAAAGGCCTAATATACAACACAATGGGCCTTACTCAAGGGTTACATGTACAAAACAGGTGGGCCCTGCTCATGGGCCTAACATACATCACAATGGGCTCCTTTGCCCGACCCTCAAATGAATCACAATAGGCCTCATTACCTAGGCCTCAATATACATCACATTGGGCCTTAGACACAGGCTGGATACACATCACAACAAGCCGCATATACATCACATTGGGCCTCGACAATCGGAATCGACGATCAGCCACGACAATCAAAATCGATAATCGGCCACGACGAATCAGAATCGGTAATCGGCCTCGATCGATAATCAGCCTCGATCGATAATCGGCAATCAGCAGTCAGAATCGACCTCGACACAAGGTGGGGTCAATAGATGGACAGTCAATAATGGATCAAGCAATGTCAATGGGGCCCAAGCGTTTGGGTTAACCCACTAGAGAACGATGAGAATGGGCCTATCTAAGCCTAAGGGAAGGTCACAATGTGGACATCCAACCATCATTGCCTAACAATGTGGCCATTAAACCAACACTGCTCTCAAGGAGTGGCCTATACAAGGGATTCATACACAACTTAATGGGTCATACGTACATCGCACTGGGCCTCGACCATGGGCCTTGAATACAACACGACGGGTCTTGCCCATGGGCCTCAGATTCAAGTCGGTGGGCCCTATCATATGGACCTTGAATATACATCATGATGAGCCTTATCATATGGGCTTCAAACACAAACAGACGGGCCCCATTACATAGGTTAAAAGTATAAATAAGTGGGCCTCGCACATGGGCCAAAACACATCACGATGGGCCTCACGGATGGGCCACATCTATACCACATTGGGCCCCATCATATGGTCCGCAAATGCATCACTGCGGGCTACGCACATGGACGGCATGGATGTATAATACATACAACACGGCGGACCGCATGAATGGACGTTATAGATATACAATACACACATCACAACGGACCGCATACACGGGCCCAATACACATTACCAAGGACCACGACCCATGAGCCTCAACTGCATCAAAAGGGCTACGACCCATGGGCCTCAACATACATCAAGCGGGTTACGTCAATGGGCCACACCAATGGGCCATCATATATATATCAAGTGGACTGTGCTAATGTACCGCACCAATGGGCCGTAAATGCATCATCATGGGCCCCATACGTGGGCCTCATGTACGGCGTGTGGGTCACGTATCTGGGCCTATCAATACAAACGGATGGGCCCTACCCACAGGCCAAAATACATCTTGATGGGCCGCACCAATGGGTCATAAATATATCACATTTTGCCTTATATATGAGCTGCAAATACATCTCAATAGGCCTCATGCCTGGGCCCTAATTACATTTCATCAGGTGTCATCAAATGGGCCACATATTCATCAAGGTAGGCCCCATGATTTGGGCGGTCTGGGTGATCCAAATGGCTAGACGGTTTGAATACAACACGTACTTCAAAGTAGGCCACATGTCCAAGAGGCGGATGACGGAGATATACAATACATGCACAATGCTAGGCCCCACATGGCACCAACCAATGATGTACGGTCTAAACATAACACGCATATATCAAGGTGGGCCGCATTGCATGAGATGGACGGCATGGATAACAATTACATCACGATGGAGTCCACGACATTATCTAAATACTGTCTATTCAAATCAGCACTGTTCAAACATTGGATAGCACCATCCAAATACTATCCATGTGAATCTACACCGTCCAAACATTGGACAACACTGTCCGAACATTGTCCATGCAAATCAGCACGGACCAAGCACCGTACAAACATTGTCTAGCACCATGGTGTGGATGAAATAAATACATCTAGGTGGTGTCCACGTGATGGTCCACCAGAGATTTGGAATCTGCCTAGTTTTAGTCTCAAACCTTAAAACAAGCTTGTCAAATGGTTGGACAGTTCTGATATAACATTTACCTCGATATGGGACCCCATGGGCTTGGTGTCATCATCACAGTAGGTGGGTCCCACCATACTGAACGGTATAGACGAAGCACATACATCTTGAGGGACCCACGGAACTCACTGAAGTCACCACAGCAGCTTATAGATGTGTGGTTAACCAGCCAAGTTGTTCCATTCATCTGGTGGGCCCCACATATATAATATATCCTATATTATTATAATAATAATATTATTTATATTATTATTATTATTATTGAAGGACGTCCATCGTCCAGACCCGGACGCTGGCGTGTATAAAATACATACATTGTATATGGTCCACCGTCCTGGACGTAGTAGCGAAGTGAATGAACAATAAAAGCATCATGGTGGGTCCCACCGTCCAGGTGTGGACGGTGAGGATGAAACACTTGAATCATGGTGGGGTTCACCGTGAGAACACGTACACCAGGTGAGTTCCACCGTCCCGTACTGGGGACGGTGCGAATAAAACACAAACATCATTGTGGGTCCCACATGGCTCCACCGTAATGTTTATCAGCCATCCAATTCATTCAAGAGGTCACGCATACCTGGATGAACAGTGAAAACAAATTTCATATTGATTTAAAACTTCTTCAAACCAAAAAAGGGTTTTCAATGGTAGACATTCAATTCACGCTGTTTCATGCCGTGTGGGCCACCTAAGTGCCCTGAATGGTTGGTTTTTGGGGTGGCCGACTCATCAGAGGAGACCCAGCAAATGCACGGTGTTGATGTGGAACACATGATGTAGCGGGGCCCAGAGCTGGGACCCACAGTCCCTGCCAGCCCAACATCCTTGACGCTATTGCGTCCTGTGGTGTCAGCGGCAGCAGCAGACACTGCTGCCTAATGAATTCTTTTAAAAAAAATAAAAATAAATATCTTACAGTTTTCCATAGATAGAACCTGCTACAGGTGGATCCACTCCACTCATTAGATTCTACTGCTCATGATCGACTAAATGAGTCCAATATGCAGTATATTTGGGCCAAGTAGAACCATCAAGGTAGGTCCTCACGGATTTTAAAGGTAAAAATCGTTATCTTCCATGATAGGGCCCGCCAAAAAGATCAGATTTTCCTCATACTTCAGATCAATGTCTAAAATGATCTGAGAAGTGGAATGGATGGCATGGATTAAGCCAATGTATCAAGGTGAGGCCTGCATACCTAGCCCACTCCAAAACCTTAAACCAAGCCAATATTTATTTATTTAGCCTCTGTTGGTCTCAGCGCACCTCATTGCCCATATACATTCCTTCGTGTAGCCATGTTCAGCGCCCATGGACGCCGGACGGACGGTGTAAACACTCTAATCAAGGTGGGTCCCACATGAACGTGGCCCACGTGATTTGGATCAACTTGATATGTGTGTTTACATCATCTGGACCCTCCAAGAGGGGTGGCAAAGTAGGTTGGTCCCCATGTTTAGATAGCCATGGGGTCCATTTGATAGACGGTTGAGACACCACATACACTCATTGAATGGGCCACAAAATAAAGGGAGAGAGAGAGAGAGAGAGAGAGAGAGAGAGAGAGGCACCCACCTTTCCTTCTTCCTCCCTAGTGCTCTAAGGCTCCTTAGCTTCGATTCCAACGGTAGAGATGAGGTTTGAATGGTTGAGATGGGAGATGGAAGGGTAAGGAAAGTGGGCCACACTTGTGGCTTTCTTGGAGAGGAGGGAAAGCTTGGACGTGAGGTGTGGGTTTGCTTGGAATGAAAATGAGAAATGAGAGAGAGAGAGGAGTTGTGTAAGGGATATGGCATGGGAATATATGGGTTACCTTGACTTTTTGGTAAGAATGGGATGGGATAGGTATGGGTGTTGTTGACTTGAGGGTGAGAGAGGGATGGGTGTGATGGGATATGTATTTGACTTGTACATTGATTGATTGATGTGACGAGTCATAGAGATTCCCTCGATATTTGCAACGCGCGGCATTTTTCCTTGAACTGAACGCGGGCCCACATCTCCTGGCCTGGGTATTACCTCGGGGCGCAAGACGCGGCATCAGAACCACGGCGACGACGCAGTTTCTAGGGTACAAGTCTCGGGTTGAGTCGACTAGCATGTATCATAGTGTGTGAATCAGGGTCACGCGCAAATGCCGGTTAAGGGTCGAGGTTGCTGGAATTCGACCGGAAAGACCGCGGAAGTCTACCGAACGATACGGTCTAGGATACGGGTCTTACAGGTTTCGCAGGGAAAAAATTATAGGAGAGCAAAGGGTCTGCTACATGCTGAAAAGGAGTGCAGAGTGAGAGAAGGGTTGAAGTATTTATAGCATGTGCAGTCGAGTGTGGTATGCGGATTTCTATGGCACGGACTCGTGCAAACCCCATCAGGGTGATTATTTTGATCCTTTTCTTTGATTTTGGAGAAATAAAGATAGGATCAAGGGGGCATTTATTGAGGCAAAGAAAATGATGAAGAAAGAATTAAAGCAAAGGAAGATTGAGAGATAGAAAGAAAATTAGAAAAGAAGAAGAATGAAGTAGCTTAAAGGAGGTTTGCGCGAGTACATTAACTGATATCCGTTGCATGGGTCCGCGCAACTAAAATATATGTTACGCAGGTTCACGTAACAAAATCCATAACTGATTCTTTGTAAAAAGATCTAAAACATTGAAAGGTGGGTCCCAGGGTGCCAAAATTGAGGTTCCACACGTGCGAGGGCCTATAAATACCCCCTCCTCTCCTTCATTTGGACAGATTGAAGATTTTGGAGAGGAAGCAGAGTGAGGAGGAAGACTGAAGGTAAGAGAGGAAGTTTCAGAGGTTTGCGCGGGACTGTGCAACCGATATCCATGGTGCGGGTCCGTATAACCTGAAAAGGGCCTAGCTATATGCCCTAGAGGGGGGGTGAATAGGGCAATGCCAAATAAAACTAAACAACGGAATAATAAAAGAAATAAAGCACAATGCTGAATTGAAAGTAATCTCAATAGCCTAAAATAAAGAGAATGATACTATATCAGTTCTAAGGACAACCTTACACCAAAAACCAAAGGTTTAGGGTAGGACAACCTTATTTCTAGAACGTCCTTTGTATCACAAACTAATGAGGAATAAAAAGCAAAGCAAACAAAATAACTTGCAGAAATAAATCCAAGTTATTACAACATTCCCCACACTTGCTTGAAATAAAATGATTACAACATTCATCCACAAACACAATCCACAAAACAACGATATATAGTGGTTCGCCTGTGTGTACACCAATTGTTATCCAACAGCCACACAGAATGCTACTCCACTCTTAATATCCTCACACAGGGGATATTAGCATGCACTATCAAAATAGGTTTCACAGGTTCACCTAAAACCTTCACAACTGTGTCTTTTTATCACGGGCTTACACAATCCAAAAACCCATACAATCTGAGTTTTCTGGCTCTCCTCAAATAACCACAACAATGAGATTTTTCTGGTAAATCTCAAACAAAACCAAAGAAACTAAATTACACAAATGTAAAATACCTGAATCTCCTTTTGAAGTAGCCCGGTAGAACCAATCGGAGTAGAAGTTCGATTCAACGTTCAAAGTCCAATACATGACTGGTCTTAGACTGGTCGTAGCAGAGCTAGGACTGGTCTTGAAGTCCCTAAGACTGGTCTTAGAACAGTCCGAACAAGCATATTAAAATATATGAATTATGTATCTAGAATGACCTACAGTAAAGCCCATCCTAAGGTCAATCTAAGGTCAAACAAACCTTAAAATTGAGATGGACATTGTTAGTCTGTACACTCAGATGACCCTTAAGAGAAACTTGAGAATTTACGAATCTTGTTGTAGGCATTCTCGAGCTTGATCCTTTCTTGAGTTGACAAAGTCTTCTACTATACTTGAACTTGTGTGAATCTTGAACAATCATACTTGAAGACTTCTATTCTTGAATTCTTCATCCATGACTTGAAACTTTCTTCATATAAGTTCTTGTCTTGAAATACGATGTCTTGAAGCAATGAATAGTCATGAAACACAAGAAATACAAGACATGGATATAGGTTTGGGCACCACAAAATTTGACAACCAAAGGGATATGAAATCATAGCACTTACAATCTCCCCCTTTGTCAAATTTGTGACGAAACACATATCATATAGATAAGAGTAACATCATACAAATTACTTTACTCCCCCTGAGAAATACGAATACTGCTCATGTAAACAATAAATACGAGTACTGCTCATGTAAACAATAAATACGAGTACTGCTCATGTAAACAATAAACACCATGTAAACACCCAGACTCCATATTCTCAATCCACATATCCTTCTCAATCAATCAATCCAAACAACAAATTACTCCCCCTTTCCATCCTTTCCATACTACTCCCCTTTACTATACTACTCCCCCTTTTTGTCACAAAATGACAAGGGAAAGTCACAATAGAAAGAGAACAATAACATAGAGAGTAATAATGAGAAAGAAATATGGAAGGACAGAGCATATTTCAAAATAAAACCGGAATCATCAAGCTATAACCAAGTTAATACAATATCCAAAATAAAAGACAAGTTAATGTTATACAATCCAAAAGATAATCACCTAATCAGATCCAGAGGAGGGAGCAGGGATAGTAGGATCAATCTGGTGTAAGCTCCTATTGATGCGACGAAGATATTTTTGCATATATTTAAACTGCATATCATGGGCTATACTCATGTTATCAACCTTCTCCTCCAATGCACGAAGGCGTGCATCATAATTAGATGGATCATAATTAGGATCATTTGGCGAATCAGATTCAATTTCATCAAATAACTCATCCATATTAATGTCCTGTTGAGGAAGATCGCCAGCTTCCCCTTCATTTCCAGCTTCACCACCATCACCACCAACACCACCTTCATCTACTTAGCCAGGAAGAAAATCCAACTTCATCTTATTAAGATTGGTATTATTGAAAATAAGATGATAAATTGGTGCCTCATTAATAGGTTTATCAACAAGCATGTGAGTGGCTAAAACAGTCATAAGATAACTAAACGGAATATCACTATGACCCGGATGGAGACGAAACTGTATGATAAAATGACAAATCAAAAAAGGAAGGCAGATCATGGTACCAGAAGCAATAGAATGAAACACACGAACTATGAAAGAAGTCAACTCAATTTTATTACCGGACCGAGGATACACATTTGAAATGAAGAAATGATGTAACACTCTGTATCTAGGTAACAGATACTTTGAAGGGAGCGCATTCCCTTTGTGTGTCCATTGCGCATCAATTTTGCATAAGTCTCTTGTTAACATGTGTTTTTTCGATTCAGATGGTTTGTCGTATAGAGTATGAATCGGTATACCTTCATCATTAACGGGTATATCCATAATACCTAATATTAAATGACGGTCTACTTCAAATTTCCCTTCTCTAGTATCAATTGAAAAAGTTAAATTGTCAAGGGAGAATTCTGAGATACAAGCAACCATTGATTGTGCAATAGACTGGTATGCAGGCCCACCCCAAAGAAAAATGTTAGCCTAGCCAACAGATTCAAGGAGAGGGACAATACCATATGGTGCAATGTGATTGAGATCAGCGGTATGCTCAACAATAACATTATGGAGACGCAAATCCCGTACATCTTGAGGATCATCTTCGGGTGACCGAAGGTGCCATTTTGTTATTGGTGTAGATCTAGATGAGGATGGACCACGAGATGTTTTCTTCTTTCCTCTAGCATCCATATTCAAAAAGATATACAAAGAGCAAGAGAAATGCACAAAAGGAAGGATGAGTTTTCTTTAGATCAGTAAATTGAAAAGAAACCCTTGAAAAATCTAACAAAAAGATGAAACTAGCTACACAATGATCAAATCAAAGCATAGAGAGCCTGAATCTTCAAGAAAAATGAAGAAATAGGACTAACCTTGAAGAAATACAAAAAATTCTATGATTGGTCGAGCCACGACTTGGTGTAGGTCGGAGTGAAAATGAAGAAGAAGGAGATTTTCCCAAATTATATCATATTCACGAGCTCCACGACCGGTCGAGTGCGGTGCACGACTGGTCGTGTACAGCTACGACCGGTCGAGTATCGACCAAAAATATAATTTTTAATGTAAAAATTAAAATTTAAACACAAATAATATTAAATATAATACACTATGATACATGCTAGCAAGAATACTCAATGTAAAATGCACATACCAAGATCAAATTTTAATTTATTAAACCTGCTTTTGTCGAGCGGTTTAGTAAATATATCAACAAGTTAATTTTTGGTTGATATATATTCCGAGGAAATAACTTTTTCTTCAACCAACTCACGAATGTAATGATACCTAATGTCAATGTGCTTAATACGTGAATGCTGGATTGAATTTTTGAAAATATTTATAGCACTGGAATTATCACAATGTAAGATCATTGAATCTTAATTAATTCCATAATCGCTTAGCATGCGTTTCATCCAAACTAGTTGAGTACATGCATATTCTGCTGCAATATACTCAGCCTCAGCAGTGGAGAGAGATATTGAGCTTTGCTTCTTGTTGAATCAAGAAACTAAGCAATTTTCAATGTAAAAACAACCACCACTGGTTGATTTTCTATCATCGATATTACCGGCCCAATCAGCATCTGAGAACCCGGCTAATTGAACACTAGTATCAAAAGGATACCAAAGACCTAAATTTAAAGTACTTGCGGCATATCTAATAATTCGTTTAACAGCAGTAAGATGTGATTCCTTAGGATAAGACTAATATCTTGCACAAATACCAACACTTAACGCGATATCAGGTCTACTTGCAGTTAGATACAACAAACTACCAATCATACTACGATATAGTTTAGGATCTATATCTTTACCTGTAGAGTCTTTTGAGAGTCTTAACGTTGTACTCATAGGAGTATCAAAGTTCTTACCATTCTCAAATCTAAACCTTTTAACCAAGTTTGAAGCATATTTGGTCTGGAAAATGAAAATTCCTTCAGGTTGTTGTTTTACTTGCAACCCTAGGAAATAGTTTAGTTCACCAATCATGCTCATTTCGAACCTTGATTTCATAAGATCTGTAAACTCAATAGACATGTTAGAGCAAGTTGATCCATAAATAATATCATTAACATAAATTTGAACCATCAAAATATCATTGTTATGTTTCTTAACAAAGAGCGTCTTATCAACACTTCCTACTTGAAAGATATGACTAAGTAAGAATTTAGTCAATTTCTCATACCATGCCCTAAGTGCTTTTTTTAGACCATAGAGAGCCTCTTTGAGATGAAATACATGGTTAGATAACTTGGGGTCTTCAAACCCTGAAGGTTGTTCAACATACACCTCTTCATGTAAATCGCCATTCAAGAAGGCACTCTTTACATCCATCTGATAAATCTTAAATTTTCTAAAGCATGCGATGGAAATAAAAAGTCTGATTGATTCAAGGCGAGCGACTGGAGCAAAGGTTTCATCGTAATCGATGCCTTCAATCTGAGTGTACCCTTGTATAACCAGTGTAGCCTTGTTTCGTATTATATTTCAAAGTTCATTAGACTTATTTTTAAAAATCCATTTTGTTCCAATAATGTGTTTATCTTTAGGTCTAGGAACAAGATACCAGACATCATTACGAACAAATTGATTAAGTTCATCCTGCATAGCAACTATCCAATTTTCGTCAGAAAGTGCTTCTTTCACATTAACCGGTTCTATTTGGGATGTAAAACAAACATAATTGCATATGTTCTTAAGTTGTTTGTGAGTACGAACTCCAGTGAGAGGGTTTTCAAGAATTTGATTAGTAAAATGATCTTTGATAGTCCTTGGTTCAGATTCCTTTTGTGTAACATCCCGAAAATCGGGGGGTCGAGCAAAAACCCAACTCCCGAGTTCTAAAATATTATTTATGCAACATAGATATGTATGATTGAATGTTGTCTGTGATAATGTATTAAACATGAGTGAGATTAAGCCAGAACAGCATATCATACTCCAGAGACAGTTAAATTTGCAAGCGGAAGACTGTGATAGTATGTATAACATATATAAACTGTTGTATGTCTCTAGAGTGTGAATATATTACCAGGTTATACACATACATGTATACTTCAAAAGTAAACAAAATGATTATACATGAGGGCGCTAAAAATATAAAATGACAAGTGTCAATGTATCTAATCAACCTCCCTGTAATCCCGTCAATCAGATCATGCATAAAGGAGAGATCCTCCTCCTCATCATCAAGTCCAGCACCGCCTCGCAGGCCGCGCCATCATCTGCAATCACAATAGGGACTGGTGGGTGTCCGGAAACACCATCCCGTAACGTGGGAGTGAGTGATCAACTCAGTGGGATAAGAGAGCAGAGATTAGCATGTTATCAAATCAATCATGCGATAATAGTAAAGCAGTAAATCAAACAATCCTAATACTGTTGTTAATGCAATATGACATGACGTGATGTATGCCCTCACCGACGATCTCCCTCATACGGAAACATCTTACGACCGCGGCATGCCACACTCCCTAGAGTGCTCCACATCTTCCAGGCACATGCAATGTTATGGTGATATGATTTCCAAGTTGTTATTAGTCCATTCAAACAGCAGGATTGAGAAACTAAGGTACCTCCCTTATATCAATCCCAACACAGATCCTGTCTAGGGTCGTCACTCCTAGAAATCTCATACGATGTATATTTTGTAGGTCGCTGCAAGGGCTGCCAGGGCTGTTGCACGCACTCGTTGCACCGCTCCCCCATCACCTTATCAATACAGGCCTACTATACTCTACTGCTACGGAAGGGTCTTCGCCTCCCGTAGACTCAGAATACGCTCGCGGTCACTACAAAGGGCTGCCAGGGCTGTTGCTCGCACTCGTTGCACCACTCCCCCATCACCTTATCAATGTAGGCCGACAGCAAGAATATAGTGTCCCATACCACCATAATCTGCTCAAGAGATAGGTGTACAAAGGGCTCCGGAACGAAGTTTACTTAATGCATATCCAATTCGGGGCTATTTCGGTTCAAAAGATGTTTTCTGGTGGTCCCCTGGTCGAATGCGATCGGACTTAAGCTCATGCGTACCAGATCTAGCACGTATTAAGTTTTCAGTCCGACAGGGTTCGCAGATTGCACGTGGTGGGCCAGTTTCAGTTCAGCGGTCACCGCACGTAGATCAGGGCTGAAAGTCTCATGATATAAAATAGAAATTTCTCCTGATCCGAGGGTGTAATCTGGATGAATTCTGACGGTCAGAATGCTCAATACTGACGCGTCAAGTCGTGTGCCAGATTTGAATTTGAAATTCTAACTATGTCCCTATTCGCACTCTCTTCGGTCCGGGCTCCCTGTGATTATCGGTTTGACTTGATTTTCGGAATAAGTGTCAAGTCCAGCTAGGCGGTTCTAACGGTCTAAGATAGGAGGTATCGGACTTTCGACGAGCGGTCTAGATCTAATACAAAGATTCAAACTGGTCTAGAGAACAAACCTGCTTAGAGTTTGATCCGAGGCTTTAGAGCATTATAGCACCATTGGTTCCACTCGCTTTGGGCCTTGTAGAACGTATTTAAAGTGATCAGGGACTATTTTCCAGCTACTTTATAACTTACACTTATTTTCCAAAGGAATTAATCCTACGTGATTTCTTTGACTATGGAATTGGGTTCTGAGCGATTTCTCAGGTGTTTTAGTTAACCCATTACCTAAGGACGTCTAATCCCAGATTAGCCAAAATCCGGGGTGTTACAATTTGACTTGATGAGGTATCTTGATTGTCGATAATAAGAGCTTCATCATCATCTGAACTTGGAGCTGGTGTATTCAAATGATCATCAATGACCACATTGATGGACTCTTAAATCACACCAGTTCTCTTATTTAGAACCCTATAAGCTCGACTGTTCAAAGAATAACCAAGAAAAATACCTTCATCACTCTTCGTATCAAACTTTTTCAAATTTTCACGATCACGTAAAATATAACACTTGTTGCCAAAAACTCGAAAGTATTTGACAGTAGGTTTCTTTTCAAACCATAATTCATAAGAAGTTTTATTATCAGATTTACTGGTATAAACCCGATTAATAATATAGCATGTGGTATTAACTGCTTCAGCCCAAAGATTTCTAGAGAGCTTCATACTATTCATCATAACAATAGCCATATCTTGAAGCACTCTGTTTTTTCTTTCAACTATACCATTTTGTTGTGGTGTTTTGGGCACGGAGAATTCATGAGATATTCCCTGATCACTACAGAATTTCTCAAAACTACTGTTTTCGAATTCGGATCCATGATCACTACGGATCCTACTAACAGGAGAACCTTTCTCATTTTGGATTCATTTAATGACCTTTTTCACTTCATCCAGGGTTTCAGTTTTATCTTTTAAGAAAGATACCCAAGTGAATCTGGTATAGTCATCTACGATAACTAAGATGTATTTTTTGCCTCCTCGACTCTCCGATCTGGTTGGTCCAATAAGATCCATGTGGAGAAGCTCGAGTGGTCTAGATGTAGTATTGGAGTTTACTTTCTTGTGAGAGTTCCTAATCTGTTTGCCCAACTGACATTCACCACATATTTTGTCTACTCTTTGCAATTTGGGTAGACCTCTAATTAGTTCTCTTTTGCTCAATCTAAATAAGTTCCAGTAGTGTACATGTCCAAGACGTTTATGCCATAATTCAATCTCATCAGTATGGACCATGTAACACGAATGAGTAGATGAGCTTGCATCACTAACGATGTAGTAGTTTTCAGAAGTTCTGCAACCAGTTAATATAACAACACCCTTTTTATTAACTATCTCACAACCTTGATTAGAAAACTTCACACTATGGTTGTTATCGCATATCTGAGAAATGCTTAGAAGGTTGTGTTTTAAGCCCTCAACATACAAAACATTCTTAAATAAGGGAAGGTTATAAAGTTGAATCGTACCTTGGCCAATGATCTTGCAATTGCTTCCATCACCAAATGTGATTGACCCGTCAGTCATATCTTTTAGATTGGTGAATAAATCCTTGTTACCTGTCATATGCCTGGACCAACTACTATCTAGGTACCACTTTGAATGGCTTGTAGCTTTGAAAGCAGTGTGGGTAACCAAGCAGGCAACTTTAGGAACCCATTTCAGAACTGTTTTGGGTTTAGGAGTATAGATGGTCTTTTTCTGTCTGTTGTTAAAGGAGAGACTTATAGAGTTAGACTTTAATAGCTCCTTGAGTAGATCAATTATTTTTTCAGTCAATGGATTTCGGTTTTGAAAATCAAAGTTGACATGACTACCTTTAGGTTTTTGAAAAGTCCTTAAATTTTTGGAAAAACCTTGATAAGTATTCTTTTCTTTTGAGATTGAAGACTCTCCTTTTACAAATTTAGGAGCAGTGTTCTTTTGTTTAGGAGATGTATTCTTATCATAGCCCAACCCGGATCGATCACCACATTGTCTTGATCCGGATAATAATTTTTCCAATTTAGGATCACCTTGGGCATATCTCCATGTGTCTTTCAAACTTAGAAGAGAAGCTACCTCATTGTTGAGTTTCTCATTTTTGGATTTCAAATCTTCAATTTTGGAGGTTTTGAAATCTAAATCACATTTGGTCTTTTCAAAAGAATTGAAAATATGAGACTTTTCTAAAACGAGAGACTCATAATCTTCTTTAAGCTTAGAAAATTTTTCTTTTTGTAATTTGATCTTGACGGCAATTTTACAACTCCTCTTATAAAGGGCATTATAAGCATCCTGAAGATCATCTTCATTATTGCAATCAGTATTCAGATTTTCTTCACTAGATATATCATCATTATCTGAAAAAGTGATCTTGGCTAGAGTCATAAGGGCTTTAACATCATCACCCGACTCGGTTTCAGAATCTTCTGATTTAGAAGAGGATTCAGAATCAGATAACTCATCCCAAGTAGCCATCATGCTTTTTCTTTTTGATTTGTCCTTTTTAGGACATTTATTAGCTAAGTGCCCATACTCTTGACAGTTGTAACATTAACTATCTTTCAAAGATTTTCGAGCTCTAGGTTTAGATAGTCTCTTATCATTTGATTTTTGAAAATCAACTTTTTCTTGTTTTTGAAAATTTTGTAAAACTTTTTTTCTAAAAGTGCCATATCATCTTCGAAATTTTCTAAGTCCGAAGTGCTTTCTTGTGAAACATTTTTAGATGATTTGAGAGCAATTGATTTTCCTTTAGGAGCTTTAAAGGATAACTCGTAGGTTTGTAATGAACCAACTAGTTCCTCAACCCTCATGGTATCCATATCACGAAGTTCCTGAATCGCGATCACTTTAGAATTGAACCATTTAGGAAGTGAGCGTAGTATCTTTGCGCACACTTTACTTTCTGGGATTCTATCACCAAGACCCCACATAGAGTTCACAATGTCATTCAATCTAGTGTAGAAATCCATAAACATCTCATTCTCCTCCATATGAATTTCTTAAAATTTAGTTGTGAGAAGTTGGACTTTAGATTTCTTGACAATAGATGTACCCTCGTGTGTCATTTCTAATACATCCCATGCTTGTTTTGCATTTTCACAAGAGATGATTCTTTTGAATTCATCTGGTGATAATGCACAAGTAATTGCATTTAGTGCTTTTGCATTGGCACTACTCTCACTTTTCTAAAGTGTGGTCCAAAGAGAATAAGCTGTTACTTTCATTGATTTTGAACCATCGACATTAGTTACTTCAGTGATAGGAGGGTTCCATTCATTCACTGTGGCCAGCCACATACTTTCATCCAAGGATTTGAGGAAGATCCTCATCCTGGCTTTCCAATAGGCATAGTTTATGCCATTAAAGGGTGGTGGCCTAGTGACTGATAGGCTATCAAAATTTGACATCTTAATATAGCTTAGATCGTTAGCTCAGGAAATAAATCCAATAAATAAACAATAAGAACGAACTATTAGGCTTTGATACCACTTGAAAAGGGCCTAGCTATATGCCCTAGAGAGGGGGTGAATAGGACAATGCCAAATAAAACTAAACAGCGGAATAATAAAAGAAATAAAGCACAATGCTGAATTGAAAGTAATCTCAACCTTACACCAAAAACCAAAGGTTTAAGGTAGGAAAACTTATTTCTAGAACGTCCTTTGTATCACAAACCAATGAGGAATAAAAATCAAAGCAACTAAAATAACTTGAAGAAATAAATCCTAAGTTATTACAACATTCCCCACACTTGCTTGAAATAAAATGATTACAACATTCATCCACAAACACAATCCACAAAACAATGATATATAGTGGTTCACCTATGTGTACACTAACTGTTATCCAACAGCCACACAGAATGCTACTCCACTCCTAATATCCTCACACAGGGGATATTAGCATGCACTATCAAAATAGGTTTCATAGGTTCACCTAAAACCTTCACAATTGTGTCTTTTTATCACGGGCTTACACAATCTAAAAACCCACACAATCTGAGTTTTCTGGCTCTCCTCAGATAACCACAACTATGAGATTTTTCTAGTAAATCTCAAACAAAATCAAAGAAAGTAAATTACACAAATGTAAAATACCTGAATCTCCTTTTGAAGTAGCCCGGTAGAACCAATCGGAGTAGAAGTTCGATTCAACGTTCAAAGTCCAATACTCACTTTAAGAATGGTTCTAAGTCTAATTGATTTTAAATCAAAAAGGTTAGTTCTATTTGATTTTGAATCCAAGAAGAAGGAATATCAGAAATTCCCCTTTTCAAATAAGATTGGAATGTAGATCAAAATCAAATAATAAACAAGCTAGCAAAAGGAATATTAAATGAGCACAAAGTAGCTTAAAAAAAAACACAAACTTATCTCAGAGTATGTCCTAAAGATTGCTTGAATTGAGTCAAATTGAATTGTAAAACTCTGAAGTTCGTGCTCTATTTATAGCCTGAAAAATCCTATCTACGATTGGTCTTAGGATCTTAGGACTGGTCGTAGCTTCAAAGATTTTCAAAGATTTTCACGGGATAAGGATTCATTGTTCCACGACTAGCCCTGGGTAACCCACGACCAGTCTTGGGCCACCTATGTCTGGTCGTGGGCCACCTACAACCGGTCGTGGGTCACCTACGACCGGTCGTAGGACCCCTAATTTAGTTGCTAGAGTTTGAGTTGTAGGGCTAAGACTGGTCGAAGGACGAGTCGTACAGCCCACAGGACTGGTCGTAGAATGTCCAGGACTGGTCGTAGGATAACCAGAAAAATCCAAAAATCTTCAACAACCTATGACTAGTCCTGAAAAACGTAAGATTGGTCGTAGCAGAGCTAGGATTGGTCTTGAAGTCCCTAGAACTGGTCTTAGAATAGCCCGAACAAGCATATTAAAATATATGAATTATGTATCCAAAATGACCTACAGTAAAGCCCATCCTAAGGTCAATCTAAGGTCAGACAAACCTTAAAAGTGAGATGGACATTGATAGTCTATACACTCATAAGACCCTTAAGAGAAGCTTGAGAATTTACGAATCTTGTTGTAGGCCTTCTCGAGTTTGATCCTTTCTTGAGTTAACAAAGTCTTCTACTATACTTGAACTTGTTTGAATCTTGAACAATCATACTTGAAGACTTCTATTCTTGAATTCTTCATCCATGACTTGAAACTTTCTTCATATAAGTTCTTATCTTGAAATACGATGTCTTGAAGCAATGAATAGTCATGAAACACAAGAAATACAAGACATGGATATAGGTTTTGGCACCACAAAATTTGACAATCAAAGGGATATGAAATCATAACATTTACATAACCAGACTGTCCTGCTGTCTGTAAAGCAAAGGGGACGACATGCTACTGAAATGGTTAAGTTTCTAGATTTCTTTTGTCGGAAGTTTTGAGATCAAGAAACCAGTAGAAGAGATACCCGAGTCATATTCCTCTTAAAGAGATGATCAAATTATGAGTCGAAATGCTTTCGGATTTGATATCTAACTTGGATATTTAAACTTTGTTAATTTGTACATTCTAAATAATCTATCTTAGAATGTAACACCCCGAATTTTGGCCAATCTGGGATTTGACGTCCTTAGGCAGTGGGTCAACTAAAACACCTGGACAATCGCTCAGAACCTAATTCCATAGCCAAAGAAACCACTTAGGATTAATTCCTTTAGAACTAAGCATAAGTTAGCTAGCTCAACGATAGAGTAGCTGGGAAATAGTCCCTGATCACTTTAAATACTTTCTATAAGACCCAAATCGAGTAGAACCAATGACTCTATAATACTCTATAACATCGGATCAAACTCTAAGCAGGTTTGTTCTCTGGACCACTTTGAAATTTTACATTGGATCTAGACCACGCGTCGAAAGTCCGATACTTGCTATCTTAGACCGTTAGAACCACCTAGCTGGACTTGACAAATCATTTCCAAAATCAAGTCCAACCGATAATCACAGGCTATTTCATTGAGCCCGGACTAAAGAGAGTGCGAATAGGGACAGAATTAGAATTTCAAATTCAAATCTGGCACACGACTTGACGTGTCAGTATTAAGCATTCTGACAGTCAGAATTCAGCCAAATTACACCCTCGGATCAGAAAAAATATCTATTTCATATCATGAGATTTGCAGGCCTGATCTACGTGCGGTGACCGCTGAACTGAAACTGGACTGCCACGTGCAATCTGCGAACCCTGCCGGACTGAAAACTTGATGCTTGCTAGATCCTGTACGCATGAGCTTAAGTTCGATAGCGTTCGGCCAGGGGACCACCAGAAATCATCTTTTGGACCGAAATGGCCCCGATTTGGTTATGCACTAAGTGAACTTTCTTCCTGAGCCTATTTTGGGCATTTTTGGGCTTATAAAAGGGGTTGAAACCCTCACTCCTCTCTCCCATCCGAATTTGAGAGAAACCCTAGATTGGGAGAGAGAAAAGGTGAGAGTTTGTGAGAGAGATTAGGGGAGAATTTTCCTGTCTTTGCACCGCCTGTTGCACGTGCTTAGCAACACGCTTCCATCATTTAGCCGGTGATTTCTTCACATTTTCAGGTAAGAAATAACCCTAGAAAGTTGCTGATTTGATGTTTCTTTCGTTCCATAGCTTGCTAGTTAATAGATCTTGTAAAAAAGGTCCTCTAGTAGCCGTAGACGAAGCGTATACGCTCCGTTCGAATTTACACATCCATAAGAGACAAGGTGCAGATTTTAGACGCTTTGATTGACTTTTTCCAACGCTTTCAATGTCGTTTAATAGTAGATTATCGACGGCATCGCCGTTTGACATGTACGACATGCTGTCCGTTTCCTGTTTCGTAAACTGGCGAAGAATATGAGATTTAGGGCATTTTAGTCATTTGTAAGAAGTACTGATTTCATTCATATTTTGCTGATGTGATTGACATGATTTGTTGTCGCATTAGAATGTTAGGTATGTGTGCATAATTAGTTTGGCGAAGAAATTCGCCTAAATGCGCACTTCGGGTCGACATACTATATGTAGACTTAAGTGTGTAGTGTAAGTGTTTGTATTAATGCTTGTATTAGTATGTATTGAATTAAATGATGTTATGGATTAGTTTGAGATTGGTTTCTCAATTAAAATGCTGATGTGAATGATTTCCTACATGTTAGTTATATGCATGATTTCATTGTATGTATGAAATGCATGTACTTGATGATTTACTTAAGTTCTATGTTATAACATGTGTTAACATGCTCACGTGGTTGAATTTCAATTCCAATACTCTCATATGATTTGCTGATGCGATTCCTTAATTGTTTGGGACTATGCTTAGTCCAGGCAGTCGGTAACCGAGCGAATTCGTGGTTAGCTTTTCTTAGCCACGAACGACGCGTCGATGAACGCGAGCCGTGTTCTGGAGTTGGTGGCAGTGGTTTGGCCACACGAAGTGTTTTACGCACTTCATGTCGTTCGACTTGAGATGCGATCGCGCTAGTCGAGCCCGTCAAGTAACCCGACTGGCCGTTGTATGTTCACCCTGCATGAGTCATAACTGCTTGAACCTAGGGTACTGAACTTACCATTGTAAACCCTATTAACCATGGTACCTTGATCCACGAAGACTCATGAGCCGGGCATGGTGGTATGGGACACCGTGGTCAAGCTGTCGGCCTACGCTGGGGCCACAAATCTCCCCGTAGTGACTAGTGAGCACCTAGTCTCGTGAGCAGATTATGGTGGTATGGGACACTATATTCTTACTGTCAGCCTACACTGATTAGGCGACGAGTCCTTTGTAGTGACCGCGAGCGTATTCTGAGTCTACGGGAGGTAACGACCCTTCAGTAGCAGTAGAGTACAGTAGGCCTGTATTGATAAGGTGATGGGGGAACGGAGCAACGAGTGCGTGCAACAGCCCTGGCAGCCCTTGCAGCGACCTATAAAATATAGATCGTATGAGATTACTAGGAGTGACGACCCTAGACAGGATCTGTGTTGGGATTGATACAAGGGAAGTGCCTTAGTTTCTCAATCCTGCTGTTTGAATGGACTAATAACAACTCGAAAATCATATCACCATGTAACACCCCGGATTTTGGCCAATCTGGGATTTGACGTCCTTAGGCAATGGGTCAACTAAAACACCTGGAAAACCACTCAGAACCCAATTTCATAGCCAAAGAAACCACTTAGGATCAATTCCTATGGAAATTTAGCGTAAGTTAGCTAGCGCAACGCTGGAGTAGCTGGGAAACAGTCCCTGATCACTTTAAATACGTTCTACAAGACCCAAATCGAGTAGAACGTATGACTCCATAATACTCTATAACCTCGGATCAAACTCTAAGCGGGTTTGTTCTCTGGACCACTTTGAATTCTTGTATTGGATTTAGACCGCGCGTCGAAAGTCTGTTACTTCCTATCTTAGACCGTTAGAACCGCCCAGCTGGACTTGACAATCATTTCGAAAATCAAGTCAAACCGATAATCACAGACTATTTCATTGAGCCCGGACTGAAGAGACCGCGAATAGGGACAGAATTGGAATTTCAAATTCAAATCTGGCACACGACTTGACACGTCAGTATTAAGCGTTCTGACCGTCAGAATTCATCCAGATTACACCCTCGGATCAGGAAAAATTTCTATTTATTATTATGAGACTTCCAGCCCTGATCTACGTGCGGTGACCGCTGAACTGAAACTGGTCCGCCACGTGCGATCTGCGAACTCTGTCGGACTGAAAACTTAATGCGCGCTAGATCTGGTACGCATGAGCTTAAGTCCGATCGCATTCGACCAGGGGACCACCAGAAATGCCCTTTTGGACCGAAACAGCCCCGATTTGGATATACCTCAAGTATACTTTGTTCCCAAGCCTGTTTTGGGCACATTTGAGCTTATAAAAGGGGTTGAAACCCTCACTTCTCTCACCCATCCGAATTTGCTAGAAACCCTAGCTAGAGTGAGAGAGAAAGTGAGAGTTTGTGAGAGAAGGTGGGAGAGCTTTTCCTGCTGCTGCTGCACATGCTTAAGCGGCGTATTCCAATCACTTTGCCGGTGATTTCTCCGCGTTTCTAGGTAAGAAATAACCCTAGAAAGTTGCTGATTTGATGCTTCTTTAGTTCCATAGCTTGTTAGTTGATAAATCTCGTAAATCAGGTTCTCTATTCGCCGTAGACGAAGCGTATACGCTCCGTTCGAATTCTCATCCCTAAAAGGGAAAAGGTGCGGATTTTAGACGCTTTGATTGACTGTTTCCAAAGCTTTCAATGTCGTTTAATAGTAGATTATTGACGGCATCGCCGTTTGACATGTACAACATGCTGTCCGTTTCCTATTTCGTAAACTAACGAAGAATATGAGATTTAGGGCATTTTAGTCATTTGTAGGAAGTATAGATTTCATTCATATTTTGCTGATGTGATTGACATGAATTGTTGTCGCATTAGAATGTTAGGAATGCGTGCATAATTAGTTTGGCGAAGAGATTCGCCTAAATGCGCATTTCGGGTCGACATACTATATGTAGACTCAAGTGTGTAGTGTAAGTGTTTGTATAAATGCTTGTATTAGTATGTATTGAATTAAATGGTGTTATGAATTAATTTGAGATTGATTTCTCAATTAATATGTTGATGTAAATGATTTCCTACATGTTAGCCGTATGTACGATTTCATTATATGTATGAAATGCATATGTTTGATGTTGCACTTAAGTGGTATGTTATGACATGTACTTGATGATTTCATTATGGTTTAGTTGAGATTGAATTCTCAATTAATAGGCTAATGGAGAGGATTTCCTATATGTTGGCGATATGCATAATTTCATTATATGTGTGAAAGACATGTGTAGGATGATTTACTTAAGTTGTACGTTATAACAGGTGTTAACATGCTCACATGGTTGTATTTCATTTCCATTACTCTTACATGAATGCTGACATGATTCCATGATTGTTTGGGACTATACTTAGTCCAGGCAGTCGGTAACCGAGCGAATTCGTGGTTAGTTTATCTTCACCACGTACGACGCGTCGATGAACGCGAGCCGTGTTCTGGAGTTGGCGGCAGTGGTTAGGCCACACGAAGTATTTTACGCACTTCATGTCGTCAACTTGAGATGCGATCGCGCTAGTCGAGCCCGTCAAGTAACCCGACTGGCCATTGTATGTTCACCCTGCATGAGTCATAATTGCTTGAACCTAGGGTACTGAACTTACCATTGTAAACCCTGTTAACCATGGTACCTTGATCCATAAAGACTCATGAGCCGGGCATGGTGGTATGGGACACCGTGGTCGAGCTGTCGGCCTACGCTGGGGCCACAAACCTCCCCGTAGTGACCAGTGAGCACCTAGTCTCGTGAGCAGATTATGGTGGTATGGGACACTATATTCTAGCTGTCGGCCTACACTGATCAGGCGACGAGTCCTTTGTAGTGACCGCGAGCGTATTCTGAGTCTACGGGAGGCGACGACCCTTCAGTAGCAGTAGAGTACAGTAGGCCTGTATTGATAAGGTGATAGGGGAGCGGAGCAACGAGTGCGTGCAACAGCCCTGGCAGCCCTTGCAGCGACCTACGAAATATACATCGTATGAGATTACTAGGAGTGACGACCCTAGACAGGATCTGTGTTGGGATTGATATAAGGGAAGTACCTTAGTTTCCCAATCCTGCTGTTTGAATGGACTAATAATAACTTGAAAATCATATCACCATAGCATTGCATGTGCCTGGAAGATGTGGAGCACTCTAGGGAGTGTGGCATGCCGCGGTCGTAAGATGTTGCCGCATGAGGGTGATTGTCGGTGAGGGCATACATCACGTCATGTCATATTGCATTAACAACAGTATTAGAATTGTTTGATTTACTGCTTTACTATTATCGCATGATTGATTTGAGAACATGTTAATCCTTGCTCTATTATTCCACTGAGTTAGCTACTCACTCCCACGTTACGGGATGGTGTTTCCGGACACCCACCAGTCCCTTTTGTGATTGCAGATGATGGCGCGGCCTGGGAGGCGGAGCTGGACTTGATGATGAGGAGGAGGATTCCTCCTATATGCGTGTTCTGATTGACGGGATTACAGGGAGGTTGATTAGATACTTTGACACTTGTCATTTTATATTTTTAGCGCACTCATGTATATTCGTTTTGTCTACTTTTGGAGTATACATGTATGTATATAACCTGGTAACATGTTCACACTCTGGAGACATACAACAGTTTATATATATTATACATACTATTACAGTCTTCCGCTTGTTAATTTAACTGTCTCTGGAGTATGATATGTTGTTCTAGCTTAATCTCACTCATGTTTAATGCGTTATCATAGACAACATTCAATCATACATATCTATGTTGCATAAATAACATTTTGGAACTCGGGAGTTGGGTTTTTGCTCGACCCCCCGATTTTCGGGATGTTACAGATGGTATCAGAGCATGATTTGGATTAAATCGGGCCTGGGTTATGGTCATGCGACGTATGCTGTCACTTCCTCTGACTTAGGTGGGTGCGATAAGGGTCTAGAAACATTTCCAGGACCGCAGATTCGCCATTAGGCGAAGTCTATTCGGATCGATCGCACGATCGAGTCTGTAACGCATTTCGGGTCGTGTAAAGCAACCCGAATAGCTTCTAAGCCGTAGGAAGTCGGGTTGAGACGTCCTATGAACGATTTTAAACCCACAAAGGTAAATTCTTGGGCCGTGGGATGACCACGACTCCTTTATTCAATCGTCAGGGCTTAAAAACTCCGTTTCACCGAAAATCTTCGAAATTCTTCCTCTCACCACCCCAATCTTCAATTATTTCTTATCTATTTCATGTTAGGCATCAATCCTAATGTGAAAATAACATAAAATCCTACTTTCACAAAATTTTACAGTGAATACTAAAATTTAATGAAAAATGGCCATAAGGCCATTCTAACTTCACTTTCTTTAGCAACTAATGAGCTAGATGGATGTACTAGATCCTTCTACCCCAAACTAATATGCTGCATGATAGGGTTTTGCATTCGGGATTGAAGATTGGCCCCGAAAAGCCTCGAATGGATGTTACAAATGTTTTGGTCTCCCTAGGGCAATCTACAATGAACCAGAGTGTGAACCATACCTTTTTGGAATCCCTAGGGCAAGGGGAACCCATCCAATATGGCCTCAGTGGCCAGTTTGCAACTTCACCGGCGATGCCATCGCCGGTTCGGCGATGCATCGCCGGTCAAACTTGTCAGATGGGTTTGAACTTTGGGCTGGAGGAGTTTGGGGGCTAGGGTAGCCCCCTGGTATGCGGTCCGTACCTTGAAACCCCCTAAAAGATGTACTTCCTTCACAAAAGGCCCCTATTTCAAGCTCCATTTTCATTTTTGTTGCCCTATTCCAAAAACCGTGACTTTAAATGACTCCCAAATCCATCCTTAGTTGAAAAAGACCACTCTCCACCATTCTATTTCAGTTTGCAGCCCTTCCTCTTGAAGGTTTCATCGTTTGGAGCTCTTACAACGCCCAAATCGAGCTGAAATCGTGAGGTGCTCCATTCCCCTTTTTCATTCTCTTTTCTTTCTGAAAATACATCCTAGGGGAGCTTGAAGCATCCCTCTACAACGCCTAGATATCCCTTTTCTAGTTTGGTTAGCCATTTCCTTGCATTTCCCCCATTTTTCATGGCTATTGTTAAGCTGTTTTAGCCTTTTTCTCTCTTTTTCACCATCCTCCCTCTCAATCCTATTTCTCCATTTTCTTTGCTTAAGGGATACTGAAAATATATGGCCGAGAGAGCTCTAGTGAGCAACAGACAGTATTAGACTCGACAGGGATAAAGAAGGTAAGTCGGGAATGCGGTAAAGTCCTTTGGTAGAGTTAGGCATTTATGCCTTTGCCCTGTAGATTGTTTGATTTTTGTTTCAAGGATTTCGGTGTTTTGTTGTTATTGGGTCTAGGGATGTCACTGGTAGACAATGTGTTGCGTCAATGGTTTGGGCTTAGAACAGCCGAATGCATCTCTGTCATAATCCATGTGGAACTTTATTCCATATATTGTGACGAAATTTGGTTAGATGGAATACATGCCGTTTCATTTCGTTGTAAGGTATTGTCCCTAGGTTGGGAGTATAGTGACTCCCGGGATTCAGTCTACAAATGAATTTTTATCCCAACCCACCCTCCTACAAAGCATGCCACTCCCGATCCCAACATGGGATTAGGAATGTAGTTTCGTTTCATAGGCCCTTGGCGTTTTGGTCCTAGTGTTAAAACTCCTAGACTTGAAGGGTCTGACGACATAAGAAATCCGATTCTATTTAGATAATCTTGACCCTAAGCAATAGAACAACTTCCTGTAGTAGAAATGGTATGAAAAGCCATTTACCGTATAATCTTAGGCTTTGGATTATAGCTACAGAGTTACAGACTAGGCTACTAGTTGTCTTAGGCAGTGTAAGGCCTATATATGCTAAGGGATAGTAGGTTAGATTTGGTTGGAATGGGACTTCCTTCCTTCGATAAATCCCCTTATGACTTATAGACTTCTGTTGTTACCCATAGGAAGGAACCATACGCTCTCAGGGAACATTTATAACTCCCTCAGATTGAACTTAGAATGTACTAGCACACCCCTTAGAATTGCCTTTCCCAAGGACTTATTGCATTCGGGAATGCGGAATAAAGGAACTACATGTAAGCGATGTATTCGCGGTTTGAATCGACTTCTTAATCCTAGTGGTTACCAATAAATCCAATGCTCTGATCAAGCAAAGGATCGGCGTCGACTCGGATTAAGAACTGATACAACGCATTTTCTGTCCTGATTAGACAGAAGGTTCAACGTATCCGGCTTAGACCCACTATACAACCTTTCTTTTGTGATGGCCCAACCATCTACAACTAAATAGGATCACATTGTCTTTGGGAAATGGCGAGGACTTAAAGCTAGTAGAGAATTAGACATCTTGCCACCAACTCATACCTGCCCCTGAATTCAATCATAATAGAGATTAGGCTCATCTCTATGATCATAGGTACCAATGCCATAGAACGCATCATTAGCAAGGAAGACCATATAGAGAAAGGCTGTTTCCATTTTAGGTTAAGGATAGCCCCTAAGTTGCGCCTCGTTCTGATATACGGATCGATGCAAATATTCTTCAACCTTAAGTAAAACCAAGTTTTAAGGGGGGTAGAACGTATTGAGTCCAATCCAGTTAGGTTAGTCAACGCTACCGTTTGATCAGAGTGGCGCAGCGAAAGAGTGGTTGGCCTCTTTCCCACTGGCCCAAGATCGAAACCTTTGAGTTCGGATATACATACGATTAGGTTATTAAATAGGATTTGAACCTTCCTTAGAGAAAGTACTCCTTGCCCTTTGCCAATGTCGGGGACGACATTGTGTTTTAAGGGGGGTAGATTGTAACACCCCGGATTTTGGCCAATCTGGGATTTGACGTCCTTAGGCAATGGGTCAACTAAAACACCTGGAAAACCGCTCAGAACCCAATTTCATAGCCAAAGAAACCACTTAGGATCAATTCCTATGAAAATTTAGCGTAAGTTAGCTAGCGCAACGCTGGAGTAGCTGGGAAACAGTCCCTGATCACTTTAAATACGTTCTACAAGACCCAAATCGAGTAGAACGTATGACTCCATAATACTCTATAACCTCGGATCAAACTCTAAGCGGGTTTGTTCTCTGGACCACTTTGAATTCTTGTATTGGATTTAGACCGCGCGTCGAAAGTCTGTTACTTCCTATCTTAGACCGTTAGAACCGCCCAGCTGGACTTGACAATCATTTCGAAAATCAAGTCAAACCGATAATCACAGACTATTTCATTGAGCCCAGACTGAAGAGACCGCGAATAGGGACAGAATTGGAATTTCAAATTCAAATCTGGCACACGACTTGACACGTCAGTATTAAGCGTTCTGACCGTCAGAATTCATCCAGATTACACCCTCGGATCAGGAAAAATTTCTATTTATTATTATGAGACTTCCAGCCCTAATCTACGTGCGGTGACCGCTGAACTGAAACTGGTCCGCCACGTGCGATCTGCGAACTCTGTCGGACTGAAAACTTAATGCGCGCTAGATCTGGTACGCATGAGCTTAAGTCCGATCGCATTCGACCAGGGGACCACCAGAAATGCCCTTTTGGACCGAAACAGCCCCGATTTGGATATACCTCAAGTATACTTTGTTCCCAAGCCTGTTTTGGGCACATTTGAGCTTATAAAAGGGGTTGAAACCCTCACTTCTCTCACCCATCCGAATTTGCTAGAAACCCTAGCTAGAGTGAGAGAGAAAGTGAGAGTTTGTGAGAGAAGGTGGGAGAGCTTTTCCTGCTGCTGCTGCACATGCTTAAGCGGCGTATTCCAATCACTTTGCCGGTGATTTCTCCGCGTTTCTAGGTAAGAAATAACCCTAGAAAGTTGCTGCTTTGATGCTTCTTTAGTTCCATAGCTTGTTAGTTGATAAATCTCGTAAATCAGGTTCTCTATTCGCCGTAGACGAAGCGTATACGCTCCGTTCGAATTCTCATCCCTAAAAGGGAAAAGGTGCGGATTTTAGACGCTTTGATTGACTGTTTCCAAAGCTTTCAATGTCGTTTAATAGTAGATTATTGACGGCATCGCCGTTTGACATGTACAACATGCTGTCCGTTTCCTGTTTCGTAAACTAACGAAGAATATGAGATTTAGGGCATTTTAGTCATTTGTAGGAAGTATAGATTTCATTCATATTTTGCTGATGTGATTGACATGAATTGTTGTCGCATTAGAATGTTAGGAATGCGTGCATAATTAGTTTGGCGAAGAGATTCGCCTAAATGCGCATTTCGGGTCGACATACTATATGTAGACTCAAGTGTGTAGTGTAAGTGTTTGTATAAATGCTTGTATTAGTATGTATTGAATTAAATGGTGTTATGAATTAATTTGAGATTGATTTCTCAATTAATATGTTGATGTAAATGATTTCCTACATGTTAGCCGTATGTACGATTTCATTATATGTATGAAATGCATATGTTTGATGTTGCACTTAAGTGGTATGTTATGACATGTACTTGATGATTTCATTATGGTTTAGTTGAGATTGAATTCTCAATTAATAGGCTAATGGAGAGGATTTCCTATATGTTGGCGATATGCATAATTTCATTATATGTGTGAAAGACATGTGTAGGATGATTTACTTAAGTTGTACGTTATAACAGGTGTTAACATGCTCACATGGTTGTATTTCATTTCCATTACTCTTACATGAATGCTGACATGATTCCATGATTGTTTGGGACTATACTTAGTCCAGGCAGTCGGTAACCGAGCGAATTCGTGGTTAGTTTATCTTCACCACGTACGACGCGTCGATGAACGCGAGCCGTGTTCTGGAGTTGGCGGCAGTGGTTAGGCCACACGAAGTGTTTTACGCACTTCATGTCGTCAACTTGAGATGCGATCGCGCTAGTCGAGCCCGTCAAGTAACCCGACTGGCCATTGTATGTTCACCCTGCATGAGTCATAATTGCTTGAACCTAGGGTACTGAACTTACCATTGTAAACCCTGTTAACCATGGTACCTTGATCCATAAAGACTCATGAGCCGGGCATGGTGGTATGGGACACCGTGGTCGAGCTGTCGGCCTACGCTGGGGCCACAAACCTCCCCGTAGTGACCAGTGAGCACCTAGTCTCGTGAGCAGATTATGGTGGTATGGGACACTATATTCTAGCTGTCGGCCTACACTGATCAGGAAACGAGTCCTTTGTAGTGACCGCGAGCGTATTCTGAGTCTACGGGAGGCGACGACCCTTCAGTAGCAGTAGAGTACAGTAGGCCTGTATTGATAAGGTGATGGGGGAGCGGAGCAACGAGTGCGTGCAACAGCCCTGGCAGCCCTTGCAGTGACCTACGAAATATACATCATATGAGATTACTAGGAGTGACGACCCTAGACAGGATCTGTGTTGGGATTGATATAAGGGAAGTACCTTAGTTTCCCAATCCTGCTGTTTGAATGGACTAATAATAACTTGAAAATCATATCACCATAGCATTGCATGTGCCTGGAAGATGTGGAGCACTCTAGGGAGTGTGGCATGCCGCGGTCGTAAGATGTTGCCGCATGAGGGTGATTGTCGGTGAGGGCATACATCACGTCATGTCATATTGCATTAACAACAGTATTAGGATTGTTTGATTTACTGCTTTACTATTATCGCATGATTGATTTGAGAACATGTTAATCCTTGCTCTATTATTCCACTGAGTTAGCTACTCACTCCCACGTTACGGGATGGTGTTTCCGGACACCCACCAGTCCCTTTTGTGATTGCAGATGATGGCGCGGCCTGGGAGGCGGAGCTGGACTTGATGATGAGGAGGAGGATTCCTCCTATATGCGTGTTCTGATTGACGGGATTACAGGGAGGTTGATTAGATACTTTGACACTTGTCATTTTATATTTTTAGCGCACTCATGTATATTCGTTTTGTCTACTTTTGGAGTATACATGTATGTATATAACCTGGTAACATGTTCACACTCTGGAGACATACAACAGTTTATATATATTATACATACTATTACAGTCTTCCGCTTGTTAATTTAACTGTCTCTGGAGTATGATATGTTGTTCTAGCTTAATCTAACTCATGTTTAATGCGTTATCATAGACAACATTCAATCATACATATCTATGTTGCATAAATAACATTTTGGAACTCGGGAGTTGGGTTTTTGCTCGACCCCCCGATTTTCGGGATGTTACACACCATAACATTGCATGTGCCTGGAAGATGTGGAGCACTTGAGGGACGATTGCATGCCGCGGTCGTAAGATGGTACCGTATGAGGGAGATCGTCGGTGAGGGTATACATCACGTCATGTCATATTGCATTAACAACAGTATTAAGATTGTCTGATTTACTGCTTTACTATTATCGCATGATTGATTTGAGAACATGTTAATCCTTGCTCTATTATTCCACTGAGTTAGCTACTCATTCCCACATTACAGGATGGTGTTTCCGGACACCCACCAGTCCCTTTTGTGATTGCAGATGATGGCGCTGCTTGAGAAGTAGAGCTGGACTTGATGATGATGAGGAGAATTCCTCCTTTATGCGTGTTCTGAATAACGGGATTACAGGGAGGTTGATTAGATACCTTGGCACTTGTCATTTTATATTTTTAGAACACTCATGTATATCCTTTTGGTTTACTTTTGGAGTATACATGTATGTATATAACCTGGTAACATATTCACACTCTGGAGACATACAACAGTTTATATATGTTATACTACTATCACAGTCTTTCGCTTGTAAATTTAACCGTCTCTGGAGCGTGATATGCTGTTTTAGCTTAATCTCACTTATGTTTAATACATTACAGACAACATTCAATCATACATATCTATGTTGCATAAATAACATTTTGGAACTCGGGAGTTGGGTTTTTGCTCGACCCCCCGATTTTCAGGATGTTACATAGAATCAAGGGATGTTTGAGGATGTAAATGAACTTAGTACTAATAAAATATGATGTTTGTCCTTCATATTCTCTTCGTTATGTTTGAATAAGATAATCTCCCAAATCGAATGCATTTGTTTCTTGTTCGAAACAGCTCAGAAAGTTGGATCATGAACTTATTATTGCCGTGAGAATAGAGTTTGAGAGATCTCCAAAAAGAACACGAAATTAAGCGGGAGATAGTATGAGATGAAATCACTGATGACAACTATAAGCCTCGATTATGAAGAACAGTTCTCTTCAAAAGAGACCCAAGGAGCCGAAGACATTTGTTGAGAAGGAGTTGTTGATCTTCCATAGGCACCAAATGGTCTTTTGAATTTCAAGTAGAGGTCGTTGATCTTCATGAAGATCAATAACATTCCTGAAGAAAGGGATGGGATCACCCATGAAGGAAGAACGCGAGGAGGACTTGTGGTTCGGATTGGCTTCTGAAAAATGTAACCCAAGTACCATTTTTATATGCTGTTCAACCAGTGGTTAATGTGGGGGTGGTGATTCCAAAGGGTTGCTTTGATTCCAAAGGATTCCTAGTAGGTATCGTCATTAATGCGATTTAATACATTTGAATGTGGCGCTGATTCCGAAGGGAAGGGTCGTGGATCGAACGAACGTTGGGTCATGGATGTACCACAACTCAAAAAAGATAATAGCAACGATCTCTGTAGCATGACAATCACATTCATGGTTAACAACATGGAAACTTGTGGATCATATGGTGGATGGTCCTGATTTTTTACATCGACCCAGCATAGACGACAACAATGAACCGTGTAGCATGACAATCACAACCCTTTAGAACTCATGATAACCTTGACCCTTTAATGGTTACATCAGCGATCAACTATGTAGTACAATCACAATCATGTTAGATTTTACAATAAATTCTTCTTATTGAATAAAAATCCATGACCATTTATATTGTCATTCAATGCGCTAGTCATTATATGGTCGGTTGAGGATGAAGCACCATGAAAAACATAGCAAGGTTACTCTCTCTCTCCCTCTGAAGGGGTGGATAATTTTCTATCGCGTCGCATTTATTTATAGAGAGGTGTGGTTGAGAGAAATTATCTAAGGGGCTAGAATTGTATGGAAATGTGCCCATCCACGTATTCTGATCTGTTCTCATTGAAGTGTATGGAAAACTGCCCATCAAAGTTAGGACATGACATACGTAAATATCAAATTTCCCATGTATATATATGTGTGGTAGTTAAGAACATGTGGAGAATATGTTTGTCGATGAATTTATTGCTACCGCGAGAGTACTTTTTGAGATATTTGCAAAAAGAATAACTGGATCATTAGTCGTGTTAATATATGTTGTTGTTGTGTGTTAATATTTTCATGGCTCATATATATAATAGATCGTGGTTGTCATCCATGCTCGATTATTGTTATCAACAACGGCCTTAAGAGAAACACAATCCATACGTCATGGAAGCCACGATCTATACGTAAGGGCAACAACGATCCCCATGTCACGACAACCACGAATGGTTAAAGTGGTTATAAGGGCCGCACCTTCTTATTATAATGTAAACTTCAGTGGAAGAAACTTGCAGAGTCTTGCGCATCAATGAGCTTCTCTTCTGGCAATTACTGTGTTATATGAGTCGTGGTTGCAATGTTATAAGGGTCGATGTTTTGATGCTACATTGTCATGATTGTAATGTTATATGGGTTGTAATTGCCATGTTATACGGATCGTGATTGTCATAATGACTAAATCGTTATTGTGGTGCGCAAGGTTCTGTAAGTTGAATTGGTCATGGTTGTCGTTAACAATGGATCAAAGACTTAACAACGGATCATGGTTCTCAGTATATATGGATTGTGGTTTCCATGTTGAATGGGTCGTGTTCCTCATATGGTCATTGTTGTCGAATACAATTCAACATGGACGAGGACCAAGATCCATTACAGCTATGAACGATGACCAATTTAACATGAGAACACGACCCATATCAACTACGACTCGTTCATCACGTATATCATGACCCATATAACACGACAACAATGACCCATATATCATATCTTTCAGGGTCCATGTATCATGACATCCACGATCCATATAACATGACAACCTTATTGAATGATAATTGTGATCAATTCTTCATGTCAACCACAAACTGTATAAAACGACAACCACGATTTTTATTTGGTGACAACCATGACCCATTTCTCATTATATTCAAGATCCATAATTCATAACAACCACGACCTATATAAAATTATTACCATGACCCAACATGCAAACCACGACTCATATAACATGACTCATATGTTTTGTGGTTGTGATCGCTGTTGATGTGCCCAGTGGATCATGGCTCATATATTTTGTGGTTCGTTGAGTTGGATTGCCCCATAACAGAAGAACCCTACTCTTTTAGTCCGAGCTCAGACTTAGAGTGTAAATTTCTAGAGAAATAAGATGACCTCTTCATGTCCCTGCTATCAATTGGGATGATCGGACGCAGATTGCGTCCTACCCCCGCCCAGACGGTAATCCGTCTGGGTAGGGATCTATGGCGCCCATCGTGATGTAAGTGTTTTATATATGCCGTTCATCACTTTTATAGGATCATTTTAAGATATAAGACATAAATTGAAGCACATACATAGCTCTAGTGGCCCACATCAAAGGAATCTGCAGTGATAATGACACTCACCATTGAAACCTTTCTAAGGGCCACTGTGATGTTTTTTTACCATCAAACATATTAATAAGGTCATGTAGACGTGGATGAAGTGAAAACACAAATATCAGCTTGATCCCAAACTTCTTTCCCGCCCTCAGGAAGCTTTTAATGATGAACGTTAATCCCCTCTTTGTGGTCCATTTAAGCCCTGGACCTGCCTCATTTTCTGTATCTCACATTATAATGATATGAAAAAAATGATTAACGGAGTGGATAAAACACTCACGTTACGATAGGCCCCACAGATCCCTGCACGGACGGATTACCGTCTGGGCGGGGGTAGGACGCAATCCACGTCTGGGATGATCGGGGGCGTATTAAATGCGATTTTCTTCTCTGACCTCGCGTGCGGTGCAATGGCTGAATCCATTCGACTTCCGTCCTCGAGAGGAAAGGACACGTGGCGATGGTTATGCTTTATAGATGCCGGAGCAAAGGAATGGCGCCATTCTGACCCCTGTGCTTCTAGGAGACCCCTGCACTTTTAAATGACATTAAATGCTAGAAAGATTCTGACCTTGAAGCATGGGCTTGGGTATATTGCACAATTCCACATGTCCCGTGACGCTGATGCTTCTTTTTTTTACAGTGAGGGAGGTAGATGGCTCAAAGAGGAGTCAGCCTCTATGCCCTCCAATGGACGTCGTCCTCTCCTATGAACCAACGATGACAGTGGTGTCGAAGAAGAGGAAGGCTCTTAAGGACGAGGCCGAGGTCGCTCCAGTTGTAGACCCGGCTAGGACCGTGCCTATTACAACCCTTCCAGAGGTTGCTCCTACTACTGCTCCGACCCTCATTCCTGAGGCTTCGGAGGTTGGAGCTCTTGCCCAATTTAAGGAGGTTGGATCTCTTGCTCGAGCTGAGGCCATCACCTTTTCGTTGCATTCTACGGAGGAGCAAGCCCCCAAGGCGGGACCTTTTAGGTCGAGGAGGGAGGCAGTCGAGGAGACCCTCGGCGCAGTAGCCTCTTCACGATCTGTGTTTCCCCGTGCTGATGTTGAGGCCATGGTCGGCCATGAAGATGGATCTTAGGCAGCTGTCCATGCTTGTGTGGCTAGCAGGATCAGAGGAACTTCCTCACCCTCTCCAAGGGGGGAAGCTTCCGCATCCTCTCCAAATGAGGGAGCTTCCGTACCCTCTTCAATGGTCTTGCCGCTCGATTTTCACATTGCTCAGCTGAATCCTTGGGCAGTTGAGCACGCATCGGAGGCATAGATCATCGACACCCTTTCCAGTTGCCACGTCAGCTTCATGGATGATTTTGCGGCTGAATGTTACATGTCGCTGCCGAAGATGTTGAAGATGAAGGAGAGGCTGAAGGAGATGGATCAGCTCGAAGCTGAGTAGGCTAAGTTTGTGGCTGAAATGGCTGAGCAAGACGTAGCGTGGGCTAAGTTTGTGGGGAAGAAGGCCAAGCAAGATGCTCAATGAGTCGAGCTCGTGAAGAGGCTGAAGGCCTCTACTGTTGATCTAGAGGAGTTGAGGAAGGTTTTTGCGGGAGGCCGGGTGAGAGAGCTTGCGCTCCAAGGTGAAGTCAACCAACTTCAAGCTCATTTGGACGTGGCTGAGCCCAAAGTCAGGAGTTTGTATCGGGCTAACAAGGACCTGGAGTTCAGGGCCTTGGAAGCCAAGTCGAGGATCGAAGTGGCGAAAGAGGAGCTCGAGTCAGAGCGACTGATGGCGATGAACCGTCTAGTCCAGCAACGAAATGTCCTTGAGTCTGCTGCATTCACATAGAAGGCTTCCTTACGAGCAGAGCTCAAGGCTCAAGCGGTCTCATAGGTGGCCGCGACAGTGGCAGAATACAAGGACTCTGATGAGAGAGCTAAGGATCTGGATAAATTATACTATTTCGGCTACAACACCGGCTTTGATGCTTGCCTGGTCGAAGTTAGGAAGCTTTACTCGACCCTCAACTTCAACGCCCACACGGCAGACACCACCGGTTATGCTGAGCCTGTCATGGTAGACGTGCCCGAGAGTGCCCTTCCTGTTGTGGAGATTGCCCAAGATGCCCTTGTCGCCGAGGATGTCGTCGATGCTCAGCCCCCCAGATCAGTAGTTAGTCCCTCTGCTCGGAGGGGATAACAAGGTCACATTTTTTTTTAAAATTTTTAAATTTTTATTATTGATGTAAATGGACCTCTTTTATGTCAATGATGACGATTTTCATGGTCGTGGGTGTCCTGTTGCATGGAACGTTGTTGATAACCACGATCTTATGAAAAACACAACCCAAACAATGACAACGACGACATATTCTAAATGTCAACGACCCATATTCAATGAGAGTTATGACCCATATATCGTGTTTTAAGCGCAATCACAAGGCTTATCTCTGTTTGAACCCAACCTTATAATCTAAATTGTTCCCTCTTCGTTTATCAGAGTCCTAGGTTGATGTAAAAGCCTTATAAAAGATGTTAAAATTTTATCGATGAGCACCTACTCACAGTTGGGGGACTTGGTGTGTACTGGCTTCTTCGGGATTCTATGCTGATGTAACCTGGCTTCTTCCGGGTTCCAAACTGACGTCAAAGCTCTACAAAAGAACTCATTATTTTCTAGCATGACAACAACGATTTGTACAATACGGTAACAACAAACCATAAAACATGAAAACCACTTCCCTTAGCAACCGACTCCACTGCCCATGTTACTTTGAAAACCACAATCCTTATATCATAACAACCACCATTAACTTTACATGAAAAGAATGATAAATAAAAACTGTACACAATTATCCTTCGTCTGGGTCGTGTTTTGACAAAGTGAAGTATCGTGGTTGTCATATACGAAGGGTCGTATTTTTCACTGTGGAAGGTTGAGATGACTTTGATCAAGGGGAGCCCTACAGTAAGCTCCCTTCACTTGACCACGAAAGCCCTTACCATACCATGTTTGATCTTTACAATTCATATCAAGTATCTGTAAAAAGGTCCAATAAATAGATACACCCCCGTAGGGAAACAATCATTTTCCACTGGTAAATCCATTACATTACATTTCCTGTATGGGGAATAATAGTTTTTCTTTTCCCAGAACATTCCATGTATGGGTAAACAGTTGTTGTACAATGGAGTTTGGGTCATGGTTGTCATGTGAATGGGTTCGTGATTACCATGTTAATGGGTCATGGTTGTCATGTTAATGGGTTCGTGCTTGTCATGTTAATGGGTTTGTAGTTGTCATGTTAATGGGATCATGGTCGTGACGATTATTTGCATGGGTTGTGGTTGTCATGTTAATGGGTTCGTGTTTGTCTTTGATAATGGGTCATGGTTATCATCTTATAATCACGACCCTTCTAACATGCAAACCATGACTCTATAACATGACATGAACGGGCTATATCTACCAGAACCCACAAACCATATTCTGTCATAACGATGACCCATGTTCAGTGGGGCATGTTGAAGCCCAATTCTTTGGCCCATAACTTTATAACTATGTTATATGGTCATGGTGTTAATGTTCGATGGGTCATAGTTGACATGATGATTTAAATCGTGTTTTCATTGTATATGGCTCGCTGTAGTCATGATATATGGATCGTGTATTCGAATTTTACGGACCAATATGCCGTTGACACGCAAAAAGATGTGATGATGAAAATGTAAGGTCAGTGCGGGCGTACTTTCCTGCAAATGCCTTTAATAGGAATTTCCTTTGCTGGAATCATAAGGGGGCCTCACCCTGATGTTTGAGAGGAATCTATCTCGTTCATCTATTTGTTGAGATCAATTTAGGGCTTGAGACAAAAAGTGAGCAGGATCCATGACTCAGGTGGACAACATTAAAGGAAAATGTGGGTAGGGAAATTCCAACTGTTGAAACTTCCTTGGGGTTGACAATTATGTTTACATGCCATCCATACTATTCATAACTTATTTCCTAATGGGATGAACTGAATACATAAATATTGTCTTGACCAAACACTTCGGCTGCCTTATAAATATTTAAACTGTCGAAGTTCAATCCTCACGTTTTCAACACATTTGAGCCTCAAATCCAGTTCATTTATGGTTCCAAGCCCTGAACTGAGCTCAAGAAGTGGACGAACGAAGTTGATTTCTCACAAACATCATGGTGGGGCCACAACCCACAATCTTAGTTTATACTGAAAAAAATGTGTCGCATGTACATACATTACATTAAATTGGCATGTAAAAGGAGACAAGTTCTCTAACGATTCCCAACGCATAACATCAATCATCAATCATCCTGGTTAAGTCCATGGGCCCATAAATCGGATCTAATCTGTTGGAATAGTTCATGGCTAATGGATTCCTTCGATAAGTTTAATAGCGACACATATCGAGCCATCAGTGGCCCACACTGCGTAAAGATGAAAAATTATGAGAATTTACGGAACCAGCACGTTTGAACTATTATGGTCCACTGAATTTAAATATTTCGATCTTTCATTGAGTAATTCTGTTTCTTGTCGTTACAAATAGAGTGGTCGGTGCAGATAAGAGAAAAGGCAGTTTGGTGTGACTTAGAAACGACTGAGCTTGGTATGTATACAGTGTAAAGCAACTGCTTCTCCTCATACAGAACACCAATTTTATATATTTTATTTATATAATTTTATATTTAAAGCTTCTTCTCTAGGACCCCTTCACTTCTTATCCTTACCATTTTTTTTTAAAAATGGTTTTGAATCTTTTTCATTGGGTCCCTCCATCACCACTCAGCGAGTACATCTATACAATTTGAGTGCAACTCATTTCTTATAAATGACAAAGCAAGGTAATGGTTGACAGAGATAGTATGTCGTTATTCACATTTTACATGCGCAGTGCTGTCAACCACGACCCAGTGTATATGACTGCAACGATTTGTATAGCATGACAACAACGATCGTGGTTAATATGCATAATGGATCGTAGTTGACAAGCATAGTGGATCGTTGTTCAAATGTTATTTGGGTCGGGGCTATGAGTCATGGTAGTCATGCTATATGAGTGGGTAGTGGTTATGCCTACATAGATGACAACAACGAACCTTATGGCATGACAACCACAATCGTGGTTGCAATTCATTGTAAACGACAACAACGATCTATATAACATGAAAATCATGATCCTGGTTGTGATCGTTGTTGATGTGCCCAGTGGATCATGGCTCACAAATTATGTGGGTCATGGATGTGAACCACAACTCAGTGGATCATTGTTGATAAGCACAGTGGATCGTTGCTCACATGTTATTTGGGTGGGGTTGTGAATCATGGTAGTCATGCTATATGGGTAGTGGTTATGTCCACATAGATGATAACAACGAACCGTATAAAATGACAACCACGACCATGGTTGCGATTCATTGTAAATGACAACAATGATCTATATAATATGACAATCACGATCATGGTTGTGATCGTTATTGATGTGCCTAGTGGATCATGACTCACATGTTATGTGGGTCGTAGATGTGAACCATAACTCAATGGATCGTTGTTGACAAGCACAGTGGATCGTTGCTCACATTTTATTTGGGTGGGGCTATAACTCATGGTAATCATGCTATATGGGTAGTGGTTATGCCCACATAGATGACAACAACGAACCGTATAACATGACAACCACGATCGTGGTTGCGATTCATTGTAAACGACAACAACGATCTGTATAGCATGACAATCACAATCGTGGTTGTGATCATTGTTGATATGCCTAGTGGATCATGGCTCACATGTTATGTGGGTCATAGATGTGAACCACAACTCAATGGATCGTGGTTGACAGGGACAGTTTATGTCGGAAGTGGATGTGAACCACGATCTATTGTATATGACTACAACGATATATATGGTGTGACAATCACGATCGTGGTGAGTTGTGATCGTGGTTAATATGCCCAATGGATCGTGTGAACACGATTGTGTGTGGGTGATTAGGTTGCCTATTGGATCGTGGTTGATAGCACGATGGATCGTGGATCACATTGTGGGTAGATGACAACAACGAACCAGGCTGCATGACAACCCTGATCATTTAGAACACGTGATAACCATGACCCTTCGTTGGTTACATCAACGATCAACAATGTAGTTCAGTTATGATCGTGTTAGATTTTACAAGACATTATTATTGATTGATTAACAATTAATGACCATATTGGAATGTAGGTTGACGAAAGCCAATGATGACCACATGCTTAGATTTCAAAGAGGCACGGGTCTCTTCCAAGTGCTTCGTCAGTTTTTTGGAGCATATGATTGTAGATATTGAGAAGAATCTGAATAGACAGAATATATTTAGAGACAGCTATTTTAGATTTCTTCTTCACTTTCCATTTACTAGATTTAGGGTGCACTCCCAGATCTTGCATTGCCTAATGTAAAGGCATGTTGGTGTTCTGAAATTCGATGTTCAGGGCACCAAGATAAAATTTACTGAGCTCGACTTTGCTGTAATAATGGGTCTTAAGTTTGGACTAGTTAGGATAGATGGTGACAGTCGTGTCGAGGCCAGAAGAGTAGAGGGAGGAAGATGTATTAGGAAGACCTACCTGAGACTAGGTAGTGTCAGTAAAATAAAACTAAAACAAGCCTATTTGTCACTCGCCAACAAAGATGAACATATGGACGTGGTGAAGCTGGCTCTAATAATTTACGTCGAGAATCTATTAGTTGGATCTCTACAAAAGAATAACTGTGTTGATAAGTATATCGACATGGTTGATGACTTGGATTATTTTAATAACTACCCCTGGGCAGTGTGGGGTATGATTATTTCAAGAAAGGGGTTAACGCTGCATCTGGCATTATTCAGGCGACTGGCCGGTACCCCATGTCATATAACATATGCGGATGCACGTTTGCCCTGCAAGTCCATTATTCTTGTCTTGGTTCACATTTTAAGTTTGAATTTGTACTCCATACATTTCAATCAATATATAATGCATGATAATTGATCTTAAGTAGATTTGGGCCTACGAACGGTTCCCAAAACTCACTGGTGACAGTGGGTGGGCAGATAGAAGACTGTCTATAATGATTCCTCAATCCTAAATTGGTATCTGAAGAAATTAGGTAGATACTGTCCCTTATCCGCCATCTTCACAGCTATACTGGTAAGAGTTATTTACATAGTAGTGTATTTTAATTATGCAGTGCATTTATAATTAATAAATGAATCAATTTTACCCCTGTAGGTGATGCTAGCTTCAAAGCTTCAACTGACAGTCGAAGAAGCAGAGACTGAGGTTATCAAGAGTATAATTGACGAGACTTGTATGAATGATAAGGCTCGGTGGGCAGCACCAATGGCAGTGACAATGGTGGTGGAGGGGGATGAAATAAGAAACAAGTGGAGGCTGATCTTACAGCCTCCCTCTTAAAAATGGAAATAAAATTGGTGCTGAGGTTAGAACCTCTGTCCAGGAAGATATTAACAACGTATTGAGAGATAATAAAAAATTAAGATCCGCAAGAAAGAAATTTAATAAGCGGATTAAGTTCCTTATCACTGAAGTGAAAAGAATAAAGGAAGAGTTTGATGGAAGAATAAAGAACCTCAAGGCAGATAATGCTTCTTTATGCAAAGAAGTGAAGACGTTGAGAGACGATATTAATACAAAATATGTACATGAAATTGCCCTATTTTATTATTCATTAATAGGTCTCTGTGAATGTACTATCTTATATAATGATTTTAATACAGGTCAACAACCCAACAACAACAACAACTGTTGATGATAGGATGGACCATATCAAACGTTTCAAAGATGGGATGAGCCATCTCAAAGATGACATTGTTTAACTGTGGGGGCAGATGACTTAGCTAATAGTTGAGTTTCAGTCAACGAAGGTAAATGAATAATGGATCGTGGCTATCATCCACATATGATCGTTGTTACCATCTAATAAAGGTCGTGGCTGCCATGCACATCGGGTCATGGTTTATACACGACCCAACATTGGTGGCAACCACGATTCAGCCGAGAGTCGTGGTTTCATGGAAAATGGGTCGTGGTTTCTATGAACTATGGGTCGTGGTTATTATACATGGGAAATACATAATAATATTATAGTACTCCACCACAGGAATTCGTTGCTTCGATCAACCCTCTTGTAGGAGAGAATGCTTCACTGCAGGAGCAGGTGAAACAACTTAGAAAGGAGATCCAGGCAGTGAAGGTACATGAAATTGAATTTATCAATTTATCCTAAACTTATTTAGTCGTTGTTCTGTTTCATTTTGGCTCATTTTTGGTATATGATTTTATTACTATGGGACAATGTCCCTTCGACCAGCCCTCCAATCGGGGAGAATGATTTGCTGCTGTAGAAAATGAATCAGTTTGAAAAGGAGATACAAGGGATGAAGATATATGAAGTTGAACTTTTCATGAATCTTAGTGGTCATTATTGTGTCCCTCTTTAGGTCATGGTTATGATACAGTACGGATCGTTGTGACAAGCCCATGTCCATTCAGTAGGCAATCTCAGGGAAGAGAATGCATATATGAATGAGCAGATGAAGCATATTGAAGAGGAGATGTAGACAATAAAAGTATATAAAATTGAATTATGGTCATAGTTGTGTTCCATGTTTGATCATGGTCATTATGAAGGTCAGACCGTTGTTACCATGTGTGATTGGTCGTGTTTATCGTCCATATGGGTCGTGGTTGACGTTACGACCCAATGTTAACGATGTAGGATAATATGCACGTGGTTTGCCTTTGGATTATTAATATTTAACAAGTCATTATGAGTCTAATGTCTTATACTATACAGGTTTATAAGAGGTCAACAGCCCCACTGTTGAGGCTGGGATGACCCAGCTCGCTAGTGGATTGTGGTTTCCAGCCATAGTGGGTCGTGGGTGGCTGGTGCATGACCCAATTTGGATGACAAACATGATCTAATGAGGACCATTTTTTTATGGTCACATTTTGGGTCATTGTTATCATCTATTGGTCATAGTTATCATGTAATAATTGGTCGTGGATATCGCCCAGTGTAGATTGAGTATGAACAGTGACACAGTATGGATGACAGACACGATTCACGAACCAGGTCAATTGTGAAGCATGACCTTACGTGGACAACAACCATGATCCACATCACTCCATGGATGAAAGCATGACTTCACCACATGACATGTTGAAATACGTAAAAATTAAATAATATGTCTGTGTTACAGGAGAAAATCACTTCGGTGCAAAGCAATGAAGAAGAAATTTTGAATCCGAAGGAGCTCCATGGTGTGCTGAGCCAGGATATGAATCTATTAAAGGATGAAGCTAATAAGACAATTGTACGTGAAATTGCATTTGGATCATGGTTTTCAATGGACATTATGTTGTGAATTACATAGATAATATATCAATTTATTACAGCTTAACATCGGTACTTTGCAAGTGTGTGAGGAAGGGAGACCACACCGCGATGCAGTAGAACCCCACCGATCTATATCTGTAAAGGAGATTCATCAGGGGTACGTGGATCTGCACCGAGCTCTAACTAAAGATGAAGACAATGAGTTGTGAGTTGTCAGGGTATCATCAGATTCACCTGTCTGGCTGAAGAGCATCTATGACCTAAAATCATGGGTCGACTCTGAGGTAAGTTTCTAAATATTGACTTTATTTATTTATTTATTTATTTTAATATCAATGTATGAAAATTATATCACACGACTTCCTCATTGTGTAGGCCATCGATAATTACCTATGCTACCTAATAGTGCATTAGGAAAAGGGAGCACGAGGTAGACAGGACTACGCATTCGTCCTGTCGATATTTATGGTAATGTGAATTTGAGGACCATAGTTATCTTTAAAACATCGTTAATTATTTATGTGTCTGACCCTTTCCAATATATATATGGAAGTCCAACTTAGCAATTTGTAAACTTATGGAGCTGGCAACCATAAGGATCAATAGATCGTCATTAAGAATGGCAAATTAAATGAAATGCTTATAGAAATAGTCGACGGTCGAGGTAGATCGAAGCCTCTATGGAAGTATGAAGTGGTAAGAGCTTATTTACTTACACATATACTGAACTTAAATGATATTATTCATTTTAGAAAAGCAAGTCTTTTAACTATTGTCATATTTCTTGTGCTTGACAGTTATACATCCCACTCAACGTGAGGAGCCAAAACTGGTTCTTGGCTATAGTTAATCCGAAGAAGAGGGATGTCACTTTGTACAACATCCTGAGTACCGAGTTGAAAGAGAACAACGAGTTGATTGTCATGCAGGTAATAGACGGACTGAGATGGTTATTCCATATTCGTGATAATGGATCTACGAACTAGGAGAAGCCATGGAGTTTGAAGATAATCGATGACAAACCTGGGCTCAGATGATTGTGGAATATTTATGCTGAAATATATAGACTTCTTGAGCAGCATGCGTAAGACTTCATGAAGGTTAGTGTATATATAGATATTCATCTACATTAAATCTTAATTGCTCTGTCCTTTGATTTAATATTACTTCATTCTTTTTTTGTATGAGGACATTACTAAATTTTGAAAGACAATTACATACGATTGTTTGCGGCTCAAGAAGTCAGAAGATGAGGTTGCTAACCCAAAAAATAGGATAAGACGATGTGTAGACCACCGAAGAGGGTCAAATATTGATTAGTAATTAAATGCTGAATGGATTGGTGTATTTGATGTTTATTCTACATATTTTCTATTATAGTTTAGTGAATGAGATGGGTCGTGGATATGATGACCAATGTATCGTGATTAACATCCACAATGGATCGTGAATGGAAACGACACCAAGTTTGTATGACAACAACGACTCTGTTCTGTGATCATGACTTAAATGCATAATGGATCGTGTTGTTAGCCAGTTTGGTTGACATCTATAATGGATTGTTGTTGTATACGGGTGGCTGAATGTGGATGAAAGCACGATCCATATATCGTGATGGCCACGACCCACGTAGCATTAGAACCGCGACCCATACCAACCACGACAAACTCAAACGTTCGTGAATGTGATGAACATTAGATGGTGTTGTAATACATGATGGATAGTTGTTGGAATACACAATTCATTATGTATGTCAACCACAACCCTGTCGTTGGATCGCGTGGTACACAAGAACAACGCACTGTGGGCTTCATCCACATTGGAATGTGGTTTTCATCGACACTGGATCGTTGTTCACAATTACGACCATGTAGTTAGATCTCATGGTTGACAAGCATAATGGATAGTTGTTGTGAATATATACAGGAAGTAGTTATTATCACATGGCAAGCTGCTAAAGAAAAGGTAATTAGTTAGTCATGCTCTTCAACAATGTTTTTCTGCTAGCCAGGTACCAGTTGAAATTGTCACGTTGCCAAAGATCAGAAATTGTCTTCCGAACTTCCTTTGGAGGCAGTTGAGCTTCATGGAGATCATTAGCGAAAGGGAAGGGATCAATCGTGAAGGAAGAAAGCGAGATGGACTCGTTGCCTTCTCCGAATATCGAGCAAAGTAATCCAGAAAAAAAAAATGCTTTAGGTGTTGCAATAAGATAAGGTTTTGATAGTGGCTTTATACATTGTGGATCGTGGGTTTATCCAGTTAGATCGTGGTTGTCATCCAACACATGATCGTGGATAAGAGTAAAGTGGAAAGGCAACCTCAATGCATATAAGACGAGAACTACGACGCATTCAAGTGGGTCATATTTGTTAAGATATATGGGTCATTTTCTAGTGTTATATGTAGTTTATTGTCATGTTATGTGTATCGTGGTTGTTAGCTTACATGTTTGTGGTTGTCGGTAGATTTCCTGTGGTGTGACCAGCATATAAGGTGTAACACACCACATGAAATCAACAGACAACGACGACCCATGTAGGGTAACAAACCTGACCCACATAACATGACAAGCATGCCCAATATAACACACCAACCACGACCCATATAGGCAGGTCACACCGCACGAAATAAGCAGACAACCGCGACCCATGTCATCTTCACATCCCTTCTGCCATTCAAACCACGACCAATATTGGCTGCAACCACGATCCTTATAATTTCATAATAATGTTAGTGTATACTACCATGTAAAATTACAATCAAGGACCAATATAACATGAAAATCATGACCAGTGTAGCATTAAAACAACAATCCATGACAAGTACAATCCATATAACACAGTTACTACTAAAAAAGGAGCTCAGTGATACACAAAACTCTTCCACCTAACCTTACAAATGGCAATATTATCATCCTCCTAACTCTTATCATCACCAGTTAATAACTACGACCTTTCATTCGGATTTAGTGTGACCATTCCCTTCGTATTTAGTATGACCCTTCGCAAAAAAATGCCACATGCAACATGCAAGCCACAACCCATTTAACATGACAACTGCGGTAAATGAATCACGAACTATTTCCTTTCTAGTTTGACAACCACGACAGATTTAACATGACAACCATGACCATATTCACGGTGATAATCCGAAGAGAAGATCTCTTCAACGGATACTCAGCCAATGGAAAAACTCTGTCGAGAATGTCTTGTTTTAGCTTGATCTAAAACTCTGGTGAGAAGGTCAATCTTAAATAAGACATTCTCGCAAGTGTTTTTCAGCTCACTGGGTCCCGTTAAAGAGACTGTTCTTCCTATTGTGTTGTGATTATGGTCCTGATTGTCATGTTATAGCCGTCGTGGTTATCATGTGGCGCGCTAATTACTAAAGGTTGAAAGAGCCGTGAAGATCAATTTCAAAACTTCCTGCGGAGGTGGTTGAGCTCTACGAAAATCGTCAAATCCATGCGGAAAGAGACGAAATCACCATTAAAGGAACGATGCGATAGGTATTTGATGGCTTGTTCCACTTTCTCCTCCATTATATTTTTAATGGAAGAGCGAAGAAAATACAGTAATACGAAAGGTGTTGCAACAAGGTTGGGATTGGTTTATGGAGGAAGTACCGCTCTTATAGGATGCTCATTTAACGGTCAAGGTGTCGATTCCAAAGGGTCATGCTGATTCTGAATGGTCATGTGGATTCTGAAGGATTGCGCTTAGTGCCCAATATATTGCGAGGAAGTAATGAGTCATTCAATGGTCAAGGCACCGATTCTGAAGGGTCATGCTAAATCTGAATGGTCCCATGAATTCCTAAGGATTGTGCTAGGTGCCCAACGGATTGTAGGGAAGTAGCGAGTCAATGGTCAAGGCATCAATTCTGAAGGGTCACGCTAATTCTGAATAGTTGTATGGATTCCGAATGATCATGCTCGATGCCCAACTAATTGTGGGGAAGTAGCGAGTCATTCAATGGTCAAGGCACTGATTTCGAAGGGTCACCCTGATTCTAAATGGTAACACGAATTTTGAAGGATCGTGCTCGGTGCCTAACGGATTATGGGGAAGTACCGAGTCATTCAATGGTCAAGGTGCCAATTCTGAAGGGTCGTGCTGATTCTGAACAGCTACACGGATTCCAATGGATCACGCTTGGCCTAAGGGATTACGAGGAATGAGTAGTTTTTAATCCACCCCGGCTCGACGATGATGTACCATGATATGAGGCGATAATCTTTTTGGGCGGGGATAAAGCGCCAGATCGCTAGTTTTATGGTCGAGTGTGACACATGCCAGTGCATCAAGGCTGATCATCAGAGACCCCAGGGTCTATTACAGTCGTTGAGCATCTCGATGTGGAAGTGGGAGCACGTATTGATAGATTTTATTATGGGCTTGTCGAGGACTCAGCACGGTTATGACGCCATCTAGGTCATTGTGGATCGTTTGACGAAGTCGGCACATTTTCTTGCAATGTATGCGATTTGGTTTATGGACCGGCTTGCGAGGTTATTCGTCGAGGAGTTGTGAGACTGCATGGCATTTCAGTCTCAGTTTTGAGGGAGCTTCAAGAGAGCGATGGAGACTGATTTGTAGCTCTGCATTATGTACCATCCACAGACTGATGACCAGACTGAGAGGGTCAACCAGATCCTTGAGGATATGCTTCGGGCCTGCACGATTGATTTCAGGGGTAGCTAGGATGAGCATCTGCGATTGGTTGAGTTTGCGTACAACAATAGTTATCAGACGACCATTGGCATGGCTCCTTTTAAAGCATTATATGGAAAACCATGTAGATCACCGAGTTATTGGACCAAGGTTAGAGAGCACCGTCTCCTAGGTCCCGAGCTTATACAGGAGACATTAGACGCTATCGATATCATCAGGCAGAGCATGTGCACAGCTCACAGCCGGCAAAAGAGTTTTGCTGATAACCGTTGTCGTCCCTTAGAGTCTGATGTAAGGGACCATGTGTATCTCAAGGTCTCTCCCATGAAGGGTGTAGTTCGATTTGCAGCAAAGGGAAAACTTGCCCTGAGATTCATAGGATCTTTTGAGATCACTGGGCACGTTCGCACCGTGGCCTATTGGCTTGCCTTACCATCTCAATTGTCTGGCGTCCACAACATTTTTCATGTCTCTATGTTGAGGAAGTGTAGGTTAGACATCATTCTTATTATTGATTGCAGCCGTTAGAGGTTCATGAGGACGCTTCCTATATTGAGCAGCCAGTTCGTATCCTTGATCGGAAGGATCAGGTCCTCCTGACCAAGGTCATTCCGTTGGTGAAGGTTCAGTGGGGTCACCATTTTATTAAGGAGCTTCTTAGGAGCACGAGGCCAAGATTCGAGAGTGTTATCCCCATCTCTTTGATGATTGATTATGTATTGTATCTTGTATTTTGTCCCTAATTTTATATAGTGATGTTATGTTTCTTCTTCCTCATGAGTTATATCTAGTTGCAATGATTGTGTAAATTTCGAGGATGAAATTTTTATTAGGAGGGGAGAGCTGTAAGCCCGTGTCTTAGTTTGCACCGTTCCGTAGGCTTCCGCGGTCTTTCCGGTCAAATTTCGGCAACCTTTGACTATTAAATGACATTTACGCGCGACCCTAATTCACATGCCTTCAACCCAAGTCGACTCAACTAGAGACTTGTATCCTAGCGACCATGCCATCGTCGTGGTTCTGATGCCATGACTCATGCGTCGATCCGATACCCGAGTCAGGAGATGTGGGCCCACGTTCAGTGCGAGAAAAATGCCGCGCATGCTAGTTCAGAGAGAATCTCTACAACTTGTCACATCAATCAATCAATTAATTAATCTCCTCATGTTAAGTACACCATCACCTCTCGCCCTTCCCCAAGAAATCCCTAAAGTAAAAAAAGTTCTTACACACCCATGCTTTTCTTACACCATCTACCACAAAAGTTAAAAAGTCTCTTACACACCCATCACTCACCACATCCATCACCCATCACTCCTCTCTCTTTACAACCCTCTCTCTCCTTCATTTTTAAATCTCATTCCAAGCAAATAAAATAAAAACCACCACATGTCCAAGCCTCTCCCCATCTCTTCCAAGCTACAAGTGTGGCCCACCTTTCCTACCTTTTCATCTCCCATCTCAACCATCCAAACCTCATCTCCTCCGTTGGAATCAAAGTTAAGGAGCTAAGAAAGCCTAGGGTGTAAGAAGAAGCTGGTGGGTGATCTTGGATGTTTGGCTTTTATCTTTTTTTAATTATTTAATGGTCCACATATGTGGGACCCACCTCGATGTAGGCCTTGTATCAAAGAGGGGCCCATAGTGGAGGGGCCCCTCCATCCTTGTCGATGTCTCTCTCTTTCTCTCTTTCTCATGTATTGTTGATGTAACACCCTAAAAATCGAGGGTCGTGTATAAACTCAACTCCCGAGTTCCAGACCGTCACTTATGCAACAAAAATGGTTATGATTCAATGTTGTCTGATTTAAAGCATTCACATGAGTAAAAGTATACCAAAACTGCAATTCATACTTCAGATCCAGTGATAAAAGCAAGCGGAAGACTAAACAATGTATATATCACTGTATGGAAAAACAAAGTAAATCTCATCTGTCTCCAAAGTATGACTACATCTCTGAGTCTCATATACATATACATAAACAAAAAAATAATGTTCAAATAGTCCCACTGAAGTCCCCTCGATCCAGGTCGCCTACGGGAAGCCGTCGTGATACTGCATATACGAGAACTCGTCCTGGTCCTCGTCGATCTCTGGCTCCACCTCCTGGATCTCGGCCTCACCTGCATCTACAACAAGGTCTGGTGGGTGTTGCAAACACCATCCCGTAACGTGGGAGTGAGTGATCAACTCAGTGGAATCATAGAGCAAGGATTAGCATATTCACAATTCAATCATGCGATAATAGTAAAGCAGTAAATCAGACAATCCTAATACTGTTGTTAATGCAAGATGACATGATGTGATGTATGCCCTCACCGACGATCACCCTCATGCGACAACATCTTACGACCGCGGCATGCCACACTCCCTAGAGTGCTCCACATCTTCCAGGCACATACAATGCTATGGTGATATGATTTTCAAGTTGTTATTAGTCCATTCAAACAGCAGGATTGGGAAACTAAGGTACTTCCCTTATATCAATCCCAACACAGATCCTGTCTAGGGTCGTCACTCCTAGTAATCTCATACGATGTATATTTCGTAGGTCACTGCAAGGGCTGCCAGGGCTGTTGCTCGCACTCGTTGCACCGCTCCCCCATCACCTTATCAATACAGGCCTACCGTACTCTACTGCAACGGAAGGGTCGTCGCCTCCCGTGGACTCAGAATACGCTCGCGGTCACTACAAAGGACTCGTTGCCTGATCAGTGTAGGCCGACAGCTAGAATATAGTGTCCCATACCACCATAATCTGCTCACGAGTCTAGGTGCTCACTGGTCACTACGGGGAGGTTTGTGGCCCCAGCATAGGCCGACAGCTCGACCACGGTGTCCCATACCACCATGCCCGTCTCATGAGTCTTCGTGGATCAAGGTACCATGGTTAACAGGGTTTACAATGGTAAGTTTAGTACCCTAGGTTCAAGCAGTTATGACTCATACAAGGTGAACATACATCGGCCAGTCGGGTTACTTGACGGGCTCGACTAGCGCGATCGCATCTCAAGTCGAACGACATGAAGTACGTAAAACACTTCGCGTGGCCTAACCACTGCCGCCAACTCTAAACACGAATCACGTTCATCGACGCGTCGTTCGTGGCTATGACCAGTCAGCCACGAATTCGCTCGGTTACCGACTGCCTGGACTAAGTCTAGTCCCACACATCTATGGAATCACATTAGCAGTATATGTAAAGGTATTGGAATTAAGATACAATCAAGTGAGCATGTTAACACATGTTATAACATTCAACTTAAGCAAATCTTCAAACACATACATTCCATGCATGTAATGGAATCATGCATATGGTTAACATGTAGGAAATCATTTAGGTCAGCATATTAACTAAGAAATCAATCTCAAACTACTACATAACATCATTTAATTCAATACATACTAATACAAGCATTTATACAAACACTTACACTACACACTTAAGTCTACATATAGTATGTCGACCCAAAGTGCGCAACTAGGCAAATCTCTTTGCCAAACTAATTATGCAAGCATTCCTAACTCCCTAATGCAACAACAAACCATGTCAATCACGTCAGCAAAATATGAATGTAGACCGTACTTCCTACAAATGACTAAAATGCCCTAAATCTCATATTCTTCGTTAATTTACGAAACAGGAAACGGAGAGCATGTTGTACATGTCAAACGGCTGTGCCGTCGATAATCTACTATTAAACGACATTAAAAGCGTTGTAAACCGTCAATCAAAGCGTCTAAAATCCTCACCTAGTCTCTTACGGATGCGGGATTTTGAACGGAGCGTGTACGCTTCGTCTACGGCAGTAGGAGAACCTGTTTTACGAAATACGTTAGCTAACACGTTACGAATCCAAGTAATCCCTAAATCAGCAACTTTTAGGGTCGTTTCGTACCTGAAAAAGTGGAGAAATCACCGTCCAGGTTATTGGGAAGAGTTGCTGAAACAGCAGCTATCGGTGGTTCGGAAGCGGGAAAAATCCCTTCTTCTCTTTCTCTCAAACTCTCTCTCCTTTATCCTAGGGTTTGTAATTTTCGGATGGGAGAGGGAAATGAGGGTTTCAACCCCTTTTATAAGCTTAAAAATGTCGGAAACAGGCTCTGGAACGAAGTTTACTTGGTGCCTATCCATTTCGGGGCTGTTTCGGTCCAAAAGTTGCTTTCTGGTGGTCCCATGGTCGATTGCGATCGGACTTAAGCTCATGCGTACCAGATGTAGCACATATTAAGTTTTCAGTCTGGCAGGGTTCGCAGATCGCACGTGGCGGACCAGTTTCAGTTCAGCGGTCACCGCACGTAGATCAGGGCTGAAAGTCTCATGATAATAAATAGAAATTTTTCCTGATCCCAGGGTGTAATCTGGATGAATTTCGATGGTCAGAACGCTTAATACTGACGCGTCAAGTCGTGTGCCAGATTTGAATTTGAAATTCCAATTCTGTCCCTATTCACGGTCGCTTCAGTCCGGGTTCAATGAAATAGTCTGTGATTATCGGTTTGACTTGATTTTCGAGATGATTGTCAAGTCCAGCTGGGCGGTTCTAACGGTCTAAGATAGGAGGTATCGGACCTTCGACACGCGGTCTAGATCCAATACAAAAATTCAATGTGGTCCAGAGAACAGACCTGCTTAGAGTTTGATCCGAGGTTATAGAGTATTGTAGAGTTGTTTGTTCTACTCGATTTGGGTCTTGTAGAACGTATTTAAAGTGATCAGGGACTATTTCCCAGCTACTCTAGCGTTGCGCTAGCTAACTTACGCTTAATTTCCATGGAAATTAATTTTACGCGATTTCGGGTCGAGTTGGTACTCGAGCCCAAGTACGGATTTTTCACGGGCGTTACAGTTGACCCCCCTATCATGTATGATTCACGCCTTTCCATCCATAGGGCCCACCTTGCGAACCATTCTTGGGTGGGCCTGGATGTAGGGGAAAACACAAACATCGGCTTGATTCAAAAAAATTCTGGTGGGCCATGTCCCTGTGGGACCCACCATGATGATTGTGTTATGACCACACATCTAGCGTCAGGGCTGGACGCTGGCCAGTGACACCCAGCCCCATAGCTTAACTGATAAGTTGCATGGAGATATCTCGCTTCAACACTTAAGGTCTTGGCTTCGATCCCTAGTGAAGGTGGCTAGCAGGGAGCATGCATGGCCGAGGGATGCACTGACGTGGGGTCCATGGGACACACCATCATCACCCATCCATTCTGATGGGCCACACCACATTGCATGGTTCATCCAGACTGTCCCCCCCACTAGACGGTGGGACCCAGATCCACGGTCCAATGGTAGGCCAAGTGAAAGAGCCCCATTTCAACAGCGGGCCCCATGCTCACGTGGTAGGCTGAGTGTAAGATACCTCTTTTCAACACTGGGGGCCTTGGTACGGCTCCCTAGTGAGGGTGGCTTGTGTGCCATCTCCACCGTATGTCCATGTAGGTGGGCCCACCATGATGCATGCTACGTGGGACCCACCTTGAATGCAAGTGACAGTCCAGGCCTTTGAACGACCTAGACGTTACATCTGGAATGTGTGTGCATGTGTTATATACAATATAATATATATATATATATATATATATATATATATATTATATTATATATAATATATATTATATATTAAATATATTATATTATATTATATATACTCTGGTGGTAGGCCCTACGTGGGACCCACCTCCCTTTTTCTTTTACAACAATGCTACTGTACAACAACACACACACACACACACACACACACACACACTCTCTCTCTCTCTCTCCCCCCTGTAAGTGGCAGCAGGCCGTAGGCCCCACTTAATGTATGTGTTTTGCACATGTCATCCAACTGTTTTGGTGGTGGGGCCCACTACCATCTGGTGACAGCAAGTTTTGTGGGTCCCGCCACTAAAGACGCCGCATATATTATAAAATAATATATTATATTGTAAAATATGTATTATATGTTATATATTATATATTATGTAGTCTATACTTGGTGGTGAGCCCTATGTGGGACCCACCTCCTAGGTGCAGCTAGCTACCTGTGCAGCAGCCATATAGCTGCTCTTTGTCGACAGAAAGCCCCACATTGATGTGTATTGACACCGTCCACTACCTTGAACAGTGGGCCCCACCATGATGCATGTGTTGTATCCATGCCGTCTAGCCATTTGTGAGATCATTTTATAGTGCGGGAAAATGAATGAATCAGATCTAAAGTTCAAGTGGCCCTCACCATTCAAATAGTGGACCGTGACATCTACCGTTCAAACTTCTAAGGACCATAGTGGTTCCCACTCAAATTGATATTTGGTTTTCACTTCATTTATCTCTATGTTAATTTATGAATTGGTCGGATCTCAAAATACATAAGGTTAGGCCCAATTTGATATAAATGAGGCCCATCGGTGTAGCCTATTTGATATACCTGAAGCCCATTAGTGTGGCCTATATAATGCGGCCCATGTAATGTGGCCCGCTTGACATAAGAGGCCCATTGTGATTATTTGAGGCCCAAGTGTGAGGCCCACATGATGTGTATTCGGGACCCGATGTGATGTATGTGAGGCCCATAAGCGAGGCCCAATGTAATGAATGTGTGTGGCCGTTACAGTGTAGGTCGGGCCTTGGGAGCAATGTTGGTTTGACGTCCACATTGTACGAATAATGTTGGTTAAATGTCCGCATTATAATTCTCCCTAAGGCCCATTGTTAAGCCCATACTTATAGGCTGTTTAGGCTCATCTTTGTTATGAACAACATCCATCACCGTATTATATGTTTAGTATATTTTTATGATTCATGATCATATGCATCATATGTATGCTTAATATGAGAAGTGATTAATCATAGCATATGCCTTCAGGCAGATTGTTTAGGGGCTCCTGGTTAAGCGGTGTTTTCCCACATGAGCGCACGATATGCACAGGATTACCACATGACTGGATAGTGTGATTCATGCATTTCGCATTGTATGACATGGTTACTGTACGCCCTAGCGACATCAAGGCCATAGCCTCCACAGTCGTATCATGGTTGGCAAGATTGGATACCGAAAATCTTGTTCTACATGGGGTGTTATAGATATCCCTAGGTGAAAGTCCTTAAACCCTTGTGGTACCAAGAGGTTGTTCCAACGTCTAGACCGAGTGAGTGCATGAGTGCCAAGTGTCAATTACTAGAAGGCCGCGCTTTCTACTGTGTTGTGGTCAGTTGGAAGGGGGTGCGGCCTTACCCGCCCAAGAGGAGTGGGTAAAGCTAGGCTGAGTCTAACCAGCTCGAGGAATGGATCTGCTATCGATGAGCTGAGCCCGATATTGACAGGAAGATAGTGAGGTCTCTTCCACTTACCTTATTACGCGTGATGGGGCGACAATTTGGTTTGGAGTGTACTATTCTCCGGTGATATTCCAGATTTGAGTTGTATTGATATGTGGACTTAGATGAGGATTCGTATGCTTGAGTTGCATCTCGCATCTCATGGCCTTGGTATAGCCGACATCATTCATGCCTTGCATTGCATAGCCTTGGTATGGCTAATAGTATTCATGGATTCATCAGCATATTCCGCATTACTCCGATACGGTATAATTATATTACTATCTTGCGCACACACTTTCACCACCCTCTAAGATTTCTATAAGCTTATGCCCAACCGTTGCGTGCAGGTGACGTTGAACCTCAGTAGCGCTGAGGCAGGAGCGCATAACAAATCATCTTAGAGCTTTTTGTCCATTATCATTGTATTTCCCTTTATGCTCATTGTACTTGTAAAGTTTTTTATCATAGTGGAAATGTAATGAAGTCTTTGGTTGTTTCTTGTGGGTTATGCCTTTGGTTATGCTTATTACGAATCAAACTGATGTTGAAAATCCTCCTTGTATCATTCCAGGATCGAAACCTGGCGAATGGGCACTGGGAGCCTAGAATGGGGTTTTACGGAGGTTGTCCACGCTAGATTCGGCGATCAGGAATTTTGTAAGCCCAGTTTCTGAGTTCAGGGTGTGACAGTTGGATTCACCCGTTGAATGTCAGATATAGGGTACATGATACTCACATCCAACAACTCAAGTACTTCAGCCTTAACCACATCTTTCACATTTGGATAGAGTCGACATTGTGGTTGCCGGGAGGTTTTCACATTATCCTCAAGATGAATGTGGTGTGTATAAATCAAAGGGTCAATTCCCTTAGGGTCCGCAATCAACCATCTAAGGGCTCATTTATGCTCAATGAGAGTGGAAATAAGCTCACTCTCTTGTTCTCTCTCAAGGTGGGAAGAAATCACCACCAGGTATGTCTCATCTTGTCCTACGTAAACATATTTAGTATTGATGGGAAAAGGTTTTAAGTTATGCTTCGGCGCTTTAAGGCTAAACAATGAGGCACTACATCGGTTTGGGGCAAAGTTTCAAATTTTGGCCTCCACAGTTTAACTTCAAGTATCGGTACAACATTAAGTAAGGAATCTATCTCACTAATCATGTCATCATCTAAGTCAATGGAGTGGGCCAAGCACATCTTTAGAGTGTCAAAGTATAGAGCCATAAGTGCTCCATCTTTCATGAAAGAATCGTGTAACACCCCGGATTTTTATCAACCTGGAGTTAGGCGTCCTTAGGCAATGGGTCAACCATAATACCTTGGTAACCTCTTAGAACTCAATTCCAAAGCCAGAGAAATCATATAGAACCTAATTCTTTAGAAATTTAACATGAATTAGTCAGTGTTATATTAGATTTCCTGCTAAATTAGCACCAACCACTTTAAATACGATCTGCAAGACCCAAAACCTCTAGAATTGTTAACGCTACGTTACCTTGAAATCTAGAATTCAACTCTAAACTCGGTTGCTCTAGGGAATATTTTGTAACTTTGTATTGGTTCTAGACTGCGCATCGAGAGTCCGGTAGCTATGAACTTAGACCATTACGACCGCCTAGTTGGACTTGACAATCACCTAGAAAATCAAGCCCAAACGATGTCCTGAGACCATTTTATTGAGCTCAGAGTAAAGAGGGTAGAAAAATGAAGATTTTTAGAAAATTAATTATATTTTTATGAAATCTGAAATGGTTCACTTGCGCGTTATTTTTAAACATTCTGACCGTTAGAATTTGACCCAAATTTACCCTCGGATCAGGATAGGTGGCCCTTACATGTCATAGTACTTGTAGCTCTGATCGAGTTCCCATAACCATTGAACTGAAACTGGTCCACCATAGTCAATCCGGAAACCCGACCGGACTAAAAACTTAGCTTGACCTAGATCTGATATTATAGAACTTAAGTTCGATCGCATTTAGTAATAGGACCTCCAGAAGTGATCCGTTGGATCGGAACATACCCGATTTGGTTATAACCTAAGTATACCTTAGCCCCAAGTCTATTTCCGTCGCTTTTGGGCTTATAAAAAGGGCTTAAACCCTCTCTCACAAATCTCATACAAATTTCAAACCCTAGCCAAAATCAAGAGAGAGAAAAGAGAGAAAAAGTGAGGGAGAAGTTGGAGTTTTTTTCCAGGGATTCCTTCCAGTCTCTCTGAGTGCCTCATCCATCCTTCTGCATCACTATTCTAGCGATTCCAACTCCATTCTTAGGTAATAAATCCTAACCCTAACATGTTTTGAAGCCTAGAATAGTTCTAATGATATTATAGCTAATCTATTTCATACCTTAGGTTGTCTATCTGCCGTTGACGAAGACTTATCGTCTGAATCACATCTTATACGCTTTTTCTTGTTTAAGGTGCGGACTATATACGTTTAGGTTATGGTTTCTAAGACTTTCAATGTTAAGTAATGATTTATTCTTGCTTAGGATGTTATTTCACATGTATAAAGTGTTGTCTATTTCATTTTTCAGTTATACGTTAATTATGTGGAATATACTGTATTCCTTGTATTTGTAGAAAATACCGTATACGTATAGAATTTGGATTTGTGCTTAACATGATTATTTGACGTGAACATATGCTTGTTACATGTGTGACAATTCCTTAGCGAAAGGACTTTCCCTAAATCATGCCACGGCCAAAATACGCTTTATACGTTAAAGGGTGTAGCCCACGTGTTTGGAAAAATGTATAAATGAATACAGAACCTGGATTCATGCACGCCACAATTATCCGTCTTGGGTAGATGCAAGTGGTATATGGGGCAACTCCCTAGTGAAAGGATTTGGCTTAATGCAAGTATAATCAACATATACATGTATGATAATGTATGTATTCTAAGTGTTTAAAAAAATGATTGAATGAGTATGGAATTCGCTTTCATGCTCGCCATGACTGACTGTCATGGATATATGATTGTTGTATAGGCGATAACCCTTTGACAGAAGGATTTGCCCTAATACGTATGTTAATGGATACATAATATGTGTGATGTAATGTGTAGGCTAAGTGTATATAAAAGCGTCTGAATGAGTTAGTAGTTAGCAAGATGTACCTGTATGCATGTTGAGATATGAATCTCGATCACCTTAACTGGGTGTATGATTTCCATGAATTGTGTAACTTAGGTTGCTCGTCTTAATTGTGTGTATGATTTCCTTCATGTACTGTATTTACATTCAAGTTATATTTTCATAACTGTCCATATGATTGTAGGATATGAATCACATGCCTGTTATTGAAATTGCTCGTGCTTGGGGCTATACTACAGTCCAGGTAATTGGCAAGCATACTCCAAATGGTGGTTGAGGTTGTTCACTACGTAGGATGAGTTTAGAGAATCTGAGTCGTGCTTGAGGTGTTCGGTAGTGGTTAGGCCACACGGAGTGCTTATGTATCCCATGTCGTTCAACTCAACGTGCGCTTGGCCTAGTTGAGCTTATCAACTAACCCGATTGATCGATGTTTATTTACCATGTTTGGTCGCTACTGCTTGAACCTAAGGTACCAAACTTACCAGTGAAAAGCTCCTCTAACCTTGGTACCTCGATCTGCTAAGACTCATGAGCTGATTATGGTGGTATGGGACACTATATTTGTGCTGTCGGCCTACATTGATTGGTGACGAGTCCTTTGTAGTGACCAGGGAGCACCTATACTCGTGAGCAGATTATGGTGGTATGGGACACTATATTCTTGCCGTCGACCTATATTGATTGGTGATGAGCCCTCTGTAGTGACCTCGAGTATATCCCGATAGTGCATAAGGACGACGAGTCTTGTTGCAGTATGTAGGATATAACTAGGCCTGTATTGATAAGGTGATGGGGGAGAGGAGCAACGATTGCGAGCAACAGTCCTGACAGTCCTTGCAGTGACCTAGAACCGTAACATCGTATGAGATTATCTCAGACTGACGACCCGAGAATGGATCACCGTTTGGGTAATAATACAAGGGAGGTACCTTAGCTTTCCAATCCTTCTGTATGAAAAGGACTAATAAGAACTTGGTAAGCATATTCATAACACCGCATTGCATATGTTAACGACGTTTGTGATAGAGCACTGAGGAAGTGAGTCATGCCGCGATCGTTAGATGATGTCGCAGAGGGGATTGTGGTGAGGGCATGCATCATTCTTCATATCATCTTTGCATTAACAAGACTATCTAAGACCTGTTTAATTGTACTACCTTATCATTACTGCTTGATTGGATTGATAACATGTTAACCGTTGCTGTATATAGCTTCCACTGAGTTGATCACTCACTCCCACATTACAGGACGGTGTTGGCCACACTAACCAGTCCCTATTTTAGTTTCAGATGATGGCGATGCTTGCGAAGCAGAGGCAGACTTAATGATGATGAGGAGGATTCCTCCTATATGCAGGTTCTTATCGACGGGGTCACAGGGTTATTGATTAGATGCCAATGCACTTGGTATTGTGCCTTTTATTTAAACACCCATGTATATTCTTTTCTTTTCATTTTTGGATTATACATGTATTTAGTTAACCTGGTACATTGTTCACACTCTAGAGACTTACAATCAATAATGCATTTTATATATGTATCACAATCTTCCACTTGACAAACTTAACTGTCTCTGGAGTATGATATGCTATTTTGGTCTAATCCCACTCATATTTTCTGCACTAATATGAACAACATTCATCCATCATTGAAAATGTTTCATAAGTGATGTTCTGGAACTCGGGAGTGGAGTTTACGCTCGACCCCCGATTTTTGGGATGTTACAAATTGACATATTAATGTCGTGAGTATTGTAAGTTCTATAGTCACATGCTTCTTTAGTTGTCAAATTTTGTGGTGCCAAAACCTTTATCTCTATCGTGTGTTTGTATGTTGATTTATATATGTTCAAGACAGCCTCACAAGTGCTTCAAGTTAAGTACATTGATCAACTACAAGTCAAGTCAAGCCATGTACTTTGTCAACATTTGTAAGCATATATGTTCAAAGCTACTTCGATAAAGATTACAAGACTAAAGAACACATCAAGTCTCAAGTGCAACTGAAGATGAAGTTTGAGTTCAAGCTTTTGAATATCTCAAGACTAAGCTATATCAAGTGTGAGAGCTCAAGCTTGATAAGGTTCAAAGGTCTACCTTCACTGAATGAATGAAGTTCAATGTTCATACTTCATGTTCCAGGTGTGATAGACCTTAGATTAACCTTAGGGCAGGTCATTTTGAATACATAATTCAAACTATATGATTTTGGTCTGTTCTAAGACTAGTCCTGGACCTTGTTCGACTAGTCCTAGCATTGCCTCGACCAATCTTAGAAATTTCAAGACCAGTCGTAAGTTGTTGCAAATTTTTAGAAATTTCTAGTTAAGCTACTACCAGTCTTGGAGACTATTCGATCGGTTGTGTGAACAGTGTCGACCTGTCCTATGACCAATCCTAATTCTGTGATTCAAACTCCAGCGATGAAATTGGTGATCCTAGACTAGTCGTGAGGGTCCTACAACCAGTCGTAGAGGGCCTACGACTAGTTGTAGTAAACCTACAACCAGTCGAAGAACAATTTTATCCGATTGTGCCCAAATATTCAAAAATCCATTCTGCTATGACTAGTTGTAGTGTCCTCAAGACCAATCGTAGATGAGGTTTCTGCTCTTATAAATTGAGCACGAATTTCAGAGTTTTATATAGAAATTTAAGTAAAATCAAGGATCTACTCTGAGATAAGTTTGTGTTCATTTTAAGCTACTTTACGCATAATTAATATTTCTTTTGTTAGCTTATTGTTATTTGATTTTGATATGCATTCCAATCTGATTTGAAAAGAAGAAAATTTTGTAATTCCTTCTTCTTTGAATCAAAATCAAATACAGCTAGCCCATTTGGTTTAACTTAAAATCAATTAGAATTGAGAACTATTTTAAAGTAAGTATTGGACTTTGAACTTCTACATTCAATCATCTACTCCGATTGGTTCTTTCGGGATACTACGAAAGGAGAAATTCAAGTATTTTACATTTATTGTAATTTATATTTCTTTTTGGTTTGTTTTGAGATTGAGCTAAAAAAATCTCATTGTGTGGTTATCCGAGGAGAGCTAGAAAACTCAGATAAAGGGGTTTTTGTATTGTGTAAGCCCAAGTCAAAAAGATACAATTGTGAAGGTTTTAGGTGAACCTGTGAAACCTGTTTTGATAGTGAACGTTGATATCCCCTGTGCGAGGATATTAGGAGTGGAGTAGCAATCTGTGTGGCTGTTTTATAACAGTTGGTGTACACACAGACGAACCACTATAACTCTTTGTGTTTTGTGGATGTGTGATTTATTCTTTCTATCTTCTATCATTCAAAACTGTGGAATGTACGTGTGGATGTGAATGTTGTAATTTTTTCATTTCAAGCACAATGGGGAATGGTAAAATAATTTAGATTTAAATTTTCACAATTTATTTCAATTCCTTGCTATTTATTTATTCCTCTTTGGTTTGAGTTTTTGATACAAAGGACGTTCTAGATATAAGGTTGTTCTATCATAAACCCTTAGTTTTTATGGTGTAAGGTTATCCTTAGAACTGAATTCGTATCAACCTCTCAATATTAGTTTATTGAGGTTGCTTTTATTTCAACTTTAAGAATTGAATTATTTCTATTTGGCTATCTCTTGGTTTTATTCTGCTATAATACTTTTAATTTGGCATAGTCCTATTCACCCTCCCCCCCCCCCCCCTCAAGGACATATAGCTAGGCCATTTCAAGTGGTTTCAGAGCCTAATAGTTCACTCTTATTGTTTTTTATTTGGATTTAATTCCTGAGCTAACGATCTAAGCTATATAAAGATATCAAATTTTGATAGCTTATCAGTCACTATGTCTCCACCCTTTGATGGCTCCAACTATGCCTATTGGAAAGCCAGGATGAGGATCTTCCTCAAATCAATGGATGAGAGTGTGTGGTAGGCCACAGTGACTGAATGGAATCCTCCCACCACTGAAGTAACTGGAATCGATGTTTCAAAATCAATGAGAGTAACTCCTTATTTCTCTTGGACTACCCTTCAAAAAAATAAGAGTAGTGCCAATGCAAAAGCACTAAATGCAATCACTTGTACACTATCACCAGATGAGTTCAAAAGAATCATATCCTGTGATATTGCAAAGAAAGCCTGAGACATATTAGAAATGACATAGAGGGTACTTCAATTGTAAAAAAATCTAAAGTCCAACTCCTCACAACCAAATTTGAAGTAATTCATATGGAGGAAAATGAAATGTTTATGGACTTTTACACAAGATTAAATGACATTGTAAACTCGATGTGGGGTCCTGGCGATAAAATCCCAGAAAGTAAAGTGTGTGCAAAGATACTACACTCTCTTCCTAAACGGTTCAACTCTAAAGTAACCGCAATTCAGAAACTTCGTGATATGGATAATATGAGGGTAGAAGAACTAGTTGGTTCTTTACAAACCTATGAGTTAAACTTTAAAGCTCCTAAAGGTAAATTTACCGCTCTAAAATCTTCTAAATGTATTTCTAAAGAAAATTCTGATTCTGAAGATGATATGGCTCTTTTAGCAAAGAAGTTTTATAAAATTTTCAAAAGCAAGAAAATGGTAGATTTTTAAAAATTAAATGATAGGAAAAGATCTAAACCTAAATCTAAAATTTGGAAGTCTTTAAAAGATAGTCATTGTAACAACTGCCAAGAATATGGGCATTTAGCAAACAAATGTCCTAAAAAGGATAAACCCAAAAAGAAGGGTATGTTGGCTACTTGGGATGAATCATCTGATTCTAAAGCCTCTTTTGAATTAGAAGATTCTGAAACCGAGTCGGGCAATGAAGTAAAAGCCCTTATGACTCTAGCCAAGTTCACTTTTTCAGATCATGATGATTCAACTAGTGAGGAAAATCTAAATAGTGAATGTGAAAATGAAGATGATCTTCAAGATGCTTATAATGCCCTATACAAGGAAAGTTGTAAAATTGCTGTCAAACTTAAATTTCAAAAAGAAAAGTTCTTTAAACTCAAAGAATGTTTTGAATCACTTGTTTTAGAAAAATTTCAAATTTCAGATTGTTTTGAAAAGTTAAAATTCAATTTAGAATTCAAAACCTCCCTGATTGAAAATCTGAAATATGAAAATGAGAAACTTAAAAATGAAGTATCTTCTCTTCTGAGTTTAAAAGACACATGGAGATATGCCCAAGGTGATCTAAAGTTAGAGAAACTATTATCTGGATCAAGAAAATGTGGTGACATATCTGGGTTGGGCTGTGATAAGAATATACCTCCTAAATAGGAGAATACTCCTCCTAAGTTTGTGAAAGGAGAGTCCTCAAACTCAAAAGAGAAAAGTACCTATCAAAGTTTTTCTACAAATTCAAAATCTTTTCAAAAACCTAAAAGTAGCTATGTCAACTTAAAAAATCAGAATCGAAACCCACTGGCTGAAAAGATAGTTAATCTACTCAAGGAGCTCTTAAAATCTAACTCTATAGGTCATTCTTACAACAATAGACATAAGAAGACCAACTATACTCCTAAACCCAAAACAATTCTGAAATGGGTTCCTAAGGTTACCTGCTTGGTTGCCCACACTGCTTTCAAAGCAACAAGTCATTCAAAGAGGTACTTGGATAGTGGATGTTCCAGACATATAACAGGTGACAAGGCTTTATTCACCAATCTTAAAGATTTGACTGATGGATCAGTCACATTTGGTGATGGTAGCAATTGCAAGATTATTGGCCATGGTACGGTCCAACTCTATAACCTCCTTTTATTTAAGAATGTTTTATATATTGAGGGACTAAAACACAACCTGTTGAGCATATATTAAATATACAATAACAATCATAGTGTAAAAATTTTCAATCAAGGTTGTGAAATTATAAACAAAAAGGGTTCTGTAATATTAACTAGTCGCAGAACTTCTGAAAACTGTTATATTGTAAGTGATGGTAGCTCATCTAATCAATCGTGCAACATGGTCCATACCATTGAGACAGAATTATGACATAAACGAATTGGACATGTGCACTACCGTAACTTATACAAATTGAGCAAAGGAGAACTTATTAGAGGTCTACTTAAGTTGTAAAAAGTAGACAAAATATGTGGTGAATGCAAGTATGGTAAACAAACTAGGAGCTTTCACAAAAAGGTGAACTCCAATGCCACATCAAGACCACTCGAGCTTCTCCACATGGATCTTGTTGGACCAACCAGAACAGAGAGTCGTGGTGGCAAAAAATACATCTTAATAATCGTGGATGATTATACTAGATTTACTTGGGTAGCATTCTTAAGGGACAAATCAGAAAGCCTTGATGAAGTGAAAAAGATTATTAAACGAATTCAAACTAAGAAAGGTTCTCAAGTATGTAAGATCCGTAGTGACTATGGATCTGTGTTCAAAAATATCAGTTTTGAGAAATTCTGTAGCGATCAGAGAATATCACATGAATTCTCTACGCCCAAAACACCACAATAAAATGAAATTGTGGAAAGGAAAAATAGAGTGCTTTAAGAAATGGAAAATGTAATGTTAAATAGTATGAAGCTCCATAGAAATGTTTGGGCTGAAGCAGTGAATACTGCCTGCAATATTATTAACCGTGTTTATACTTGTAAATCTAATAATAGAACGACGTATGAATTATGGTTTGATAAGAAGCCCACTGTCAAATACTTTTGAGTTTTTGGCAGCAAGTGCTATATTATACGTGATCGGGAAAATCTGGGAAAGTTTGACACTAAGAGTGATGAAGGTATCTTTTTAGGATACTCTTTAAATAGTCATGCTATCATGTATTGAACAAAAAGAACTGGTTTTATTCAAGAGTTTATAAATGTGGTCATAGACGATCACTTGAATACACCTGCCCTAAGTTCAGATTATGATGAAGTTCTTTTGACTGACAAACAAGATACTTCATCAAATCAAACTGATTCTGATTTGAGGACTGTTAAAGATCATCCAACTTCTCAAATTCTTGGAAACCCTCTCACTGGTGTACGCACTCGTAGTCAACTTGAAGACATGTAATTGCGTATGTTTCACATCCCAGATAGAACCGAATAACATAAAGGAAGCTCTTTTTGATGAAAATTGGATAGTTGCTATGCAGGAAGAACTTTATCAATTTGTTTGAAATGATGTCTGGTATCTTATTCCTAGACCTAAAGATAAACATATTATTGGAACAAAGTGAATTTTTAAAAATAAGTCTGATGAACTTGGTAATATTATTCAAAACAAGGCAAGACTGGTTGTACAAGGGTACACTCAAATTGAAGGAATTGATTACGATGAAACCTTTGCACCAGTTGCTCGTCTTGAATCAATCAGACTTTTTATATCCATTGCTTGCTATAGAAAGTTTAAAATTTATCAAATGGATGTAAAGAGTGCCTTTTTGAATGGTGATTTAAATGAAGAAGTATATGTTGAACAACCTATAAGGTTTGAAGACCCTAAGTTTACTGATCATGTATACCGTCTTAAAAAAGCTCTCTATGGTCTAAATAAAGCTCCCAGGGCATGGTACGAGAAATTGACTAAGTTCCTACTCAATCATAACTTTCAAATGGGCAGTGTTGATAAGGCACTCTTTGTTAAGAAACATAACGATGATATCTTAATGGTTCAAATCTATGTTGATGATATTATTTATGGATCAACTTATGCTAACATGATTGTTGAGTTTGAAGATTTAGTGAAATCTAAGTTTGAAATGAGCATGGTTGGGGAAATGAACTATTTCCTAGGGTTGCAAGTAAAATAACAATCTAATGAAATTTTTATTTCTCAGACCAAATATGCTCTGAATTTGATCAAAAAATTCAGATTTGAGAATGGTAAAACTTTTGATACTCCTATGAGTACAACCCTAAGACTCTTAAAGGACTCTACAAGTAAAAATGTTGATCCTAAGTTATATCGTAGTATGATTGGCAATTTGCTTTATTTAACTGCTAGTAGACCTGATATTACTTTAAGTGTTGGTATTTGTGCTAGATATCAGTCTAATCCTAAAGAATCTCATTTAATTGTTGTTAAGAGGATTATGCGATATGTCGCAAGTTCAGTTTATATGGGTCTCTGGTATCCATATGATACTAGTATTCAGTTGGTAGGGTATACTGATGCTGATTGGGCTGAAAATATCGATGATAGGAAATCAACTAGTGGTGGTTGTTTCTATATCAAAAATTATTTAGTTTCTTGGTTTAGCAAGAAATAAAGTTCTATATCACTTTCTACTGCTAAGGGTGAATACATCGCAGCTAGAAATGCGTGTACTCAGCTTGTTTGGATGAAACGTATGTTAAGTGATTATGGAATAGCACAAGATTTAATGGTGTTATATTATGACAATACCAGTGCTATAAATATTTTAAAAAATCCAATCCAGCATTCACATACCAAGTACATTGATATTAGGTATCATTATATTCATAAATTAGTGGAAGAAAAAATAATATCTTTAGAATACATTCCGATCGAGACTCAACTTGCTGACATTTTCACTAAACTTCTCAACAAAAACAGGCTTAATAAATTAAGATTTAATCTTGGTATGTGCATACAAAATTGATTATTCATACAGTTGTGTATCATAGTGTAAATATATTTGAGAATTTATGTGTTTAAATTTTAATTTTTATGAATAAATATATATTTTTTTAAGTACTCAACCAGTTATGGGTGTGCACGATCGGTCCTGGTACGACTAGTCATGGATAGGCCAAGATAGGTCATGGAGCGCGTTGATTGTTTTAAAATTAGGGGAAAATCTCATCTTCCTCATTTCTAACTTCCTCTCCAATGAGCCGACATTCGACCAATCGAACCCACCAATCTGATCTTCAAGGTTAGTGCATTCTTTTGGTCAAAATAGTAGCTTCAAGTTTTATTCTCTTCTTTATTATCACTGGAGTACTTGATTTCAAGCTTTATTGAGATTTTGGGGGTTTTTCTTCTCCATTTGCTGATCTAGAAAAACTTATCTCTATTTCCTTATGATTTCTTGCTCCTTTGTATTCCTTTGTGGTAATTGATGCTAGAGGAAAAAAGAAAACAGTTCGTGGTCCATTATCCTCTAGATCCGCCTCCATAACTCAGCACCATCTTTGTTCATCTGAAGATGATCCTGCATTTCTATGGGATTTGCATTTGCGCAAGGTTATTGTTGAAAAAGTTGTTGATCTTCACCACATTGCTCAATTTGGTATCTTTCCTCTCCTCCAAGCTGTAAGTTGGGACAACATCTTACATTGGGATGGGCCTGCATACCAATCTATTGCACAATCCATGTTTGCATGTATATCTGACTTTTTTACTGAGAATTTAACTTTCAAAATAGATGCTAGAGAAGGGCCTTTTAATGTAGACTGTCATTTAATATCTAGCCTTATGGATATTCCAGTTAATGATGAGGGTATCCCCATTCCTGTTCTGTCTGAAAAACCCTCTAAGAATGAAAAATAGATGCTCACTAGAGCATTATGTAACATGAATGTGCAATGGACTCACAAGGGGAATGGGCTCCCCTCAAGGTACTTGTTACCCAGATACAGAGTCCTCCACAAAATTTTTATTTCAAATCTGTATCCTCGCTCTGGTAATAAAACAGAGTTGATTGCTTTTATGGTTCGTGTTTTGCACTCTGTCATTACTGGTACTAAAGTCTGCCTTCCATCTTTAATATGTCATTTCATCATTCAATTTCATCTCCATCTAGGTCATAGTGATATACCTTTTGCCTACCTTATAACTTTTTTGGCTTCTCATATGTTGGTCACTATGCCTGTTGGAGAGGCTCCTATCCATAATCTTATTTTTAACAACACAAATATAAACAAAATGAAGTTGGAATTGGCTCCTGGCCAAGTGGATGGTGATGGTGGAGCTGAAGCTGGAAATGAAGAAGAAGCTGATGATCTTCCTCCAGACGACATAAACATGGATGATATTTTTGATGAAATTGAATCTGATTCTGCTAATGACCCTGATTATGAACGATCTGGGTTTGATGCACGTTTGCATGCACTAGAGTAAAAGATAGAGCATATGGATGTTAAAGTTGATAACATGAATGTTGCCCATGATTTACAATTTAAATATATGCACAAGTATCTTAGGTGCTTAAACAAGGGCATGCATCAACTTGATCCTTCCATACCTACTCCTTCAGGTTCAGATTGATTGATTAACTCTTTGGTCTGTAATAACTTTATATTTATTTTGGATTGTGAACTTTATATGGTTTGCTGACTATGGTTTATTGGCTATGGATTAAACTATTTTAATAGTTATGATCTTTATTTTCATATATCTTGTCTCCTTGATTACTCCTGTTTATTATCATGTTCCATTGTTTTGTTCTTCCTTTGTCATATTGTGACAAAAAGGGGAAGAATTTCTATAATGGTTTTGGAGATGAATTGATTTGAGATGAATTGATTTGTGAGTAGTAGAAGCATTTTTTTTTTTTTTGGATATATATGCTACTCAGGGGGAGTAATTCAGGGGGAGTAAGAGGTGAAGTGTTTTGCCTACTTCATCTGAGGTTTGCTAGTTGTTGTATGTCAACTGGTGCATGATTCTTTAACCAGGCTGTAGCCGATTTTTTCTATTATAACCTGTACATAAATTTTCGTATTCATATTGGTTATATTCACACTGGTTATGTTGTTATTGAGTGTTTTGTCACAAATTTGACAAAGGGAGAGATTGTAAGTGCTATAGTCACATGCTCCTTTGGTTGTCAAATTTTGTGGTGCCAAAACCTTTATCTCTGTCGTGTGTTTATATGTTAATTTATATATGTTCAAGACACGGCCTCACAAGTGCTTCAAGTTAAGTACATTGATTAACTACAAGTTTAGTCAAGCCATGTACTTTGTCAACATTTGTAAGAATATATGTTCAAAGCTACTTTGATAAAGATTACAAGACTAAAGTACATATCAAGTCTCAAGTGCAACTCAAGATGAAGTTTGAGTTCAAGCTTTTGAATATCTCAAGACTAAGTTACATCAAGCGTGAGAGCTCAAGATTGATAAGGTTCAAAGGTCTACCTTCACTGAATGAATGAAGTTCAATATTCATACTTCATGTTACAGGTATGATAGACCTTAGATTGACCTTAGGGTAGGTCATTTTGAATACATAATTTAAACTATATGATTTTTGCCTGTTCTAAGACTAGTCCTGGACCTTGTTCGATTAGTCCTAGCATTGTCATGACCAGTCCTAGAAATTTTAAGACCAGTCGTAAGTTGTTGTAAATTTTCAGAAATTTCTGGTTAAGCTACGACCATTCCTAGAGACTGTTCGACCGATCGTGTGAACAGTGTCGACCTATCCTATGACCAGTACTAATTCTATGATTCAAACTCTAACGATGAAATTGGTGATCCTACGACCAGTCGTGAGGGTCCTACAACCAATCATAGAGGGCCTATGACCAGTCGTAGACAACCTACGACTAGTCGAAGAACGGTTTTATCCGATTGCGCCCAAATATTCAAAAATCCATTCTGCTATGACCAGTTGTAGTGTCCTCAAGACCAGTCGTAGACGAGGTTTCTGCTACTATAAATTGAGCAAGAATTTCAAAGTTTCATATAGAAATTCAAGTAAAATCAAGGATCTACTCTGAGATAAGTTTGTGTTCATTTTAAGCTACTTTGTGCATAATTAATATTTATTTTGTTAGCTTATTGTTATTTGATTTTGATCTACATTCCAGTCTGATTTGAAAAGGAGAAAATCTGTAATTCCTTCTTCTTTGAATCAAAATCAAATACAGGTAGCCCATTTGGTTTAACTTAAAATTAATTAGAACTTAAAACCATTTTAAAGTGAGTATTGGACTTTGAACTTCTACATTCAATCATCTACTCTGATTGGTTCTTCCGAGCTACTACGAAAGGAGAAATTTAGATATTTTATATTTATTATAATTTACATTTTTTTTTGGTTTATTTTAAGATTGAGCCAGAAAAATCTCATTGTGTGGTTATCTGAGGAGAGCCAGAAAACTTAGACAGAGGGATTCTTGTATTGTGTAAGCCTAAGTCAAAAAGACACAATTGTGAAGGTTTTAAGTGAACCTGTGAAACCTATTTTGATAGTGAACGCTGTGTGAGGATATTAGGAGTGGAGGAGCAATCTGTGTGGCTATTTTATAACAGTTGGTGTACACACAGGTGAACCACTATAACTCTTTGTGTTTTGTGGATGTGTGATTTATTCTTTCTATCTTCTATCATTCAAAATTGTGGAATGAAAGTGTGGATGTGAATGTTATAATTTTTTCATTTCAAGCATAGTGGGGAATGTTGAAATAATTTAGATTTAAATTTCTGCAATTTATTTCAATTCCTTACTATTTATTTATTCCTCTTTGGTTTGAGTTTTTAATACAAAGGACGTTTAAGATATAAGGTTGTCCTACCATAAACCCTTGGTTTTTATGGTGTAAGGTTGTCATTTGAACTGAATTCGTATCAATGTCTCAATACCAGTTTATTGAGGTTGCTTTTTGTAACGCCCCGAACTCTTCGATGTATACCCGAGCATCGAAAGCCCTCGAGCGTTACCAAAAGACTTAATGTCGGTATAATACTAATCCGACTGTTCCAGCCCTTACATACTTGCCCTGGCCTAATCCTAACTGTTAAGGTGGATCATCATTCCCAAATCAAGACATCTGACCCTGTGGAGCCATTAGATTTCTCAAAACCCTAAGATCAGTAATAACTGTGACCATGCTACCAACCTGGAGCTTGGAATTCTTGTTCACCCAGTTCCCACGACCCGTTCACCATGAAACTTTATACCATGCTTAATTAGCCTAAAATAACTGTACAGGTCAAATATCAACTCTTAGATCATAGTGGAAGTGGCTCAAGTTGACAAACGGCCCATAACCATTAATTTTAGGACCGCTTGATCATTAGACATACCTCAAATTTGGACCCAACCCCTTAAATTAGATAGCCAACGAAATGGACGGTATTAATCTCTTCTACAGAGATCATAGTAGACCCATATGTGAGTGCGCGTACACCACCGCGGAACACCCGCTGTGCACCAGATCAAGAGGACTGGTCAGGGAACGCTAACCCGATCAAAACTGAGCCCCTGTTTTGCCACCGCACGTAACAGACAGACCCTGTCCGTCTTGAGAGATGCTGTGGGCCACCATCATGGCCCACTTAGTTAATCCGGACCGTCCATATTGTAGAAGAGTTCAGACCGGTCAAAACCCTTCTAAGCACGTGCACCTATGCACGTGTACTTGGCCACTACAATCAGTACAAACAAGGCCAGGCGTTGCCCGCAGGGTTGACAGACACCGTCCATCTAATTGACGTTGTGACCTTCCCCCACAACCTCATTAAAAGATCTCAGCCATCCAAAAACCGAGAGGGATCATGTCCGATCCCACACAAGGTGTCTGAATGAAAGAAGGAAAGCCGAAAACAAAAGCCTTCCGCTGTTTTCCTGAAAGCAAGCTGCGTCAACGAGAGCTCCTTTCACAAAAACCAAATATCAAAGCTTGTTGGATGTCGGATCTTGTTGTCCACGAGATCTGTGAGACGAATCTAAGACATCCATTGAAGTCGGCTCGAAAAAATAAGCCACAAACTCAAAACTGCCATGAAGCTTTAATCATCATCCCAGATTGAACAGGGACCGTTGCCCTCTATTTGAGCCCCAATTCCGAATCCAAGCGACACATCTGATGGCCCTTCATTGAAGAAACGTCTTCCAGCGTTGTGATCATAGGAGAAATTCATGTTGGTGATGATCAGCAGGGACAACCACAACTCTGTTTTGTTTGTACGCAGCCCACGTCTGCATAGAAAATCACTCCGACTCCTCCCCTGACACACCTAGACCTGCGTAAGGGCTACACAGGGAGACGCTAGAAGGTCCGCACCATTATAAAGAGGAAACACCCTCGTCCAGCGTTTGGAGAAAATGAAATAGGAAGAGACAGATGTTGCTGGACGCTCCAGCGTAGGAAAGGAGAGAGAAAAGAGAAAAGAAAGAAAAGAAAGAAAGAAAGAAAGAAAAGAAAAGAAAAGAGAAAAGAAAGAAAAGAAAGAAAGAAAGAAAAGAAAAGAAAGAGAGGAAGAAAGGAAAGAAGAAAGCCGAGTTGAGACGAGTCGACTCACTGAGTTGACCCGAGGCTCAGGTGAGTTTCGATTTTCTTAGATTTTTCTTCTTTATTTTCTTAAACAACCCCACTAGACCGTAACCTCATGAGCCAACTGAAATAATAAAGAGAAACTCCATGAAAAAGGCCCTACAGTATCCTTCAGACCTGGCCAAAGATAATAATAGTATACGCCACTTCTAACCCTAACTCTCTAAATTTCATGAATTAGGATAAGGGTTAACCATAAGACGTATCTTCTGACATCTAATCTGACAGAGGATCATCAAACTACTAGAGGTGAGGGTTTTATCCTTTAGGCTTACAGTAATCCAAGTTGATTTATTTATCATGTCCTTTACATGCATTCCCATATTTTATCTGTCTCCATATTATTTTATCTTGGCTTCTATACATGCCTTCATGAATTTGATATTGCCTTTACATGTATTCCTTTACATCACACTTTGAATCTTTTATGATATGAATTATCCTGTATTTCTGTTTACATGTTCCCTAGGAATTCACCTATTGATTGATTTATTTTACATTATTGGCCCTTTTGGAATTACAACATGATGTCAATTATAAAGGATTTCTCTGAATTTATGTGAGGCCATGGATGCAAGCTTTGCCCCTGCCTCATTAATTTATTGAGTTGGCCCTGCCACTCCTCTCTTTACTTGAGTTGACCATTGTCACTCTTTTCTTATTATGCTAGCCATTGCCACTTCTGTTGAGTTGACCATTGTCACTCTTCTCTTTATTTTATTGGCCTCGTGCCGTCTGTCTCTACGGCTTAGGCATGTGCCTTGCTATTCTAGAACCTTCATAATTCAGTTGATATTCTTTATTATTCGAATTCATTTATACTTGTTATGATTCAGTTTATATTCCCTGTAAATGCAAGTGATGTGTAAGATGTATCACAACTAGTGATTCAAATATTCTATCATGGACGTAATACGCTCTGGGTAGAGACCCTCTTAGGGCACGTAAGTCCTTGAGCCTTCGGGTAGTGATGCACATTTTCGATGTTGAGTAATTCTCTACTGTAGTTCCACATCACCCTAGGATTGGATGTTTGTAAATAGTCGCTCCATGAACAAATCGTGTCACATAATTCACCCAGCTCATGTTGTTGTGCGCTCTGAGGTGTTCTTGTAAATCCATAGTAGCGTTGGCCATGCCGGCGAATAACCGTATAGTGAGAGTGCGGGTCGAGCCGGTTATCTATGAATCGTATTCCACAATGTGATGATCACTATGTATGATGAGCCCCACATACCTTGCTAGGCATGCATCTCATGTAGGTTGTATGCGCATACTGATATCCTCGTGTTAGTGGATCATGAGGCGTATTAGACCCTAACTTACTTGCTACGAATCTCTTGAATTATTGTTAATTTTAAAGGATAACCTTCACTATGAGTAGGGCATTGACCCTCTCCCAACCATTCAGACGATGCAGGTGATGAACAGGTCGAGGAACCAGAGGATCACCATCTTGAGGAAGAACACGCTGCATAGATTGGAAACTAGGACTTAGTTTTATTTACAATTCTGATGCTATCTGACTTTTATTAATTCTTATTGGGAGAACCTTTGACAATTTATTTAATTACTTTGGAATAAGAAATATAGTTATTTTATTCTTATGACTGATTTCCATCCCCAGTTTAAATGGATGTAATATTGATGAGAGAAGTCCCAAGACAAGTCTTCAAAATGTTTTCCCCTTACATTATTAACATACGGGTTTCTCGGACATGAGTATAAACTCTGGCCGTGAAATTTCGGGATGTTACACTTTTATTTCAACTTTAAGAATTGAATTATTTCTATTTGGCTATCTCTTGGTTTTATTCCGTTGTAATACTTTTAATTTGGCATAGTCCTATTCACCCCCCCCTCTAGGACATATAGCTAGGCCATTTCAGGTATTGTCCTCATCCTTTGGCTGTTTGCTCATATTAAAAAAGATGTTGAGATGTAATGTCATATTTCTGAAAAATAAATTCATAATTCCATTCCTACAATTAACGATGGCATTTGATGAAGTAAGGAATAGGAGATCAAGAATTTTGAGAATTTGAGTGCTTACATTTAATATGGGTTGAGTATTCAAGACAATAAAATCTACTGGATAGTAGAATTTATTAACTTGGACCAACACATCCTTAATCATTCCTCTCGGTACATGAACAGATTGATCAGCAAATTGTAATGTGGTCCGGGTGGGTTTTAATTCAGCTAGGCTCAATTGTTCATAAACTGAGAAAGGGATTAGATTAACACTAGCTCCTAAGTCAAGAAGTGCATGCTTAATCTGATGGTTCCCAATTACACAAGTGATGGTTGGACTACCGAAATCCTTGTATTTTTGTGGCACATCTTACTTGAGGATAACACTCACTTTTTCTATTAAAAAAAGTTTTCTTTTGTATGTTTTGTCGTCTTTTGGTAGTACATGGATCTTTCAAAAAATTTTCATATGAAGGGATTTGTTTAACGACATCTAGTAGAGGGATATTAACCTTCACTTGCTTAAGAATCTCTAAAATATCCTGAGAGTTAGTTAGGGGTTTTGGTGCAATCAACCGCTAAGGAAATGGCACAATCAGCTTACATGCTTTTTCATGTTCTTCCTCTTGTGGAGCACTGCTAAGCCTATCATTCTCATCTTCTTCCGAGTCCTTAGGCTTTTCATCCCTCATCGGAATAGATTTGTCAGTTATCTTTCCACTCATAAAAGTGGTGATAGACTTAGCTTGCTCCAGCTTGGGTTACTAATTTCATATTGTGGTTTTTGATTTGGTAGATGTTGGGCCGGAAGAGTCCCTTTCTCTCCAATTGTTAAGTGTGACACAATCTGTTGAATGGCCTTGGTAAGGTCTTGAAAGGCTTCTAATGTGCCTTGATTGAAAAGCTCTTGGTTTTGGATGTGTTTTAAAACTAAATCCTCCTGAGGCCTCTTTTGATTTAAGATTCGAGTATGGGCCTCTTATGGGTTAGTCGTTTGTCCATTCCTCCAACTAAAATTTGGATGTTTCCTCCAAATGGAATTGTATATATTTGAGGTGGGTCCACTGAAAGGACTTTGGTAATTGTTCACGAAATTTGATTGCTTATTCAATATCTCTTGAAAAGCAGGAATTGTTGGGAAATTTTCAATTGTATGTATATTGCACAAATACCACAAACAACTTCCACAACATTATCGGGTTTGCCTTCGTAAGTTCAATGGCCTCGACTTTTCATGTGAGTTTGGACATTCTTCCATTTATATCATCTATCTCTTTTAAAACATAAATTCCTCCCCTTTCATTTGATTGAGTAAGCTTAGAAGTGGTGGTTCTTGAGGTGGTATCCCATGATTGCATGTTTTCAAAAAGTTTATCAAAGTAATCCCACGCATCATCGGCTTCCTTTTTAATGAATTTCACATTATACATCATCTCCACAAATTCGCGCATGGGCGAGGTTAATCCTTCATAGAAGAAGCTTGTTATCCACCATGTTTCGTAGCCATGTTGTAGACATGAATTTATGGGATCCTTATACCGCCCCCAACATTGAAAGAAGGTCTCATCCTCTTTTTACCCAAAATTCATGATTACTTTCTTTAAGGTATTCATTTTATAATACGAGAAGAACTTTTTAAGGAACTCCCTTGTCATCTCAGCCCATGTGTCAATGGACTATGGTCTTAAGGAATGTAACCACAACTTAGCCTTTTCTTTCCAAGAGAAATGGAAAATTTTCAATCTTACTGTGTCCTCAGACACATTTGGGAAGTGTAATGTAGATATTATCTCATCAAACTCTTTCATATGCAAGAATGGACTTTCAAATTCTAGTTTATGAAACTTAGGAAGGAGTTGAATCACTCCCGGATTAACACCCATGGTTTCTGTATTTAATAGGAATATCATGTAGGAAGGTGTACTCATCCCCGCCGTTTGTAAATAATCACGTAAAGTACGAGGCGGGGGTGCGTTATGCACCTCATTCTCATCCTGGGCCTCCTCAACTAGGTGTTAAGGTTAATGTGTAGCCATCACTTCTACTGACTTAGAGGATCTCAGGTGGTGTCTAATCCGGTGAAGGATAGGTAACCCTTTAACTAATCCTCCTTCACTCAAGAGACGGAGAGTGTTATCATGAACCCACTTGGGCATGAAACACTCATAGCCCTCAAATAGCTAAACAACTAGAATCTAAGAAAATGAAAACTAAAAAATACAAAAAATAAGAACTCTAAAAGGATAAGAGAGAGTTGGAAAGAAGTTGCCAAATTAGGGTTGCTATGTTAGGATTCTAAAAAATAGAAAACAAAGTTAGTTTCTAAAAACAGAAAATCCTAACCTAAAAACATAGCGGAAATTAACCCTAATCTTAACCTAATTTCAATACTAATTAATCTCATAAAAAGATAGTCGTAGTCCCCGGCAATGGCCCCAAAAATGTGTTCACAACCCCAAGTGCAGGGTCGCGATGTAGTAATAACTCGGTGAGATAAAGGTCGAATCCACATGGACTAAACTTGTACGTATTCTGAAAATAACTAGAACTAGAACTAGAACAAGATTTATTTTAAAATATGGAAAAGTTGAAAGTAATTGTGAATAAAAGATCAATAATCAATAGGAAACTAGAGTGCCAAGGATCTACTTGTTGCTATCATGATACTACCTCACTTGATTCAAGAGACACAATTGGAATTGAAGTCCTATCCTATCCAATTAGGAAATCAAATCTCAGAACATTTCATTGACCTAGTCCACACATGAAGGAGTATTGTGATGATTGGAAGGGAATTCATGCATCCACCATGCCCAAGAGACGATGGTGAATCACGAGTTTTACCAATCTCACAATCTCAAAACAGGAAAAGAAGATATTCAAAGATATCACAACATCTATTGTAATTTGAGTCATAATAAATCATAGAAAATTGAAAATATTCCTTAAATTCAAACTAGAAATAAATGAGGTTCAACATAAACAAGAATTAAAGAAAGATAAATATCCCAACATGTTATAAGCTTCACCTCTTAGCCCTAACTAAGAGGTTTAGTTAACCATAAACATGATTAAAACTAAAACCCTTAAAGAAAATATTAAAAATAAATATGGAAAGAAGAAAACTCTTGGGAGACTCCTCCACCTTTTGACTCTGCTTCTTGAAACCTAATTCATCTCTAGAACTCCTTAAAGAACCCATATTTATAGCCTTTGTCCAACCGACTTTGAAAACCACCTCAAATTTACATGCTCTGCGTAACGCCTTAGATGTCATCAAACATAACTTAAATCCAGAAGTCGCGCCTTTTTGCACTATGCAACGCCTTTCACACTGCGTAACTTTTCATGTCATCGAACCCTCCTTCGATGGCATTGAACATTCTTTTGATATCATCAAAGGTTGTTCGATCAATCGAGAATGTATCCAGAGTGTTCTAGCGAGTTATTTCAGAAAATTTTAAAAATCTCAATGTCATCGAACAGGTCTTTGAGTAATCGAATAGGGCCTTGATGTCATCGAGAAATCTATCCTATTTGTCTAGCAACCCAACTCGATTTTCATATAATTCTTCAATGTCATCGACCAGTGTTTGATGTCATTGAACACTGGCTTCAATGTCATTGACCAGTTGTTGATGACATAGACAGTGAAGTTCAGATTCTATGAATTTTTATACTTTGCACTTTTGAATTCCTTCCTTCTCCACTTGGTTTCCTTGACATCTTCAATCTTGGTCTCCTAAGGTGCATCCCTTGGTGATTCTTGAGCATTAAATCCATGCTTTTAATATTCTTTTCAATCCAAGCGCTCAGATTCACCTCGCAATACAAACATGTATAAAATATACCCATTAAGCATTATCATGTTCATGAAACTAAGTTATAAATTGGAGGAAATATGCAATACTTGAAACTCAATAATGACTCATATGTATAGGATTGCATAGAATGTTTTTTTCTGAGAAAGGTTAAAAATTTAGAGGTTTAAAAAACTCGGTTCCACATGTTTTGCTCAGGACTAGTAAAATGCTGGTTGCGGGGTGTGTTGAGTGTGAAATATTATATATTTTTTTCTTTTTATGCATTGGTTTTATAAACATAAATGTGCTTAATTGATCTAATTACACATGTTTTCTCTTACGAGGTGATTTTGAGAGCTAAGGTGGAAAATATGCTTAAAGCATGGATTTACGATTCAAAGGATTACTAAGTGAAAGATTGGATTTACAGAGGTCAATATTGAAGAATTCAAGAGTCCAAGATCCAAGGAAACCAAATAAAGGATGAAGAAAGTTAAGGAATCGAAGTGTAAAAAAATCGAAGTGTAGAAATCAACCATTTGATGCCATCGATGACACCTTTGATCTCATTGAAGTAACTGTCGATGTCATCGAAGCCACCTCGATTCCATCAAAAAATTCAAAAAAATTGATTTTGTTCTTAGACATATTGGTGCATTCTTTGATGTCATCGAAGACATGTTCCATGTCATTGAAGCCAAGTTCGATCCCATCGAAGGAGGATCGATGACATCAAGAAAATATGTAATTTTGAAAGTTCATTGTTGGGCAGTTTCCCAATTTCACTCAGACTCTTCAATGGGAGCTCGATGCAATCGAAGCTACAATAGTTGCATAAATTCAAGTTCAGTTTGAAGTCGGTGCAATCAAAGCTTATATAAATGGACATTTTAGGAGTTTATAAACATGAATTAAGATAAAAGGAGTAGAGCAAGGAGTTGCTGAGTTTCAAGGAGTCCCCCCTCCTCTTTAATCCTTCGTTTCTAGTTAGTTTTTATATTTTTTTTGTTTGATTTTTAGTTCAATCATGTCTATGGTTGGCTAATCTCTTAGCAAGAGCTAAGAGGTAAAGCTTGTAGTTCTTCTTAATGTTTATTTTACTTTAGTTCAAATTATTTGGTTTATATGTTAATCAAATCATTGATATTTGGTTTGAGTGAAGTACTTCTAGTTTATTTTGATCCATTGTTGACACCGGGCACATTAGATGCTCATGAAGACTATTAATGCTTTCTTACTTGTTTTTTGAGGGTTTTTTCTATAAAATTCGTTAATCTATTATTGACTTCGGACATGATAGATGCTTTGAATATACTACTATCAAGTCATTGGTGTTTTATGAGGGAACCAATTCAACGAAGGTTTAGATTTGTTTTGGTGAATGAATTATGTTTTAACCGCTCTATTATCTGCCTGGATACGATAGGACTTCAATTCCAGTTGTGTGATCTAATTGAATCAAGTAACATTAAGGAATTTATAAGTGGATCCTTAGCATTCTATTGTTTTATCTCTAATATCCACAATTATTCCTTTTAATTCATATTTTTATAGTTAGTTTAGATTCTAGTTCTAGTTCTAATCTATTCCAGAAGTCCCTATGGGTACGACCTCGGTCTCACCGAGTTATTACTACATCACAGCCTTGCACTTAGTGTTGTTGTTAATAGCTACTTGCTTTGAAAGTTGTGTGGATGACAAGACACATTACCTTTGGAACCCACTTCATGATATTTTAGGCTTTGGAGGGTCACTTTCCTTTTCTTGTCTTTGGGAGTTAGGATTTCTTCTATTCTTGTTTACACTTTCTTGTTTGTGTTGGCTTTCAACAACTCTTTAAGAAAATCCATAATTTTATCAACAAGAGGAGGTTTGATAATATATATTTTATTTGATATTTGTGGTTGTTGACAAAGGTTTTTTCTTTAAAAAATTTTTGAAAGGGTTTTTTAATTTTTGAAGACATTCTTCTTAAGATCAAACATATTCCCTTTTAGAGTTTCTACTTTAGCGTTTGAGAATTCTCCTTTTATAAAAGTAGGAGTAGAAGTCTTAGGCTTTGGATTGTTATATCTATTACAGCCAAGGCTAAACTTACCACCATAATAGCAAGATAAAGTTAGTAATTTTTCAAGTTCCTGGCCTCCTTAAGTGTACTTTCAAGTATCCTTTGAACTCTGAAGTGAAGAAATTTCAATTCTCAATTTCACATAATAAGATTTAAGAATTTGCAATTCGGTATTTTTCAAACTTAAATCCAGTTTTGAATTTTCAAAGTAGTCATAAAATAATATTTTTCTAAGATAACTTTTTCAAGTTCTAATTGCAGTTACTCACATTTTTTTCTTTTATGTTTTTAACTTACCGCAATTTTGCAATTTTCTCTAAAAAGAGCATCATAATCTTCTTGAAGGTCTTCATTCTCAAAGTCACTTTAAATAGTGATTCTGGCTACTGTCATAAAGGCATTTTGTTCTTTTACTTCTTCTTAATCTGATTTATCAATTTCTGAATCAAATTCAGATTTTGATGATTCATCCCAAGTGACAATCATTGTCACACACCAAACTCGAAAACCGGGCTCGCAAAAATCTTGATCACCGAATCCGGCATTGAAAGCCTCCATAGTACCCCACTCTCGGCTCCCGACACCCATATACCAAGTTCCGATCTTGGGATCCTACGAGGAGGATTTTAAACATGAATTTGATTCGTAATAAAAATAACCCATGAATAATAAGGAGAGCACCATCACAAAAATCCACTATGATAAAAACTTGAGTACAATGCGTATAAAGGGAAATACAATGAAAATAATGATAAAACTCCAAAAGCTCAACGGCACACTCCTGGTCCTGCTCAGCTATGACCTAGCGTCACCTACATACAACGGTCGTGCATAAGCTTATAGAAAGCTTAAAAAGTGGTGAAAGTGTGTGCGCATGATAGAAATACAAGTAAGCAATATCAAAGTAATGTGGAAATGCTGATAAGTCCATTAATGCCATCAGATATACCAAGGCTATGCAATGCAAGGCATGAATGTTATCGAGCATACCATGGCCATGCGATGCAAGGCCTACAGGGCCAATGTTATATGTGAGGTGTAACTCAAGCATACCAAATCTCATATGAATCCTCATATTAATACAGTTTATCTCTAAAATATATATATCACTAGGGTCTAGTACACTATACACCAAATCACCGCCCATTGGACCATGCAAGTGGGAGAGACCACATTATCCGCCTACCAATATCTACCCGGCATGTCGATAGCGGACCCATTTATGAGCTGGTCAAACTCAACCTAGTTATGCCCCCTACCCTCAGGCGGATAAGGCCACACCCCCTTCCAACTGACCATGACATAGTGGGAGACGTAGCCTACTGGTATACGGCCCTTGTGTGCTCATGTATTCACTCGGTCTTAATATTGGAATCATCCTCTGGTACTATCGGGTTCAGGGATTTTCACCTAGGGACATCTATGGCGCCCCGATGCTAGTAACAGTATTTTTGGTGTCCAATCTAGCCATCCATGATATGCTTGTAGAGGCTATGGCCCTGATATCGCTAGGGCATACAAAAATCATATCACACAAATGCGAGATGCATGAATCATACTATCCAGTCATGCAGCAATCTTATGCATACCAGTGCTCATGTAGGCAAATCCTCCTATCCGGGAGTCCCATAATAATCTGCCCAATGGTATGTGCTATGATCAATCACTCCTCATATCAAGCATACATATGATGCGCATGTGTATGAATTGTGAAGCTATACTAAGCATGCTATATGTTGATGATGTACTCTCCTCATATTAAGGATGGGCCTAGATGGCTTACTCATATCAAGAATGGGCCTAACGGTCATGAGGGCTCAACGATTTGGGTTAGCCCATTAAGGGGACGTGAGAATGGGCCTAAGAATGGGCCCTAGGGAGAGTTACAATGTAGACATTTAACGATCATTGCTCTCAAGGCATGACCCATCATAAACATCATTACATACATCATGGTGGAATCACACATCACATCAGTCCTCATATACATCGCTTTGGGCCTCACACAAGGGCCTCACATACATTGCATTGGGCCTCACTCATGGGCTTCACATACATCACATTAGGCCTCATATACATCGCATTGGGCCACATCCCATAGGCCTCAAATATATCATAATGGGCCACGTCCCATGGGCCTCGAATACATCACAACAGGCCACATCTATGGGCCTCGAATACATCACATCGGGCCTCATCATATGGGCCTCATATACATCATATTGGGCCTCACCAAATGGACTGTAAATACATAATATTGGGCCTCATCAATGGGCCACAAATACATCATATTGGGCCTCACCAAATGGGCCATACAAACATCATATTAGGGTGGGCCCTGCACATTTCAAATGGGCCCACTAGATGAATAGCATGAGTTTACAACACCTACATCCAATGAGCCATAGGTCCGGTGGTCCGGATGACGCTGATAAAACACTTCCATCACATGGGTCTCATGTGGATAGCATGGATGAAATACATACATTAGGTGGGCCCGGCAGATGGACGTCGTGGACATAAAATACATACATCATGGTGCGCCCACATAACACCATCTAGCGATGGACAGTGTGATGTACAACACATCATTAAGGTAGGGGCCCACTATAACGTTTATTTTCCATTCAATCTATTCAAAAGCTCACAAAGACCTGAATTAAGAGGGAAAACAAATTCCATATTGAGCCAGAACTTCTGTGACCCCCAAACGGGTTTCAATGGTAGACGCTCGATCCTCCACTGGTTTGGTGGTGTGGTCCACCTGATAGATGGTGTGGATATAGAACATATACTTCAACGGTGGGTCCCACTGTCCAGCCATCTAGATGGTGTGGATAAGACCCATACATCATAAACGGACCCATAAAACTTGCTGACATCATTAGAGTAGTTATCTTGCTGCTGTTAGGTGAATGGATGGTGGGATGAAATCCACACCTCAGGAGGGTCATGTCCAGATGGACGTACAGTAAAACACATAAATCATGTGGGACCCACGTCCCTGTACCGGATGGACGGAGTGGATATAACACATGGGCCTCATAAGGCACACTGTCCGAGATGGACGGTATGAATACACAACACATATTAAGGTGGGCCCACCCCCACATATGCAGCACGTTTGGGGTGGGTCCCACACCCTTAAAACAGACAAGCTATGTGGGTAAAGCCTATACATCAGGTGGAGTCCCACTAAAATTTTTGGATAAAATTGATATTTGTGTTTTCTTTCCATCTAAGCCGGCCAACAGCAAGGTGGATAGCTCTTAATGGACAATTGATGGCCCACTACTGGACAGCGTGGGTACACACATCACAGTGGGGTCCACAACACATGAGAAAGAGAGAGAGAGATATTGTAACGCCCTGAAAATCGGGGGTCGAGCATAAACTTCACTCCCGAGTTCCAACGCATCACTTGTGCAACATAGATAATGATGATTGAATGTTGTTCATATAAATGCATTAAACATGAGTGGGATTAGACCAAAACAGCATATCATACTCCAGAGACAGTTAAATTTTACAAGCAGAAGACTGTGATAAATATAAAATATATAAACTGTTATAGGTCTCCAGAGTGTGAACATGTTACCAGGTTAAATATCTACATGTATACTCCAAAATGAACATAATGAATATACATGGGTGTTCTAAAGGTACAAACCAACAATTGTAATGACATCTAATCAGCATCCCTGTAACCCCGTCAATCAGAACATGGTCCACAAAGACCTTCCTGATAACTGCATTTATGAGAAATCCTCCTCATCATCATAAAGTCCAGCTCCACTTTGCAAGCATCGCCATCATCTGAAACTAAAACAGTGACTAGTTGGTGTTGCAAACATCGTCCCGTAACATGGGAGTGAGTGATCAACTCAGTGGAACTATACAGCAGAGGTTAGCATGTTATCAATTCAATTCAATCAAGCAGTAATGATAAAGAAGTACAATTAAACACGTCCAATATACTCTTGTTAATGCAAGGATGAAATATTTTCATGATACATGCCCTCGTCTACACTCCCTCATGCGACACCATCTTATGTTCGTGGCATGCTTTCTTCCCTCTGTTCTCTTCAACCCAGGGCACATGCAGTGCGATGTTATGAACATGATTATCGAGTTTATTATTAGTCATTTTCATACAACAAGATTGCGAAGCTAAGGTACCTCCCTTATATCATTACCCAAATGATGATCCATTCTAGGGTCGTTAGTCCTAGATAATCTCATACGATATTATAGTTCTAGATCATTGTAAAGGGCTTGTCATCAATCAATACATGTCTATTTATATCCTATAGACTACAATAAGGCTCGTCGCCCCAATGCAGTTTCAGGATATATTCGAGGTCACTACAAAGGGCTCATCACCAATTAGAGAAGGCCAATAGCTCGAATATAGTGTCCTAAACCACCATAATTGGCTCACGAGTCTAGGCTGCTCACTGGTCACTACGGGGAGGCTCGTCACCCCAGCGTAGGCCAACAGCTCCACCACGATGTCCCATACCACCATGTCTGCCTCATGAGTCTTAGCAGATCGAGGGTTAGAGGGGTTTTTCACTGGTAAGTTTGGTACCTTAGGATCAAGAAGTAGCGTTCAAACATGGTGAACATACATCGGTCAATCGGGTTAGTTGATAAGCTTAACTAGGCCATGCGCACATTGAGTTGATCGACATGGAATGCATAAGCACTCCTTGTGGCTTAATCACTGTCGAACATCCCAAGTATGACTCGGATTTGTTGAACATCTTGCGTGGTGAAAATAACCTCAACCACCAGTCCAATTACCTAGACTGTAATACAGTCCCAACTACGCACAATCTCAATAACGAACATTTAAATCAAATCCTACATTCATACGAACATGTTATGAAATATAACTTAAACATGGATACAATACATGGAGGAAATCATACACATGGTTAAATAGATCATGAAGGAAATCATCCACATAGTTAAACAAATCTTGGAGGAAATCATACACACAAGTAAGGTGATTGAGATTCATATCTCAACACCCTTATAAATCACACGTTATTAAATACTAATTCATTCAGGCATTTATACAAACACTTAGGCTACACTATTCAACATACATCACGTATGTCGGCCATATTACATATTAGGGCAAATCCTTTCGTCAAGGAGTTGTTGCACACATAACAATCATGTATTAACGATAAGTAATTATGGTAATCACAACATCAGATTTCATATGTATACAAACATTTTAACAAACACATGGAATACTCTATTTACAACGTAGACTATACATATTCATAAAACAAAACAGATAGTGCATTTGGCATGTGTAATAGCATCCATGTCAGTAATAAATCATTATATAATATTGAAAGTCTTGAAAACCATAACCTAACGTATATAGTCCGCAACTTAAGCTGAAAAATGCGTAACGGATATAATTTAGACGATAAGTCTTCATCATCGGCGGATTGGCAACCTAAAGTATGAAATAGGTTAGCTACATCAACACTTAGACTATTCTAAGCTCTAAAATAGGTTAGGGTCAGGATTTCTTACCCAAGAATGGAGTCAGAAGCGCAGTAATAGCGATACGGTAGTGGTGTTTAAGCAGTGGAGTGGCAGGGTAGAATCCCTGGGTGAATCTCCAACTTTCTCACTCTCTTTCTCTCTCTTTCTTAACTAGGGTTTGGAAATTCGTATGGGACATCTGAGAGAGGGTTTAAGGCCCTTATATAGGCCCAATATCAATAAAAATAGCCCTAGGGCCAAGGTATACTTAGGTTATAACCAAATCGGGTCAGTTCCGATCCAACGGAACATTTCTAGAGGTCCTTTTATTAAATGCGGTCGGACTTAAGCTCACTAACATTAGATCTTTAGCAAGTTAAGTTTTCAATCCGATCGGGTTTCCATATTGACCGTGGCGGACCAATTTCAGTTTAACAGTCACTAAAACTCGATCAGGGTCACAAGTACTTTGACATGTGTGGGCCATCTTCCTGATCCGAGGGTGAATTTGGGTCAGATTCTGACGGTCTGAATGCTTATAAATGGTGTACAAGCGACACGACTCAGATTACTTAAATTCATATTTAATTTTATAAAAACTTCACTTTCTCACACTCTTCACTCCGGACTCAAGAAAATAGTCTCAGGACATCGTCTGGACTTGATTTTTGAGATGATTGTCAAGTCCAACTAGGTGGTCATAATTGTCTAAGTTCATCGCTATCGGACTTTCAACATGCGGTCCACGTCTGATACTAAGTTTCAAGATACTCCCAAGAGCAACTGGGTTTAGAGATTGATCTTAGGTTTCTAGGTAACGTAGTATTAACAATTCTACAAGTTTTAGGTCTTGCAGATTATATTTAAAGTGATTGGTGCTAATGTCCTAGGTAATTTGGTGTAGCGCTAGTTAATTCTTATTTAATTTCTAAAGGAATTAGCCCTTAGTGATTTCTTCTTGAGGTGGGATTTGGGTGCTCAAATGGAAGGAAAAGAAGGGGGAATTCAGCACGGGAGGTGGGTTTTGAAATGGGTAGAGTGAGGGTGCACGAAAATGGAAGACAGAAGCCCTTGGAGGGTGATTTTTGAGAAGATTTGAGAGATGTTTGAAGAAAGGAGAGCTTGGAGGGGTGGTTTGTGAAGGGAAGACGTTGTAGGAGAGTTTTTATTTAACCAACCATGGACCAGTGGGCCACATAGGACTTTAGAAGAGTTGGCCTGCGCCGGCCCGTCCAATCTAGCCCGACTGGCGGTGAGGCCTCGCCGAACCGGCGAGGGCCTCGCTGGTCTCTGGACTAATCGGTGATGGTTCGTACGTGGGGCGAGCTCCTCCTGCCCCCTTAGGTCCCTAAAAGGTATAGGTCCCACCTTGGGTCCCCCTGGAAGTGCCCCGATTGGGCCCCTACTCCGTTTCGACTCGTTACAGGTCATTTTGAATTGAACCTGATACATATTCATATTTACCATTTTCTAACGGCTGGAATGGGATGGTACATGGTCTAAACCCGTTGATTGACGGTCTAGATTTGGATTGGGATCATTTTACATGATCACGGGTGTGTATGGACCCGATCTCGGTGACTGTTTACAGTAAGTTTTAGTTTAAGTATAGTTCTTCACCATTTAAACTGGAGGATTTGTGTCCAATATGAAAGTACTTGGAGAAATATGAAGAATGAGGTGGTGAAAGGTGAGATTTTGAAGGAAATGGGTTGAAAAGAAATTTCTTTGGCTTTGGAATTGAGTTATGAGAAGTTATCAAGGTGTTATGGTTGATCCATTGCCTAAGGACATCTAATTTCAGGTTGACAAAAAATTTGGGGTGTTACAATCTACCCCCCTTAAAAATAATTTCATCCCCGAAATTGGCCAAGGGTAATGAGTAAAGATTCTATTATTCCTTTCGCCTAAACTTTTTAAATTTCAAGTTTATATGCATGGTGGGGTATATACATCTATACTAGTCTAGCACATTTTTATCTATCCTCCTTAAGAATTTACTCTCTATCTCTTTATCTATTTGAAGTCTTGACGATGATTCCCATCTACTTAGAGTAAGACATATGTTTTCAATGGTTGACCAGTACGGAGAGACGGTTGTAGTGGGCTTGATCCCGATACATTGATCATCTACCTGACCAGGGTAAAGGCTCATCATATCCCTTCCTAGTCATGGTAGATCCTGGTCTTTTGCTCGGTCAAAGCAGTGAGTCCACTGGTAGTCCACCAGGATTGAGAATTGGGTCAAGCCGCGAATGTTTCGCAGTTGTACATTTCAATAACTCCGTAGTCCGTTTACTCTAAAAGCTTAGAGAATGCCCAACAATAAAAAGTTTAAATTTTCTAATTATAACATTGCCCTTTGGGTCTTGATCTAAGAAGGTCCTCGCCTTAATTTATGCCCAAGGTAGGGGTTAATAAACACTTTAATAGATCATCCTAAAGTGTTTTTAATCGTATAGAATTGGTCATGGCTTCTATTATGTTCATGTTTAACAACCACATTATAGATACACTAACCTTAGTTATTATAATTCATCTCGTACCCATTGTTAGGCCTATTTTTTAATATGGACTGGTTTAATACTTGAACCCTAATTAGTTTCCTTCAATAACTTCGTTCTTGACATTCTAAGGAAGGCTCAACTCCTATTGAGGGACCTAACCATTGGTATAACCTGGATCAGTTACCTTCGATCCTGGGCCAGTGGGGCATGGGTCCACCATGCTTTCGCTACACCACTTTAATCTAATGGATGTATGGATTGACTTAACTAGATTGGACTCATAATGTTCTACCCCCCTTAAAAATTATTTCTACGATCACGGCTCAAGAATCTATGTCCTGATCCGTATGTCGGAATAAGGTATAATTTAGGACCTATCTTTAACATGGAATGGGATACGATCTCCTAATACATTGGTCTTCCTTTCATTGATAATGTGTAATATGGCATTGATGGGTGTTGTGGTTGATTCTATGGACGGGTGTGAGTTAGTGGTAAGATGCCGAATTCTACCCAAGAAGGACTCTTACTACGGTCCTGTCTTACCCTCTTTAATCATGTCCAGTTTAATACCGTAATATAATCTATACATTATTAGTACATAAGGAAGTTTGACAAAACAGGTTAACGGGTAAACTATCTCTCTAAGTTCATATGCACAATATGTATGCCAGAATAGTTTGTGATTCGGGACCTAATTCCTAACTGTCTATTGCCCATTTGAGACATTTCTTGGGCCTAAAAAGAAAAATCTCTATTGGCTATAGGTTCTTAACACTTCTCAAAGATGAAGTAATAAACTTATGGTTGTAAGTGGTCAGGCCAACACGAAAGAAAAGCTGTACAGTGGGTTTGAGCTGGATACATAGACCTTCTGCCTAACTAGGACGGAAAATTTGTCGTATCAGTTCTTAATCATAGTCGTTCCCGATCTTCAGCTTGATAAGAGCATAAAATTCATTGGTAATTTACCAGGATTGAGAATGCGATTCAAACCGCGAATACATCACTTATATGTAGTTTCTCTACTCCGTGTTCCCAATTTAACAAGTCCTTAAGAAGGTAAGACTAAGGGGTTTGATGATTTGACCTAACGTTCAATCCGAGGAATATATAAGTTCCTCTATGCATAAATAGTTTCTAAATCAAAACAACTTCCCTAAGTATCAAGGGACTTCATCGAAAGAATGAGCCCCCACTCCAAGCTAATCGAGCCGACTAGCTAAGTCTATCGTTCAATTACCTTAGCATAATTAGTCTTTTACATTCCTTAGTATAACTAGTAGCCTAGTCTTAACTTATGAGTAGCGGTAATCCACTAGTTGTATTCTAAAGTCTATATTTATGCGCTAGATGGTTTTTAAGTTGAGCGAACTTAAATGTGATTGCGCTCGAGTACTACACATAGACTATACCTGCTAATTACGTTGCTAATCCCACCTCGGGATTGGGAATAACATGTTTGGAAGGAGGGTGGGATGGGATTAAAATTTAAATTTTTTTATAGGCTTTGGAAAATGAGCCTTGTGTTGGAGAGTGTGAAATGGGATTTCCAAATCCCATAATGATGAAATTCCAAGTATAATTTGAAAGGAAATTCTGAGATTTACTGTTAATTACATACATTCCAAACATGGTATTAGAAACCATAGGATAAACCCAATCTAGGGACAATACCTTACGCATGCATTTATTGTTACTTTTACAATTCCATCTACCCTAATCTCACCTAATGAAGTTAGTCGAACGGGCCCTAAATGTCCCATCATTTGGAGGTTGTGCAGGTTATAGGACACAAAAATGTGAGTTTTGTACACATATAAGGGGGGTATAATGAAGGTGGAAACTTATACAGAGTAGTTTTTGGGTAATGGTGGTGGATGGGTGTAAGATGTAGAAGAAGACAGAAGTTTGAGTGAATAGAAGTGGGGATGTGAGATCATTTTATATGGTCTCGATTACGTATGGGCTATACTACGGTAGTTAATCTGGCCTATCGGCGACACTTAGGATTCTAATGTGGTTTCTAGATTCCATCGCCCCCTTCATAAGTCAGAGTGCATCAATGTGTGTTGTGTGACCATAATTCAGGTCCAGTTTAATCCAAATCATGCTCTGATACCATCTTGTAACGCCCTAAAAATCGGAGGTTGAGCGTAAACTCCACTCCCGAGTTCCAACGAATCACTTATGCAACATAGATAATGATGATTGAATGTTGTTCATATAAATGCATTAAACTTGAGTGGGATTAGACCAAAACAACATATAATACTCTAGAGACAGTTAAATTTTGCAAGCGGAAGACTGTGATAGATATATAAAATATATAAACTATTGTAGGTCTCCAGAGTGTGAACATGTTACCAGGTTAAATATATACATGTATACTCCAAAATGAAAATAATGAATATACATAGGTGTTCCAAAGGTGCAAACTAACAATTGTAATGGCATCTAATCAGCATCCCTGTAACCTCATCGATCAGAACATGGTCTATAAAGACCCGCCTAATAACTGCATATACGAGAAATCCTCCTCATCATCATAAAGTCCGGCCCCGCTTCGCAAGCATCCCCATCATCTGAAATTAAAACAGGGACTGGTTGGTGTTGTAAACACCGTCCCGTAACGTGGGAGTGAGTGATCAACTCAGTGAAACTATACAGCGGAGGTTAACATGTTATCAATTCAATCATGCAGTAATGATAAAGCAATACAATCAAACACGTCCTAGATACTCTTGTTAATGCAAGGATGAAATGTTTTCATGATGCATGCCCTCGCCTACACTCTCTCATGCGACACCATCTTACGTCTGTGGCATGCTTTCTTCCCTTCGTGCTCTTTACCCTAGGGCACATGCAGTACGATATTATGAACGTGATTACCGAGTTTATTATTAGTCCTTTTCATACAGCGGGATTACGAAGCTAAGGTACCTCCCTTATATCATTACCCAAACGATGATCCATTCTAGGGTCGTCAGTCCTAGACAATCTCATATGATATTATAGTTCTAGATCGCTATAAAGGGCTCGTCACCAATCAATACAGGTCTAGTATATCTTATAGAAAATAATAAGGCTCGTCGCCCCAATACAGTTTTAGGATATACTCGAGGTCACTACAAAGGGCTCGTCACCAATCAAAGTAGGCCGACAGCTCGAATATAGTGTCCCATACCACCATAATTGGCTCACTAGTCTAGGTTGCTCACTGGTCACTACGGGGAGGCTCATTGCCCCAGCATAGGTCGATAGCTCGACCACGGTGTCCCATACCACCATGTCCGGCTCATGAGTCTTAGCGGATCGAGGGTTAGAGGGGCTTTTAACTGGTAAGTTTGGTACCTTAGGTTTAAGCAGTAGCGTCCAAACATGGTGAACATACATCGGTCAATCGACTTAGTTGATAAGCTTAACCAGGTTAAGTGCACATTGAGTTGATTGACATGTATTGCATAAGCACTCCATGTGGCCTAACCACTGTCGAACATCCCAAGTACGACTCGAATTCGTCGAACACATCCTGCGTGACAAAAACAACCTCAACTACTAGTTCAAGAATGTCACACCCCAAACCTAAAAATCGGATTCATAAGAATCTCGATTACCGAATCTGGTGCCGACAGCCTCCGTAGTACCCCATTCTCTGCTCCTAGCATTCATATACCAGATTCCGATCCTGGGATCCTACAAGGAGGATTTTTTTTTGTACCTATAACTAGTAATAAGCATAACCACAAGATTATCCAATTCACAAAGGCAACATCATCATCACATATCCACTAATATAACGTTTGAGTACAATACTGAAAGGGAAATACATAAATAAAAATCAAGCTTCCAGAAGACCACTGCATGATCCAAGCTCAACACTGCTGCAACCTAACATCACCTGCACGCATCTATCGTGCATAAGCTCATAAAAAGCTTAGAGGGTGGTGTAAGTGTGTGCACAAGGTAAGTATCAAATGTTCAATACAATGCCATCATTATACAATACCGAAATAAGTAGAAATACTGTCAAGATCATGAATCATACGATAACAGAGTAAGCGAAAGTACGGACAAGTCCATAAGTAAATCAATAGCAGAATACGTAATATAAAACAGTTATGTAACAAGGAGTCATGAAGAGTCAAATATCAAATACTGAGGATGTAATGCAATATGCAATGCGAATGAAATGACCATGCTGAAGTGTGAAGTCGGGATGATAGTACGTAGTATCGCAGGCTACGGAGTCCACCACAAGGGACTTCTATCCAAACCAGTCCCATACCTAAATTTGGATAGTCAGACTCAACGTGGTAAACTCCTGATCTCAGGTTAGTCGCGCGCCCAACCAAAATTTTTGCCATAACAAAGGTACACAACAATTAGTTACGCGCCACCAGCCGAGTGGATAGTGAATGAATGAATGAGCATGCAATTCCTACTCAATAAGTCCACATATCAGTACGGTTCCTTTCTGGAAAATCACCGGGGTCTATTACACTCCAAACCAGATTGCCGCCCCATCACGTGGAACAAGGTAAGTAGAAGAGACCTCACTATCCGCCTGCCAATATCGGGACCGGCTCGTTAATAGTGGACCCATTCCTCGAGCTGGTCAAACTCAGCCTAGCTTTGCCCCCTACTCTCGGGCGGGTAAGGCTGCACCCCCTTCCAACCGACCACGACACAGTGGAGAGCGTAATCATCTGCTAATCGGCACTCAACGCTCATCTACCCACTCGGTCTAGACGTTGGAGCAACCTCTGGAACCAAGAGGGTTCTGAAACTTTCACCCAAGGATATCTATAGCACCCCATGTAGAACAGATTTCCAGTGTCCCATCCGACCATCCACGATGTGCCTATGGAGGATACGGCCCTGATGTCTCTAGGGTGTACAGTAATCATAATGCCAGATGCATGGGTCATACAATCCAGTCATGCATCAATCCTGCACATACCGTGCGCTCATGTGAGATAACCTCCGCCTATCAGGGAGTCTCATAACAACATACTCATTGACATATGCAATGATCAAGCACGTCTCATAACAACCATGCGGATGATGCGTATGGGCATGTATCATGATGCTATGCTGTCACATACATATAAAGGTATCAATAACAGGCATTGACAATCGACCACGACAATGTGGACATTTAACCAACATTGCCTCCAAGGAATAGTCTACATAAAGCCTAACATATGGTGGATCCATGGCTTCACACAAGGGCTAAATATACAACACCATGGGCCTTACTCAAGAGCTTAATACACATCATGATGGGCCTTTCATAAGGGCCTAATATACATCACAAGGGTCTCAAATACTGACTGTATATATATCACACTAGGGCCCGACAATCAAAACCGGTAATCAGCCTCGATTGATAATCGGCAATCAACCACGACAAAACCAGAATCAGTAATCGGCCTCGATCGATAATCGGCCATGACAATCAGAATCGGTAGTCGGCCACGACAATCGGCCATGACAATCAGAATCGGTAGTCGGCCACGACAATCGGCCTTGATCGATAATCGGCCTCGATAATCAGAATCGGCTGAACAAGGCCCAAGGAAGGTCACAATTTGGACATTAAACCATCATTGCCTATGGATGTGGCCATTAAACCAACATCGCTCCTAAGGAGTGGCTCACATAGAGCCAAACATAAAATGAGCCCATAGCCTCACACAAAGGCCTAATGTACATCGCAATGGGCCTCATACAAGGGCCTCATACAACTACCATGAGCTGTATCAATGGGTTGCATCAACGGGCCTCATATACACAACAAGTGGGCCTTGCTCATGGGCCATAAACACGCAATAGGTGGACCCTACACGTGGGCCTCAAATACATTACGGGGGCCTTACCAAATGGGTCACATATAACTCGTACCGGGCCTCGCCCATGAGCCTCGAATACATCACAATGGACCACAACCCATGGGCTCCAAATACACAATAGATGGGCCTTACACTTGGGCCTCCTACAAATCAAGTGGGCTACATACACGGGCCGCACCAAAGGGCCTCCAATATATATTCGGGTGGGCCATAAATACATCAAGGCAGGGCCCACCATAACATTTATTTCCTATTCAATCTATTCATACGGTCACAAAGGCCTAAATTCAAGAGGAAAACAAATATAGTATTGACCTAAAACTTTCGTAACCCAAGAGGATTCCACTGGTAGTCGTTCAATCTCCATGGTTTTCTACAGTGTGGTCCACCTGATAGATCGACAGTGTGGATGTCACGTATTCAACCAAGGTGGATCTCACCGTCCAGCATTCTGGATGGTGCAGATACAACAAATACATTAGGGTGGGTACATAGATGTGACCCACCAGCAAAAAGGATGGACGGTGTGTATACAACACACACGTCAGAGTGGGCGATGTCCCGCCATTCTGGGGTAGATGGATGGATGCTGGATATAACACACGTACGTCAAGATGGGTCCCATACAATTTGGACGGTCCAGATAAAATACATAAATCATGGTAGATCCCTCAGACCTTCCACTGAACGGTGGTGGATCAAAGCACACGTCAGGTGGCCCTGCAGTTACTGGATAGCATTCCAGCAGCATGCAAAAATAGATGGTCGTGGATAAAACATACATCAGTGGTGGGCCTGTTGTTGGTTGACCCACACGCTGGCCGTTGGTCCTGGCCCTAAAATGATTTGGAAAAAAACTGGATGGGCGGTGTGGATGCATCCCGCAATGGTGTGGGGCCCACGCATGTGGACCGGAGGGTATGAATAAAACACTTACATAATGGTGGGTCCCACATTCATACAATAGACGGAGAGGACAGAGTAGATACATCAGGGTGGGTCCCACCGTCCTAGAATGGACGGTAGGTGAAATACATAAATCATGGTGGCTACACCATCATCCAAGTACGGACAGTGTGGCTTAGAAACACTTACATTAAGGTGGTTCACACCTCACATGTGGCACATGTACAAGATGGGCCCCACAACAGTAGATGGGCGGTGTTAGACATAATACATACATCTGGTTACTGCCACCGTCCAGCACATCTGGACAGTGCAGATGAAATACATAAATCAAGGTGGATCCCACACACATGGGAGAGATTTCACGCCTAGATGGGATGGCATGGATTTGAGTACATCAGAGGTGGGTCCCACGATTTACACATCACGGTGGATTCTACCCATGTATGGGGCCCACGCTGCTGGGCCACATAGAAACAACACATATATCATGTGTGACTCACCGTCCAGACATCTGGACGGTGAAGATCACATCATAAACATCATGTAGCCCCCACGTGGGGTGGGTCCCAAATCGATGGACGGCATGGATGAAACATATATCACATGGTGGGATCCCCCTGCCATCCAGCATCCAGCTAAAAATGGCTGGACGGCGTATATAAAACACATACATTTAGGTAGCTCCACCGTCCACAGCAGTGGATGGTGTGAATAGCAACATCCATCACTGTGGACCCCACGTAGGGCCATCATAATGTTTATTTGCAATCCAACCCACTGCTAAGGTCACATGGACTAGGGGAAAAGAAAAACAAATTTCATACTAATTCAAAACTTCTGACCCAAAAGGGTTTTAATGGCTGACGTTCAATCACCCCTGCTTTTCGCCGTGTGGTCCACTGGTTTGGACGGCATTGATAAAACATATAAATCAAGTGGGTGGGTCGTGCGGTATACATCATACGTGGGTCCCACAACCTTGCTGAAGTCAACAACAGTGGGACCCACCGCCTCTACAAAGAATGGGTGGACGGCATGCATACAACACGTACAGCGTGTTGGATTCCACCGTCCGCCTGGACGGTGTGAATGAAAAACATACATCCTGTGGGTCCCACGTGGGGCCCACCATAATGCTTATCTTAGATCCAACCCATTAATAAGGTCACGCGAACCTGAATGAAGCGGAAAAATAAATTTCACAGGGAACCAAAACTCCCGTGACACCCAAAATGGGTTTCAATGGAAACCGTTCACTCACACTGTTCCCTGCGATGTGGGCTACCTGAGCTTTAGATAGTGCCCATTTTTTTTTTGTAGGGGGCCCACTTCAAGAAGGGGCCCACCCAATGAACAGTTTGGATGACAAAAAATACATCACGGTGGGGCCCACGGCTAGGACTGTGGTCCCTGGTCCATCCGCCTACGCAGCAGGACGCCGCTGGCGTCCTCTGACGGTAACCAGCAGCAACAGCAGCTGCTGCAATTATTTTTTTTTAAAAAAAAAGACTTTTTCCACGGTTTTTCCATGGTGGGGTCCACATCAGGTGAATCCGACCCACCCAATGGATTCTATAGTCTATAACCAATCCATCAAACCTAATATTGGATATGTAGAAAATTTCAAATCAATTTAAACAGTGAAAATCATTTTTTTCTATACTATGGCCCGTCTGAGAGTCAGATTGGCTCCTTTTTTTGGCTCAACGCCTAAAATGAGCTAGCAAACGAAATGGACGACTTGGATTAGAAACATATGTCAGGGTGGGGCCTGCATGGGTGCCCCATCCCAAAAAGCCTTAAAACCCTTCTTTTTTTTTTCTCTTTTTTTTTTTTTTTGCAGACGGTGCACCTCGCTGTCTCTCCACTCTTCAGCGAAGGCGTCCAGCGACGTCCAGCGTTCACATACCCACATTAATCAAGGTGGGTCCCACATGGACGTGGCCACCCCACACGGTAGGGATGAAATATATCAATGACAATGGGGTCCACATCTACCAAGCTGATATATTTTATTTTTTCCATCCTAGCTGGCCCAAAACGGGCAGCAAGGCGGGCCCCATTTGTTGGGCGTCCACCAAATCTGGACAGTCCAGATTATCGATCAGGTGGGCCATACACAACTATCATCATATCATGAAAAGAAATAAAGAGAGGAAAGAGGAAGAAAGAAGGATCTAACCATAGAAGACACCCACCTTTGATCTCATCATCCTTCTTCCGCCAACATGATCTAGTGCTCTAAAGGGACGATTTCAAAGGTCAAGATGCACTTTGGAGGGTGGGGATGGGAGATTGGAAGGTGGGCCCACCAAGATTTCTCTCATGGGGGTGGACGTTGGATTGCTCTCATGGAGCTTGGGAGAGAAAAAATGAGAGAGAGAAGAGAGAGAGAAGTGATGTGAGTGATAGAGTGATGGGGAGATATGGTTGTGGTTGAAAATGGGGTAAAAGAGGGATGGTGAGGGTAGAGAGAGAGTTGACTTTTTAAAAAGGGAGGGATGGGTTGTTGTACTTGAGGTATGGTTGTACTTGACATTGATTGATTGATGGGATTGATTCGACATTTGGTAGAGATTCTCTTGTGCGGCATTTTTTCCCAAACTGAACGCAGGCCCACTTCTTCTGGCATGGGTATCGCCTCGGCGTGCGAGATGCGGTATCGGAACCGCGGCGACGGTGCGGTCGCTAGGGTATAAGTCTCGGGTCGAGCCGACTCTGAAATACGGAATATGAATCAAGGTCATGCGGGACTGCTGATTATAAATCGCGAGTTGCCGAAATTCGACCGGGGGACCGCGGAAGCCTATGGAACAGTACAGGCTAGGATACGGGTCTTACAGAGAATAATTACCAACTACCTGGACTGTAATACAGTCCCAAATATGTACAATCTCAATAACGAACATTTAAATCAAATCCTACATTCATACGAACATGTTATGAAATATAACTTAAACATGGATACAATACATGGAGGAAATCACACACATAGTTAAATAGATCATGAAGGAAATCATCCACATAGTTAAACAGATCTTGGAGGAAATCATACACATAAGAAAGGTGATTGAGATTCATATCTCAACACCCTTATAAATTACACGTTATTAAATACTAATTCATTCAGGCATTTATACAAACACTTAGGCTACACTATTCAACATACATCACGTATGTCGGCCATATTACATATTAGGGCAAATCCTTTCGTCAAGGAGTTGTTGCACACATAACAATCATGTATTAACGAAAATTAATTATGGTAATCACAACATCAGATTTCATATGCATACAAACATTTTAACAAACACATGGAATACTCTATTTACAACGTAGACTATACATATTCATAAAACAAAACAGATAGTGCATTTGGCATGTGTAATAGCATCCATGTCAGTAATAAATCATTATATAATATTGAAAGTCTTGAAAACCATAACCTAAACGTATATAGTCCGCAACTTAAGCTGAAAAATGCGTAACGGATATAATTTAGACGATAAGTCTTCATCATCGGCGGATTGGCAACCTAAAGTATGAAATAGGTTAGCTACATCAACACTTAGACTATTCTAAGCTCCAAAACAGGTTAGGGTCAGGATTTATTGCCCAAGAATGGAGTCAGAAGCGCTGTAATAGCGATACGGTAGTGGTGTTTAAGCACGTGGAGTGGCAGGGTAGAATCCCTGGGTGAATCTCCAACTTTCTCACTCTCTTTCTCTCTCTTTCTTAACTAGGGTTTGGAAATTTGTATGGGACATGTGAGAGAGGGTTTAAGGCCCTTATATAGGCCTAAAATCAATAAAAATAGCCCTAGGGCCAAGGTATACTTAGGTTATAACCAAATCGGGTCAGTTCCGATCCAACGGAACATTTCTAGAGGTCCTTTTATTAAATGCGATCGGACTTAAGCTCACTAACATTAGATCTTTAGCAAGTTAAGTTTTCAGTCCGATCGGGTTTCCATATCGACCGTGGCGGACCAATTTCAGTTCAATAGTCACTAAAACTCGATCAGGGTCACAAGTATTTTGACATGTGTGGGCCATCTTCCTGATCCGAGGGTGAATTTGGGTCAGATTCTGATGGTCTGAATGCTTATAAATGGCGCACAAGCGACACGACTCAGATTACTTAAATTCATATTTAATTTTATAAAAACTTCACTTTCTCACACTCTTCACTCCGGACTCAAGAAAATAGTCTCAGGACATCGTCTGGACTTGATTTTTGAGGTGATTGTCAAGTCCAACTAGGTGGCCATAATTGTCTAAGTTCATTGCTATCGGACTTTCGACGTGCGGTCCACGTCTGATACTAAGTTTCAAGATACTCCCAAGAGCAACTGGGTTTAGAGATTGATCCTAGGTTTCTAGGAAACGTAGCATTAACAATTCTACAAGTTTTAGGTCTTGCAGATTATATTTTAAGTGATTGGTGCTAATGTCCCAGGTAATCTGGTGTAGCGCTAGTTAATTCTTATTTAATTTCTAAGGGAATTAGCCCTTAGTGATTTCTGCTTGGGGTGAGATTTGGGTGCTCAAATGGAAGGAAAAGAAGGGGGAATTCAGCACTGGAGGTGAGTTTTGAAATGGGTAGAGTGAGGGTGCACGAAAATGGAAGAAAGAAGCCCTTGGAGGGTGATTTTTGAGAAGATTTGAGAGATGTTTGAAGAAAGGAGAGCTTATAGGGGTGGTTTGTGAAGGGAAGACGTTGTAGGAGGGTTTTTATTCAACCAACTATGGACCAGTGGGCCACACAGGACCCTAGAAGAGTCGGCCTATGCTGGCCCATCCAATCTGGCCCGACTGGCGGTAAGGCCTCGCCAAACCGGTGAGGGTGTCGCCGGTCTCTGGACTAACCGACGATGGCTCGCCTGTGGGGAGAGGTCCTCCTGCCCCTCGGGTCCCAAAAAGGTATGGGTCCCACCCTGGGTCTCCCTGGAAGTTCCCCGATTGGGCCCCTACTCCGTTTTGACTCGTTACGGGTCATTTTGAATTGAACCTGATACATATTCATATTTACTATTTTCTAACAGCTGGAATGGGATGATACATGGTCTAAACTCATTAATTGACGGTCTAGAAGTGGATTGGGATCATTTTGCATGATCACGGGTGTGTACGGACCCTATCTCGACGACCATTTACAGTAAGTTTTAGTTTAAGTATAGTTCTTCACCATTTAAATTGGAGGATTTATGTCCAATATAAAAGTACTTGGAGAAATATGAAGAATGAGGTGGTGAAAGGTGGTATTTTGAAGGAATGGGTTGAAAAATAATTTCTTTGGCTTTGGAATTGAGTTATGAGATGTTACCAAGGTGTTATGGTTAACCCATTGCCTAAGGACGTTTAATTTCAGGTTGGAAAAAAATCCAGGGTGTTATAGAGATAGAGAGAAAGAGAGAGATCAGTGGCGATGGGAGGAGCTCTGCCATTATGAGCTCCTCCATTTACATGCATACATCAAGAAGGGTCCCACCACATATGGGCCCTCAAATAGAGATTAATGTTGGAAATCCTAAGATCACCCACCGATGGCACTCCTTCTTGGTCCCTTGGCTTCCTTAGCTCCTAAGCTACTTCTTTAAAGGAAGATCATGAAGAATGATAGAGAGAGATGTGATGAGATGAAAAAGGATGGGTGAGTGATGGGTGAAGTGGTGTTTTGTAAGAGATGGAATGGAAAGGTATGGGTGTTGTTAACTTTGGGTGAGAGAGGTATGAGTATGGTATGGGTTGAGTACTTACATGTCCTTAATTGATTGATGTGATAGATTGGGTAGAGATTTCCTTAAAATATACGTGGGCTGACAACTCCTGGCCTAGGTATTGCATCGACGAGCGAGACGGGGCGTTGGAACCGCGTCGATGGTGTGGTCAGTAATGTATAAGTTGAAAAGGCCTAGCTATATGTCCTAGAGGGGGGGGGGGGGGGGGGGGGGGTGAATAGGACTATGCCAAATAAAACTTATAACAGTGAAAATTAAATAAATATGATAGCTAACAAATAAAATAAATAAACCACAATGCAAGAACATAAAGCAACCTTAAAATTCAGATCTTGAGAGGTTGATACAAATGTTGTTCTAAGGACAACCTTACAGCAAAAACCAGAGTTTATGGTAGGACAACCTTATTTCTAGAAAGGTCTTTGTTTCAAATCTCAAATCAAAGAGGAATGATAAAAAATTAAATACAAACTACACTGAAGAATAAATTGCAATTACAAATATATTTTGTTCTAAGGACAACCATACACCATAGAAATGGCAGGGCAACCTTACTAGAATAATTAAGGAAGCTGATAAAGGAATAACAAGAAATAAATGCTAAATAATTACAACATTCCTATAATGCTTTAAATAAATGATTACAGCATTCACATCCACATATACAACCCGTAAATGAGTAATTAAAGACCTAAAATATAAACCATTCAACCACCAAACACAAGGGATTATAGTGGTTCGCCTGTTTGTTCACCAACTGTTAAACAATAGCCACACAGAATGCTACTCCACTCCTAATATCCTTACACAGGGGATATTAGCATTCACTAACAAATTAGGTTTTCATAGGTTCACCCAAAAGCTTCACAATTGTGTCTTTCTCTATGGGCTTACACAATTAAAAAAATCACTTCTGAGTTTTCCTGGCTCTCCTCAGATAACCAATACAATGAGATTTTTTTGGAAAATCCCAAAAGAAACCAAAACAGAAAGGAATTTATAATTAAATGTAAAATACCTGATTTTCTCCTTTGTTGTAGCAGCCCCGTAGAACCAAGTCAGTGAAGATGATCGAATGTCCAAGTTCAATGTCCAAAATCACATCACAATGGTTTTAGTTCTAATTGATTTTAAATTAAATCAAAATGGGCTAGCTTTAATTGATTTTAATTTTAAAGAAAGGGAAATAGCAATTCCTCTTTTCAAATTAGATTAGAATACAAGGAGAAAAATCAATTAATAAAGCTAAAGAAAGAGAATATTAAATACGCACACTTAGCTTAAAATAGAGCACAAACTTATCTCTCAGAAGGCCGAATTAATTAGCTTGAATTGTGTAAATTATTCTAAGATTCGTGATCTATTTATAGCTGAGAAAAACACGTCTTTAACTGGTCTTAGGACCTTTACGACTAGTCGAAGAACCAATAAAAATTTGAATTTTCAGGCGCGATAGGTTCTGACGGTTTCATGACTGGTCGTAGGTACCCTACGACTAGTCGTTGGTCACCTTCGACCGGTCATAGGTTGCATACGACTGGTCATAAATTGAAATTTTTCAATGCTGGACTTTAAGTCGAAGGTCTACGACTGGTCTAACAACCAGTCGACACTGTTCCTACGACTGGTCAAACAGTCTCCAGGACTGATCGTAGAGTAACCAAAAAATTTCAAAAATCTTCAACAACTTAGGACTAGTCGTGAAATTTCTTGGACAGGTCGAAATAGTGCTAGGACTAATCGAACAAGGTCTAAGACTAGTCGTAGATCAAACCAAATTCACTTACACAACATATATGGATTATGTATCCAAAATGACCTACTCTAAAGGTCAACTTAAGGTCAGTCATACCTCAATAGTGAAGCAAGGACACTGAAACTTGAAGACAAGTGACCTTTGAGTATAATTAAGCCTAAGATCTTGAACTTGAAAGCTTCTTGAACTTGAAGGCTTCTTGAAGACTTTTGTTCATTACATATACAGCTTCAAAGCAGTGTCTTTGTCACCACCAATTTGACAATCACAAAGGGCTATAAATTATATCACTTACAATCTCCCCCTTTATCAAATTAGTCACAAAACACTTTTCCAAATATGATACATAATACAAAATATCTGATTAAAGAATCATGCACTAGTTGTTATCTACTGGCACACATTCATGAACCTGCATACAGTCCATCTCTGTACATACTATCACATACTCCACATACTCCCCCTGAGTAACATATATCACAAAAAAAATATGTACATAAAAAATATGCACACAACACACAATGCTACTCATTCCTCACTCCACATAGGCAAAATTATTTATCCATTCTTCCCCTTTTTGTCACAATATGACAAAGGAAGCAAAGAAGAGATGACTAAGGAGTAATAAGTAAGGAGATAAATAAGAGGCAAGACAAGATATGAGAACATAGTATAAGCAACACACATAATTCATAAACAGAGCGAACGCAACTAAAACAATAACAAGTCAAGTTAAGTGAGCACAATAGTAAAATAGTTATTACGGACCAAAAAATAAAAAGAAACTAATCTGATCCAAATGAAGGAGCAGGGATGGAAGGATCAAGTTGATGCATGCCCTTATTCAAACCCCTAAGATACTTGCGCATATACTTGAATTATAAATCATGGGCAACAGACATGTTTTCCATCCTAACATTGATATTCTCAACCTTAGTTTCCAATGCATGCAAACGTGCATCAAAAGTAGAAGGCTCAAAATCTGGATCATTTGTAGTGTCAGAATCAAGTTCTTCAAAAATATCATCCATGTTAATATCATCAGGAGGAAGATCACCAGCTTCTTCCTCATATTTAGCTTCAGCCATATCAACACCATCTCTTGGGCTAGGAAGAAATTCCAGCTTCATCTTATTGATATTAGAGTTGTTAAATATCAGATGATGGATAGGGGCTTCACCAACCGCCATATCGACTAACATGTGTAATGCCAATACAATCATCAAATAACCAAAAGGGATATCACTATGACCAGGATAGAGTCTAAACTGAATGATAGAGTGACAAATCAAGGATGGTAAGTAAATATTAACACCTCTGGCAATATTATGAAGAACACGAACCATGAAATCTGGTAACTCAGATTTACTACCCAATCGAGGATACAAGTTGGACACAAATATCCTATAAAGAACTCTATATTTGGGTAACAAAAATCTTGAGGGGAGCGCATTTCCTTTATGCATCCATTGAACATATAGATTGCATAAATCCTTAGTTAACATCCATTTTCAGTCTGTGAGGGTTTTTCAGATAATGTATGAACGAGAACTCCCTCATCATTCACAAGAATTTCTATAAGAGCTGAAATCAAGTGATGATCAACGTTAAATGATCATTCTCTTGTGGCAATTTTGAACGTTAGATTTTCCAGTGAAAAATCACATATGCAAGCAAACATGAATTGGGCAATGGACCCGTATGCTGGCCCACCCCAATGCAATAAGTTTTCCCAACCTATAGCTTGGAGCATAGGAAGGATATCAAAAGGATCAGTATGATTAATATCAGCAAGATGTTCAAAAATAACATTACGCATCTGATGTCCCGAATAAAGGATGGATCATCCTCGGGAGCCCTAAGATGACGTTTAGTGATAGAGGCCAATCTGGAGAAAGATGGACCACGGGATGTTATTCTTCTCCCTCTAGAAGCTATTTGCAACAAAGACTTCAAGAAGACAAGAAGTTGCAAAGGATTGAGAAGAGGGTTTTCACAAATCATGTTTCTCAAAAGGAAAACTCCAAATCACAACGAAATTCAACATAGATAACTTCAAGAGATAAACAGAAGTAATTTAGACACAAATCTATAAGAAAAACATAAATGGAGCACTAACCATGGAGATTTCGAAAGTTAGCTTCGACTAGTTGGACGTAGGCTCGTTGGTGAGTGAAAATGAAATGTTTTCCCCAAATAAAGTGATTCACGAGTTTCACGACTGGTCGTGGATGTACACGACCGGTCGTACCACGACTGGTCCTGTATATTCACAATCGGTCGAGGACCAGCTAAAAATACAATTTTTTTATAAGTTTTACAAAATTTCAGCATGATTTACAAAAATTAAAATCTAAACTAGCAAGAATATACAATATGATACAAAAAGGCATAAATTATCGTCTTAAAATGCACATGCCAAGATCAAATTTCATTTGGTTAAACCTTCTTTCGTCGAGAGGTTTAGTGAAAATGTCAGCACGTTGATTTTCGGTGGTATATATTCCGAAGATATAACCTTTTCTTCTACTAATTCACGGATATAATGAAATCTAATGTCAATGTGCTTAGTTCGAGAATGCTGAATAGGATTTTTTGAAATATTTATGGCACTAGAATTATCACAATATAATAACATAGAATCCTGTTTAATTCCATAATCACTTAGTATTCGATTCATCCAAACAAGTTGCGTACACTCATTACCAGCTGCGATGTATTCAGCTTCAGCTGTTAAAAGTGATATAGAACTTTTTTTCTTGCTAAACCCAGAAACTAAACAGTTTTCGATATAAAAGCAACCACCACTGGTTGATTTTCTATCATTAAGATTACTAGCCCAATCAGCATTTGAGTACCCAGTTAATTGAACACTAGTCTCATGTGGATGCCAGAGACCGAGATTAACAGTACTTACTACATGTCGCACAATCCGCTTGACAACAATCAAGCGTGATTCTCTAGGATTAGATTGATATCTAGCACAAATATCAACACTTAGTGCAATATCAGGTCTACTAGCAGTTAAATACAATAGGTTAGTGCAATATCAGGTCTACTAGCAGTTAAATACAATAGGTTAGTGCAATATCAGGTCTACTAGCAGTTAAATACAATAGGTTACCAATCATGCTCTGATATAATTTTGATCAACATTTTTACCTGCAAAATCTTTTGAGAGTTTCAAGGTAGTACTCATAGCAGTATCGAAGTTCTTACCATTCTCAAATTCAAATCTCTTAATTAAATTCAAAGCATATTTAGATTAAGAAATAAATATTCCATCAGGTTGTTACTTTACTTGCAACCCTAGGAAATAATTCAATTCCCCAACCATGCTCATTTCAAACTGTGATTTCATCAAATTTGTAAACTCAGTAGTCATGTCAGTACAAGTAGATCCATAAATGATATCATCAACATAAATCTCTACCCTTAAAATATGATCATCATGTTTTTTAACAAATAGAGTTTCATTAACAGATCCCATTTGAAAATTATGGCTTAACAAAAACTTTGTTAGTTTCTCATACCATGCCCATGAAGCTTGTTTTAATCCGTAAAGTGCCTTTTTAAGGTGATACACATGATCAACATTTTTGGGATCTTCAAAACTCATCAGTTGTTCAACACAGACTTTCTCATGCAAATCACCATTTAAGAAAGCACTTTTCACATCCACTTGATAAATCTCGATCTTTCTAAAACATGCAATGGATATAAATAGTCTGATTGATTCAAGACGTGCTACTGGTGCAAAGGTTTCATCAAAATTAATACCTTCAATTTGAGTGTAACCTTGTACCACTAGCCTAGCCTTGTTCCTAATTATATTTCCAAGCTCGTCAGACTTATTTTTAAAAATTCATTTTGTTCCAATGATGTGTTTATCTTTGGATCTAGGTACGAGATACCAAACATCATTTCTTATAAATTGATTAAGTTCTTCTTGCATCGCAACAATCCAGTTTTCATCAGTAAGAGATTCTTTTACGCTAGATGGTTCTATCTGGGATGTAAAACATACGTAATTACATATATCCTCAAGTTGTCTATGAGTACGAACACCAGTGAGAGGGTTTTCAAGAATTTGAGTAGTTGGATGATCTTTAACAATCCTTAGTTTAGAATTAGTCTTATTAGATGAAGTATCGGGTTTATTAACAATAAGAACTTCATCATTATCTGAGCTTGAGACTGGTGTGTTTAAGTTATCATCAATGACCACATTGATAGACTCTTGAATCACATAGGTCCTTTTGTTCAGAACCCTGTAAGCACGACTATTTAAAGAATACCCTAGAAAGATCCCTTCATCACTTTTCATATCAAATTTTCCTAGATTTTCATGATCTCGTAAAATATAGCACTTGCTGCCAAAAACTCAAAAGTATTTGACAGTAGATTTTTTATCAAACCACATTTCGTAAGCCGTTTTATTATTACCTTTACTAGTGTAAACTCGGTTAATAATATAACAAGTTGTATTGACTGCTTCAGCCCAAAGATTCTTATAAAGCTTCATGCTATTCAACATGACATTAGCCATTTCTTGTAGCACTCTATTTTTCCTTTCCACTATCCCATTTTATTGTGGAGTTTTGGGTGCTGAAAATTTATGTAATATTCCTTAGTCACTACAGAACTTCTCAAATCTGCTATTCTCAAATTTAGATCCATGATCACTACGAATCTTACTGATTTGAGAACCTTTTTCAGTTTGAATCCTTTCGAAAACTTTTCTTACTTCTTCAAGGGTTTTTGATTTGTCCCTTAAGAAGACTACCCATGTATATTTGGTAAAGTCACTACTATTACTAAGATATACCTTTTGTCACCTCGACACTTCGTTCTGATAGGTCCTATTAGATCCATGTGGAGAAGTTGGAGTGGTCTTGATGTGGTATTGGAATTCACCTTTTTGTGTGAGTTCCTTATTTATTTGCCAAACTGGCATTCACCACATATCTTATCTAATTTTTGAAGTTTGGGTAAACCTCTTATAAGTTCCTTTTTGCTCAATCTAAATAAATTTTGGTAGTGTACATGTCCAAGAGGTTTGTGTCACAATTCAGTCTCGTCTATATGGACCATGCAACATGTTTGATTAGATGAGCTAGATTCGTTAACAATATAGCAGTTTGCAAACGTTCTATGTCCAGTTAGTATTATAGAACCCTTTTTGTTTAGAATCTCACAACTTTGATTAGAAAACCGAACACTATGATTATTGTCACATATTTGAGATATGCTTAGCAAATTATATTTTAGTCCTTCAACATATAAGACATTCTTAAACAATAGAAGTTTATAAAGTTGAACATACCTTGGCCCATAATTTTGTAGTTACTACCATCACCAAATGTGACTGAACCACCGGTCATATCTTTTATATCGGTGAATAAAGCCTTGTCGCCTGTCATATACCTGGAGTATCCACTATCTAAGTACCACTTTGAATGGCTTGTAGCTTTGAAAACAGTATGGGCGACCAAGCAAGTGACCTTTAGAATCCATTTCATAACCATTTTGGGTTTAGGTGGATAGTTTGTCTTCTTTCGATTGTAAGAATTATAAGTATGACCTATTGAGTTAGACTTTAGAAGCTCCTTAAGTAAATCAACTATCTTTTCGGCCAAAAGATTTTGGTTATGCTTCTTATAGTTGAAATAACTTCCTTTAGGTATTTGAATAGATTTAGGGTCTTTAGAAAACACTTATCCTTTCCCTTTTGAGTTTAAGGTCTCTCCTTTTACAAACATAGGAGGTGTATTTTTCAGCTTAGGAGAACCATTCTTATCATAACCCAGAACAGATTGATTGCCACATTTTCTCGATTTTGATAAGAGTTTTTCTAATTTAGAATCACCTTGGGCATATTTTCAAGTTTCCTTTAAACTTAAGAGAGAAGAGATTTCATGTTTTAATTGGTCGTTTTCAAACTTAAGATTTTCAACTTGGGCAGTTTTAAAATCCAAATCACATTTTGTCTTTTCAAAACAGTCTGAAATATGAGACTTTTCGAAAATAAGACATTCATAAATTTCTTTGAGTTTAGAAAATTTGTCTTTTTGAAGTTTCAATTTCATAGCAATCTTACAACTCTCCTTGTATAGGGCATTATAAGCATCTTGAAGATCATCTTCATTTTCACATTCACTGTTCAGATTTTCTTCACTTATTGAATCATTATCTGAAAATGTGAATTTGGCTAGAGTCATAAGGGCTTTCACTTTATTGCCCGACTCAGTTTCAGAATCTTCAGATTCAGAAGAAGCTTCAGAATCAGAGGATTCATCCCAAGTAGCCAACATACCCTTCTTCTTGGATTTGTCCTTTTTAGGACACTTGTTAGCCAAATGCCCATATTCTTAGCAGTTGTAACATTGATTATCTTTCAAAGATTTTCAAGTTTTAGATTTAGATTTAGATTTTTTCTTATCATTTCCTTTTTGAAAATCAACTCTCTTTTTACTTTTGAAGATTTTATAAAACTTTTTCGCCAAAAGGGCCATATTATCTTCAGAGTTTTCTAAATCAAAATTTTCTTGAAAATTGTTTTTAGAAGTATTAAGAGCAATCGATTTTTCTTTTGGAGCTTTAAAAGTTAACTCATAGGTTTATAAATAACCAACTAATTCATCAACCCTCATATTATCCGTATCAGGAAGTTCCTGGATCGCGGTTACTTTAGAGTTGAATCGTTTAGGAAGTGAGCGTAGTATTTTTGCACACAGTTTAGTTTTTGAAATTTTATAACCAAGACCGCACATAACTTGTACAATGTCATTTAATCGTGTATAAAATTCCATAAATGTTTCATTTTCCTCCATATGAATTTCTTCAAATTTGGTTGTAAGGAGTTGGACTTTCGATTTCTTAACAATTGATGTACCCTCGTGTGTCATTTCTAATATATCCCAAGCTTACTTTGTAGAATCACAAGATATAATTCTTTTGAATTCATCGGGTGATAGTGCGCAAGTGATTGCATTTAGTACTTTAGCATTTGCGCTACTTTCACTTTTTTGAAGTGTGGTCCACGAGAAATAAGGTGTTACTCTCATAGATTTTGAACCATCAACTCCAGTTACTTTAGTGGTAGGAGGATTCCAACCTTCATAGTGGCCAGCCATACACTTTCACCCATGGATTTTAAGAATTTTCTCATCCTGGCTTTCCAATAAGCATAATTGGAGCCATCAAAGGGTGGTGGCCTAGTGACTGATAGGCTATCAAAATTTGACATCTTAAATAGCTTAAATCACTAGGTCAGGAAATAAATCCAAGAATTAAGAATTAAAAAGAGCTATTAAGCTCTAATACCACTTGAAAAGGCCTGACTATATGTCCTAGAGGGGGGTTGAATAGGACTATGTCAAATAAAACTTATAATAGCGAAAATTAAATAAATATGGTAGCCAACAAATAAAATAAACAAACCACAATGCAAGAACATAAAGTAACCTCAAAATTCAGATCTTGAGAGGTTGATACAAATGTTGTTCTGAGGACAACCTTACCCCAAAAACCAGAGTTTATGGTAGGACAACCTTATTTCGAGAAAGGTCTTTGTTTCAAATCTCAAATCGAAGAGGAATGATAAAAAATTATATACAAACTACACTAAAGAATAAATTGCAATTACAAATATATTTTGTTCTAAGGACAACCATACACCATAGAAATGGCAGGGCAACCTTACTAGAACAATTAAGGAAGCTGATAAAGGAATAGCAAGAAATAAATGGTAAATAATTACAACATTCCCATAATGCTTTAAATAAATGATTACAGCATTCACATCCACATATACAACCCGCAAATGAGTAATTAAAGACCTAAAATATAAACCATTCAACCACCAAACACAAGGGATTATAGTGGTTCGCCTGTTTGTTCACCAACTGTTAAACAATAGCCACACAGAATGTTACTCCACTCCTAATATCCTCACACAGGGGATATTAGCATTCATTAACAAATTCGGTTTTCATAGGTTCACCCAAAAGCTTCACAATTGTGTCTTTCTCTATGGGCTTACACAATTAAAAAAATCACTTCTGAGTTTTCCTGGCTCTCCTTAGATAACCAATACAATGAGATTTTTCTGGCAAATCCCAAAAGAAATCAAAACAGAAAGGAATTTACAATTAAATGTAAAATACCCGATTTTCTCCTTTGTTGTAGCAGCCCCGTAGAACCAAGTCAGTGAAGATGATCGAATGTCCAAGTTCAATGTCCAAAATCACATCACAATGGTTCTAGTTCTAATTGATTTAAAATTAAATCAAAATGGGCTAGCTTTAATTGATTTTGATTTTAAAGAAAGGGAAATAGCAATTCCTCTTTTCAAAATAGATTTGAATACAAGGAGCAAAATCAATTAATAAAGCTTAAGAAAGAGAATATTAAATACGCACACTTAGCTTAAAATAGAGCACAGACTTGTCTCTCAAAAGGCCGAATTAATTGGCTTGAATTGTGTAAATTATTCTGAGATTTGTGATCTATTTATAGCTGAGAAAAATACGTCTTCAACTGGTCTTAGGACCTCTATGACTAGTCGAAGAACCAAAAAAAATTTAAATTTTTAGGCGTTATAAGATCTGACGAATTCACAACTGGTCGTAGGTACCCTACGACTGGTCGTAGATCACCTTCGACCGGTCGTAGGTTGCATACGACTGGTCATAGACCGAAGTTTTTCAATGCTGGACTTTGAGTCGAAGGTCTATGACTGGTCAAACAACCAGTCGACATTGTTCCTATGACTGGTCGAACAGTCTCCAGGATTGGTCGTAGAGTAACCGAAAAATTCTAAAAATCTTCAACAACTTAGTACTGGTCATGGAATTTCTTGGACTGGTCGAACCAGTGTTAGGACTAGTCGAACAAGGTCCAGGACTAGTCTTAAAAAAGGCCAAATTCACTTATAAAACATATATGGATTATGTATCCAAAATGGCCTACTCTAAAGGTCAACCTAAGGTCAGTCATACCTCAATAGTGAAGCAAGGACATTGAAACTTGAAGACAAGTAACCTTTAAGTATAATTAAGCCTGAGATCTTGAACTTGAAAGCTTCTTGAACTTGAAGGCTTCTTGAACTTGAAAGCTTTTTGAACTTGAAGGCTTCTTGAAGACTTTTGTTCATTACATATACAGCTTCAAAGCAATGTCTTTGTCACCACCAATTTGACAATCACAAAGGGATATAAACTATAGCGCTTACATAAGTCTCTAGTTGAGTCGACTCAGATTTACAGGATGTGACTTAGGGTCACGCACAAATGCCAGTTATAAGTCATGGGTTGCCGGAATTTGATGGGGAGGACCGTGAGAGTCTAAGGAACGGTGCGGACTAGGATACGGGCCTTACAATCATACTCTTTCATTTTAATTATTCCTTTGTAGGATATTTTGAAGCAAGATGCCCAAACTTAAAGTAGTTATAACATTGGGTCTCTTTGGATTTAGCTTTCAAATAATTAGAATTACCGCTTCTTTTGTCACAAAAATTTTCTTTTTATTTTAAATTTTTTTATAAAATTTCTTTGCCAACAATGCCATATCATCCTCATTTTCCTCATTATATAAATTTTCATTTATTACTTTTAGTTTGGACTTGGAGGATTTTAGGACGATTGTCACGCCCCAAACCTGAAAATCGGGTTCACAAATTCCCGATTGCTGAATCTGGTGCCAACAGCCTCCGTAGTACCCCATTCTCGGCTCCCAGTGCCCATACGCCAGATTTTGATCCTGGGATCTTACAGGGAGGATTTTTTAATATACATTTGTCTCATAAGAAGGATAACCACAAGTTTACCTAAATCATAATGGCAACATCATCATCACATATCCACTAATATAAACATTTGAATACAATACTGAAAGGAAAAATACATATGTCAAAATCAAAGCTCCAGGAGTCCGCTGCACGCTCCAAGCTTAACACTGCTGTGACCTAACACCACTTACACGTATCTCTCGTGCATAAGCTTATAGAAATCTTAGAGGGTGGTGTAAGTGTGTGCGATGCACATGCCAAGAATATAGATATCAGAGTAAGTGGAAATACTGACAATCCATAAATCGTACAATATCAGAGTAATATGGAAATATGTTGGTAAGTCCATAAATATCATCAGCCTTATCCAGACTATGTGATGTAAAAACATAATAGGACAATACCATATGCTGAGGAAGTAATGTAGATCAGTTATGCAGTGTAGAGACATAGTAGGACAAATATCATATACTAAGGATGCAATGAAAAATGCAAATCCTAATGAGTCCGTTTAGGCCATATTAGTGCAGAAACATAGCAACCCAAAATGCCATATGACGCGGATGTAATACAATATGTGATGTGAATGAAATAACCAAGCTGGAGTGTGAGATCGGGATGATAGTACATAGTATCGCAGACTATGTGGTCCATCACAAGGGACTTCTATCCAAACCAGTTCCATACCTAAATTTGAATAGCCAGAATCAATGCGGTAGACTCTTGATCTCAGGTTAGTCATGCGCCCCAACCGAAATCCTGGCCACTGCAACAGTACACATGATGACTTGATTTCACATCACTAGCCCGAGTGGATAATAAATGAATGAGTAAAATGCTGGGTATACAACTCATGCTTAGTAAGTCCACATATCATATCGTACATATCTGGGATCATCACCGGGGTCTAGTACACTCCAAACCAGGTCGCCCCCCCATCGCGCGTAACAAGGTGAGTTGAAGAGACCTCACTATCCACCTGCCAATATCGAGCCTGGCTCGATGATAGCGGACCCATTCCGTAAGCTGGTCAAACTCAACCTAGCTTTATCCCCTCCTCTCAGGCAGGTAAGGCCACACCCCCTTCCAATTGACCAAGACACAGTGAGAGATGTGGCCTAAAGGTATATGACCCTCATGCGCTCATGCATCTACTCAGTTTAGACATTGGAGCAACCTCTGGAACCAAGAGGGTTTAGGGACTTTCACCTAGGGATATCTATAACACCCCATGTGGAAAAAATTTTCAGTGTCCCATCTGTCCATCCACAACATGCCTGTGGAGGCTATAACCCTGATGTCACTAGGCATACGGTGGTCATGTTACACAATGTAAGATGCATAAGCCACACTATCCAGTCATGCAGCAATCCTATGCATACCATGTGCTTATGTGGACAACTTCTCCTATCATGGAGTCTCATAATAATCTGCCCAAATGGCATGTGCTATGATCAATCACTCCTCACATCAAGCATACATATGATGTACATAGGCATGGATCGTAAAGCTATACTAAGCATGTTATAAGATGATGGTGTACTCTCCTCATATCAAGGATGGGCCTAGACAGCCTACTCATAACAAGAATGAGCCTCACAATGTGCCCAAGGGAAGGTCACAATGTGAACATCTAACCATCATTGCCCATCAATGTGGACATTTAACCAACATGACTCCCAAGCAGTGGCCCACATAAACATTATTACATACATTATAGCGAAATCACACATTATATCGGTTCGCACATTCATCACATTGAGCCTCACTCAAGGGCTACATATACACCACATCGGGCCTCGCCATACAAGCCACAAATACATCACAATGGGCCTTATCAAATGGGCCACAAATACATCACAACAGGCCACATGCCTAGGCCTAATACACATCACAATGGGCAGCATGACATGAGCCTAAAACACATCACAATGGGCTGCATGACCTGAGCCTAATACACATCACAATAGGCCACATGACAGGGGCTTAACAGATACACAATGGGCCGCTCAATGGTCCGCACCAATGAGCCTCATATATATCAAGTGGGCTACATCAATGGGCCGCACCAATGGGCCTCATATACATCAAGTGGGCCGCATCAACGGGCCACACCAATGGGCCTCATATACATCAAGTGGGCTATATCAATGGGCTGCCAATGGGCTCCATAAACGTCAAGTGGGCCGCATCAATGGGCCACACCACTGGGCCTCATAAACAACAAGTGGGCCACATTAATGGGCCGCACCAATGGCCTAGAAAAGTGGATGAACTGTGTGCATGCAACACACACATCATGGTAGGCCGCACAAATGAACGACATAGATATACAATACATGCATCCATGGTAAGCCCCACGTGGCACCATCTAAAGGTGGACGATGTGAATATAGAATACATACACCAAGGTGGGCCCCATCACATGGGCTTAATATACATAATAGGTGGGCCCTGCATACACAATAAATGGGCCCCACTAGATGGGCGGTGTGGGTATAACATACATCGCGGTGGAACCCATGACACCGTCCAAACATTGTCCATGTAAATTAGCATTGTCCAAACATTGTCTATGTAAATCAGCACTGTCCAAACATTGTCCAGCACCATCCAACATAATCTAGATAGTGTTGATGAAATAAATACATCATGGTGGTATCCACGGTCTAGATGGGACCCACAGAACTTGTTAACATCTATACAGCAGCAATGGCTACTAGGCCGGCCATCAAATGGATGGCGTGGCTAAAACACATGCATCAAGGTGGGATACATCCATCAAAATGGACAGACGGTATGAATACAACACATTCATCAAGGCAGGCCTCATACAATTAGGGTGCGTCCATCTGCTGTGATGGACGGTGTTGATAAAACACATATGTCAGGGTATGGCCCACCGTCTAGCAATTTGGATGGTGTGGATCTAACACATATATCATAGTGGGCATCCACAGATGGACGACGTGATGAAACACATATATCAGTGGTCCACACCATCTTCAGCTAGATGGTGTGGGAAATACATACATTCAAGGTGGGCCACGTTGGATGACCTGGATGAAACATATACCAAGTGGGTCCACACGTGTGGGACCCACCAAAAATGAATAGACGGTTTAGGTGTAAGGGACATACACCAAGGTGGGGGTCCTCATAGATGGATGGGGTGGGTATGAACACATACATTATGCGTGTGGCCCGCATGAATGGATGGACGGCGATGATGAAACACATAGATCATGGGAGGGCAGCACCACTGCACCATTCAACACTCCAGCACCGTCCAGATCATCTGGGTGGTGTGGATGGGATAAATTGAAATGGCCAAGCTATATGTCCTAGAGAAGGGGTGAATAGGACTATGCCAAAATTTAAAAAAATTAATAGCGGAATATAAGAAATAAGATAACCAACAAAAGAAAGGAAACAAACCACAGTAAAGGAATGTAAAGCAACCTCAAATTCAAGTCTTGAGATGTCGATATGAATGTAGATATAAGGACAACCTTGCACAATAAAAACCAAGGGTTTATGGAAGGACAACCTCACTAGAACGATAAGTATCAATATCCCAAACTGAAGGGGAATAATAAAGAGAAATAGCAGAAAGTAAATTCTAAACTATTACAACATTCTCCACTGTGCTTGAAATGAAAATATTACAACATTCACATCCACATATACATCTCACAATTCTAAATAATAAAAGATAGGAAATATAAATCACACAACCACAAAACATAAAAAATTATAGTGGTTCATCTGTGTGTACACCAACTGTTATAAAACAGCCACACAGATTGCTACTCCACTCCTAATATCCTCACACAGGGGATATTAGCATTCACTATCAAAATAGGTTTTCACAGGCTCACCCAAAACCTTCACAATTATGTCTTTTTCAAAGGGCTTACATAATCCAAAAACCTTCACTTCTGAGTTTTCTGGCTCTCCTCAGATAACCAACAAATTGAGATTTTTTCTAACTTAACCTCAAATAAAACCAAAATGAAAGAAATTTACAATAAATGTAAAATACCTAGATTTTTCCTTTTGTTGCAGCCCAGAAGAACCAATCGGAGTATATGATTGAATGTAGAAGTTCAAAGTCCAATACTCACTTTACAATAATTCTAGGTTCTAATTGATTTTAAATTAAATCAATTGGGCTTAGCTCTATTTGATTTTGATTCCAAGAAGAAGAAATATCACAATTCCTCTTTTTAATTATGATTGGAATGTAGAAATAAAATCAAATTAATAAAGCTAACAAAAGAGAATACTAAATGAGTATAATGTAGCTTAAAATAAATACAAACTTATCTCAGAGTGATACCTTGATTTTACTTGAATTTCTATTGTATCAAACTCTGAAATTCGTCATTTATTTATAGCTGTAGAAATTGCACCTTCGATTGGTCTAGTGGACACTACGACTGGTCGTAGGAGAACGGATTTTTAAAATTTTTACTGCGATCGGATAAAACCGATTCACGACTGGTCATAGGGTGTCTATGACTGGTCATAGGCCCTCTATGACTAGTCGTAGGTTTCTCACGACTAGTCGTAGGACCATCAGATTAGTTGCTGGACTTTGAGTCATAGAACTAGGATAGGTCTTAGGTCGAGTCGACACTGTTCACATGACCGGTTGAACAGAGTCCAAGACTGGTCGTGGACGAACAGAAATTTTTAAAAAATTACAACAAACTTATGACTAGTCTTGGAATCTCTTGGATTGGTCGTGGCAGTACTAGGACTAGTCGAACAAGGTTCGAGACTAGTCTTAGAATAGTCCTATTCCATGTAAAATGATTCAATTGAATTATGTATTCAAAATGACCTATCCTAAGGACGATCTAAGGTCAATCTTACCTTGAAAGTGAGATATGAACTTTGAAAACTTCTTATTGTCAGATGGTAGATGACCCTAGTGAATGAAGCTTGAGATCTTTAAACATAATGTAACACTTGAACCAAAAGATCTTCTAAAGCTTGAATAACCATTCATCTTAGTTTTGTATGCTGGCTTGAGTCTTGAACAAGATCACTTCTACTGTTGTAGCTAGTACTTGCATTTCTTGAAGCAGTTTGTACTCGCATTCTTCTGTAGTATCTGAAGTAGTTCTTCATTCTTGACTTGAAGCAAAGTGCTTAAAGCGATGAAGCAATGTCTTGAACATTTATAACAATGAGCTACACAAGACATAAATTATGGTTTTGGCACAACAAAATTTGATAATTAAAGGAGCATAAAATCATAGCACTTACAATCTCCCCCTTTATCAAATTTATGACAAAACACTCAATAATAATATAACCAATATGAATATACAGAATTATACACAGGTCATAAAAGGAAACCAGTTATAGCCTGATTAAAGAATCATGCACCAGATGCATCAACAAACACACATCAAGATGAAGTAGGCAAAACATGTACATTTACATTTACATTCCACCTCACTCTTACTCCCCCTGAGTAGCACATATATTCAAAAAAAATATACTCTTACTTCTCCTGCAATGCAATGCTACTACTCACAATACAATACAATGCAACATATAATACAATACAATGCAACTCACAATACAATACAATCCAATGCAACGCTTCTACTCCCCCTTTTTGTCATAATATGACAAAGGAAGAAGAAAATAATGGAAAGAAAATAGGAGTAATTAAGGAGTCATGATAAAAATTTAACAAAGCATTAAGATTTCAATAGTATAAACCAAAGTCAGTAAACCATTTAAAGTTCACAATCCAATAAAAGTAAACTTAAAGTTATTACAGAAAAAAGAGAAAACTACTCAATCAGAACCCGAAGATGGAGCAGGTATGGTAGGATTAAGTTGATGCATGCCCTTGTTTAAGCACCTAAGATACTTGCCCATATATTTGAACTGTAAATCATGGGAAACATTCATGTTTTCTACCTTAATATTCATATTTTCTACCTTCTCCTCAAGTGCATGCAGACGCACATCAAACTTAGATGGTTCATAATCAGGATCATTAGTAGAATTAGATTCAATTTCATCAAAAATATCGTCTATGTTTATGTCATCAAGAGGAATATCATTAGCTTCTTCTTCATTCCCAACTCCAGCTCTATCACCACCATCCACTTGGCCAGGAGCCAATTCCAACTTCATTTTATTTATATTTCAGTTGTTAAAAATAAGATTATGGATAAGAGCCTCTCCAACAAGCATAGCGACCAACATATGTGAAGCTAACACAGTTATGAGGTAGGCAAACGGTATATCACTATGACCTGTATGGAGATGAAACTAAATGATGGAATGATAAATTAAAGATGAAAGATAAACTTTAGTACCAGAAACAACTGAGTGCAAAACATGAACCATAAATGAAGTTGACTCTATTTTATTACCAGACCGTGGATACAGATTTGAAGTAAAAATTTCATGGACTCTATATCTGGGTAACAAATACTTTGAGGGGAGCGCATTCCCTTTATAAGTCCATTGCACATTCATGTTACATAATGTTCTGGTGAACATTCATTTTTCTGTTTCTGAGGGTTTTTTAGTTAAAACATGAATGGGAATACCCTCATCATTATAGGTATTTTCATAAGGCTAGATATTAGATGACGGTCTACATCAAAAGGGCCTTCTCTCGCATCTATTTTAAGTGTTAAATTTTCAGAAGAAAATTCAGAGATACATGAAAACATAGATTGTGCAATAGATTGGTACGCAGGCCCTCCCCAATATAAAATGTTATCCCATCCTATATCTTGGAGGAGTGGAAATATACCAAATGGAGCAACGTGATTAAGATCAACAGCTTTTTCAACAATAACTTTGCGCAAACGTAAATCCCGAACAAAAGAGGGTTCATCTTCGGGTGGCTGAAGGTGGCTCTGAGCTATTGGAGATGATCTAGAGGATGATGGACCATGGGCTATTTTCTCTTTCCCCCTAGCATCCATTTCCACAAAGAAATACAAAGGAACAAGAAAACTTAAAGGAAGTAGAGATGGGTTTTTCAAGATTAGCAAATGTAAAAGAAAAACTCCAAAATCTCCACAAAGCTTGAAATCAAGCACTCCAATGTAAATAAAGAAGAGAATAGAACTTAAATCTGACAAATTGACCAATAAAATGCACTAACCTTGAAGATCAGGTCGGTTGGTTCGACTGGTCGGACGTCGGATCGTTGGAGAGGAAATTAGAAATGAGAAAGATGAGATTTTTCCCAAATTTAAAACACCCAACATGCTCCATGACTGGTCTTGAACTGTCCACGACCGGTCGTACCAGGACCGGTCGTGTATACTCACGATTGGTTGAGTATCGAAAAAAAATAATTATCATAAAAATTTACAATTTAAACACATAAATACACAAATATATTTACAAACTATGATACACAAATGAATAAATAATCAATGTTGAATGCACATACCGAGATCAAATTTCAATTTATTAAACCTGCTTTTATCAAGCAGTTTAGTGAAAATGTTAGCAAATTGAGTCTCTGTTGGAATGCATTCCAAAGATATTATTTTTCCTTCAACTAATTCACTAATATAATAATACCTAATGTCAATGTGCTTGGTACGTGAATGTTGGATTGGATTTTTTGAAATATTTATAGCACTGAAATTATCACAATGTAAAGCCATTGAATCCCGTGTAATTCCATAATCACTTAGCATACATTTCATCCAAACAAGCTGAGTACATGCATTTTTAGCTGTGATGTATTCAGCCTCAATGGTAGAGAGTGATATAGAACTTTGTTTCTTGCTAAACTAAGAAACCAAGCAATTTTCAATATAAAAATAACCACCACTGGTTGATTTTCTATCATTAATATTTTCAGCCCAATCAGCATCAGTATACCCTGCCAACTGAACACTAGTATCATATGAATACTAGAGACCCAAATTAACTGAACTTGCGACATATCACATAATCCACTTAACAACAGTTAAATGTGACTCTTTAGGATTAGACTGATAGCTTGCGCAAATATCAACACTGAAAGCAATATCAAGTCTACTAGCAGTTAAATAAAACAAACTGCCAATCATGCTACGATACAATTTAGGATGCACATCTTTACCTGTAGAATCCTTTGAGAGTCTTAAAGATGTACTCATGGGAGTATCAAAATTCTTACCATTCTCAAATCCAAATCTTTTAATCAAGTTCAGAGTATATTTGGTCTGAGAAATGAAAATTCCATCAGGTTGTTGTTTCACTTGCAACCCTAGGAGATAATTTAATTCCCCAACCATGCTCATTTCAAACTTAGATTTCATTAAATCTGCAAACTCAATAGTCATGTTAGTACAAGTTGATCCATAAATAATATCATCAACATAGATCTAAACCATTAAGATATCACTGTTGTGTTTCTTAACAAAAAGCGTCTTATCGACACTGTCCATTTAAAAATTATGATTGAGTAAAAACTTAGTCAATTTCTCGTACCATGCCCTAGGAGCTTGTTTTAGGCTTTTTAAAGATGGGATACATGATCAGTAAACTTAGGGTCTTCAAACCCTGTAGGTTGTTCAACATATACTTCTTCATGTAAATTGTCATTTAAGAAGGCACTCTTTACATTCATTTGATAAATTTTAAATTTTTTAAAGCATGCAATGGATACAAAAAATCTGATTGATTCAAGGCGAGCAACTGGTGCAAAGGTTTCATCATAATCAATACTTTCAATTTGAGTGTACCCTTGTACAACCAGTCTTGCCTTGTTTCGAATTATATTATCAAGTTCATCAGACTTATTTTTGAATATCCACTTTGTTCCAATAATATGTTTATCTTTAGGTCTAGGAACAAGATAACAGACATCATTTCGAACAAATTGATTAAGTTCTTCCTGCATAACAACTATCCAATTTTCGTCAGAAAGAGCTTTTACGTTTACCGGTTCTATCTGGGATGTAAAGCACACATAATTACATGTCTTCTAATTGTCTACGAGTGCACACACCTGTAAGAGGGTTTTCAAGAATCTGAGTGGTTGGATGATCTTTAACAGTCCTCAATTCAGAGTTTACTTGATTTGAAGAAGTATCTGGTTTGTCAATTAAAAGAACTTCATCATTGTTTGAACTTGGGGTAGGTGTATTCAAGTGATTGTCTATGACTAGATTCTTAAATAACACCGTTCCTTTTGTTCAGTACACGGTATGCACGACTGTTTAAAGAGTATCTTCATCACTTTTAGTGTCAAACTATCCCAAATTTTCACGGTCACGCAAAATATAGCACTTGTTACCAAAAACTCGAAAGTATTTGACAGTAGGCTTCTTATCGAACCATAGTTCATAAGCTGTTTTGTTATTAAATTTACAAGTATAAACCCGATTAATAATATACCAGGCGGTATTCACTGCTTCAGCCCAAAGATTTTTAGGGAGCTTTATACTATTCAACATTACATTTTCCATTTCTTAAAGCACTCTATTTTTTCTTTCCACAATTCCATTTTGTTGTGGTGTTTTGGGCACAGAGAATTCATACGATATTCCCTGATCACTACAGAATTTCTCAAAACTATTATTTTCAAACTCACATCCATGATCATATGGATCTTACTGAATTGAGAACCTTTTTCAGATTGAATACTCCTGATAATCCTTTTCACTTCATCAAGGGTTTCTAATTTATCCCTTAAAAAAGCTACCCAAGTGAATCTAAAAAAATCATCTACGATTACCAAGATGTATTTCTTACCACCTTGAGTTTCCATCCTGGTAGGTCCAATAAGATCCATATGGAGAAGCTCGAGTGGTCTTAATGTGGCATTGGAGTTCACCTTCTTGTGAGAGCTCCTTGTTTTCTTTCCTATTTGGCATTCACCACATATTTTATCTATCTTTTGTAATTTAGGTAGACCTATTATTAGTTCTCTTTTGCTCAATCTGTATAAATTATGGTGGTGTACATGTCCAAGGTATTTATGTCATAATTCTGTCTCGTTGGTATGGACCATGTAACACGTTTGACTAGAAGAGCTGTCATCGCTTACAATATATCAGTTTTCAAAAGTTCTGTGACCAAATAATATTACAGATCCCTTTTTGTTTATGATTTCACAACCTTGATTGGAAAATTTCACACTACGATTGTTATCACATATATGAGATATGCTTAACAGGTTGTGTTTTAGTCCCTCAACATATAAAACATTCTTAAATAAGGCAAGGTTATAGAGTTGAACCGTACCTTGGCCATTAATATTGCAGTTGCTACCATCATCAAATGTGACTGACCCATCAGTCATATCTTTGAGATCAGTGAATAAAGCCTTGTCGCCTGTCATATGCCTGGAGCATTCACTATCTAGGTACCACTTTGAATGGCTTGTAGCTTTAAAAGCAGTGTGGGCAACCAAGCAGGTAACCTTAGGAACCCATTTCATAACAGTTTTGGGTTTAGGAGTAAGTGGGTCTTCCTTTAATTGTAGTTATAGTTAGAGTGACCCACTGAGTTAGGTTTTAAGAGCTCCTTAAGAAGATCAACTATTTTCTCAATTAAAGGGTTTCGGTTCTGATATTTATAATTATTTTTTAGTTTTTGAAAAGTAGTTTTAGAAAAAACTTGATTTGTACTTTTCCCTTTTGAGTTCAAGGTCTCTCCTTTAACAAACTTAGGAGACGTATTCTTATGTTTAAGAGGAACATTTTTCTTATAGCTTAAACCGGATCAATCGCCATAATTCCTTGATCCAGATAAAAGTTTTTCTAACTTTGGATCTCCTTGGGCATACTTCCATGTATCCTTTAAATTTAAAAGAGAAGAAGAGACTTCAAGTTTAAGATTTTCATTCTCAGATTTCAAACTTTCAATCTGAGAATTTTTAAAATCCAAATCAGATTTGCATTTTTTTAAAATAGTCTGAAATATGGGATTTTTCTAAAACAAGAGATTCAAAATTTTCTCTAAGCTTTTAAAATCTTTCTTTTTGAAGTTTAAGTTTAACAACAATTTTGCAACTTTCCTTATATAAGGCATTGTAAGCATCTTGAAGATCATCTTCATTTTCACATTCATTGTTCAGATTTTCTTCACTTGTTGAATCATTATCTGAAAATGTGAATTTAGCTAGAGTCATAAGGGCTTTCACTTCATTACCCGACTCAGTTTCAGAATCTTTTGAATCAGAAGAGCCTTTAGAATCAGAGGATTCATCCCAAGTAGCCAACTTACTCTTCTTTTTAGGTTTGTCCTTTTTAGGACAATTATTTGCTAAATGCCCTTATTCTTGATAGTTATAACATTAACTCTCTTTTAAAGATTTTCAAGGCTTAGATTTTGATTTTGATCTTTTCCTCTCATTAGCTTTTTAAAAATCAACTCTCTTTTTACTTTTGAAAATTTTATAAAACTTTTTCTCTAAAAGGGCCATATCGTCTTCAGAATTTTCTAAATCAGAATTATTTTCTTGAGAAACATCTTTAGAAGGCTCAAGGACAATAGATTGTTCTTTAGGAGCTTTAAAATTTAACTCGTAGGTTTATAAAGATCCAACTAATTCTTCTACCCTCATAGTATCCGTATCACAAAGTTCCTGGATCGTGATTACCTTAGAGTTGAACCGTTCAGGAAGTGAGCGTATAGTATCTTTGCATACACTTTACTTTCTGAGATTTTATTGCCAAGTCCCCACATAGAGTTTACAATGTCATTTAATCTTGTATAAAATTCCATAAACATTTCATTTTCCTCCATATGAATTTTTTCAATTTGGTTGTGAGGAGTTGGACTTTAGATTTTTTTACAATAGATGTACCCTCGTGTGTCATTTCTAAAATATCCCAAGCTTTCTTTGCAGAATCACAGGGTATAATTCTTTTGAAATCATCCAGTGATAGTGCGCAAGTGTTTGCATTTAGTTCTTGAGCATTTGCACTACTCTCACTTTTCTGAAGTGTGGTCCATGAGAAATAAGGAGTTACTCTCATTGTTTTTGAACCATCGATTCCAGTCACTTCAGTGGTAGGAGGGGTCCATTCATTCACTGTGGCCATCCACAGACTTTTATCCATGGATTTTAAGAAGATTCTTATCCTGGCTTTTCAATAAGCATAATTGGAGCCATCAAAGGGTGGAGGCCTAGTGACTGATAGGCTATCAAAATTTGACATCTTATATATAGTTTAGATCGTTATCTCAGGAAATAAATCCAATAATAAAAAATTAAAAGTGAGCTATTAGGCTTTGATACCACTTGAAATCGGCAAGCTATATGTCCTAGAGGGGGGGGGGGGGGGGGGGGGGTGAATAGGACTATGCCAAATTGAAAAAAATTAACAGTGGAATATAAGAAATAAGATAACCAACAAAAGAAAGGAAACAAACCACAATAAAGGAATGTAAAGAAACCTTAAATTCAAGTCTTGAGAGGCTGATATGAATGTAGTTCTAAGGATAACCTTGCACCAAAAAAACCAAGGGTTTATGGCAGGACAACCTTACTAGAACGATAAGTATCAATATCCCAAATTGAAGAGGAATAATAAAGAGAAATAACAGAAAGTAAATTCTAAACTATTACAACATTCCCCACTGTGCTTGAAATGAAAATATTACAACATTCACATCCACACATACATCTCACGATTCTGAATAATAAAAGATAGAAAATATAAATCACACAACCACAAAACATAAAGAATTATAGTGGTTCGCCTGTGTGTACACCAACTGTTATAAAACAACCACACGGATTACTACTCCACTCCTAATTTCCTCACACAAGGGATATTATCTTTCACTATCAAAATAGGTTTTCACAGGTTCACCCAAAACGTTCGTAATTGTGTCTTTTTCAAAGGGCTTACACAATCTAAAAACCCTCACTTCTGAGTTTTCTGGCTCTCCTCGGATAACCAAAAAATTGAGTTTTTTTTTGGCTTAACCTCAAATAAAATCAAAATGAAAGGAATTTACAATAAATATAAAATACCTGAATTTCTCCTTTTGTAGTATCCCAGAAGAACCAATCGGAGTAGATGATTGAATGTAAAAGTTCAAAGTCCAATACTCACTTTATAATGGTTTTAGGTTTTAATTAATTTTAAATTAAACCAATTGGGCTTAGCTCTATTTGATTTTGATTCCAAGAAGAAGGAATATCACAATTCCTCTTTTCAATTATGATTGGAATGTAGAAACAAAATCAAATTAATAAAGCTAACAAAAGAGAATATTAAATGAGCACAATGTAGCTTAAAATAAACACAAAATTATCTCAGAGTGATCCCTTGATTTTACTTGAATTTCTATTATATGAAACTCTGAAATTTGTCATCTATTTATAGCTACAGAAATCGCACCTTCGACTAGTCTAGTAGACACTACGACTGGTCGTAGGAGAACGAATTTTTAAAATATTTAGTGCGATTGGATAAAATCGATTCATGACTGGTTGTAGGGTGTCTACGACTGGTCGTAGGTTTCTCACGACTAGTCATAGGACCACTAGATTAGTTTTTGGACTTTGAGTCATAGAACCAGGATTGTTCGTAGGACAAGTCGACATTGTTCACACGACCGATCGAACAAAGTCCAGGACTGGTCGTGGATGAATAGAAATTTTTGAAAAATTGTAACAAACTTAAGACGAGTCTTAAAATCTCTTAGACTAGTCATGACAGTGCTAGGACTAGTCGAACAAGGTTCAAGACTAGTCTTAGAACAGTCTTATTCCATGTAAAATGATTCAATTGAATTATGTATTCAAAATGACCTATCCTAAGGACAATCTAAGGTCAATCTTACCTTGAAAGTGAGATATGAACTTCGAAAGTTTCTTATTGTCAGATGATAGATGACCTTTGTGAATGAAGCTTGAGATCTTTGAACATAATATAACACTTGAAACAAAAGATCTTCTAAAGCTTGAATAATCATTCATCTTAGTGTTGTATGCTAGCTTGAGTCTTGAATAAGATCACTCCTACTATTATAGCTAGTACTTGCATTTCTTGAAGCAGTTTGTACTCGCATTCTTCTGTAGTATCCGAAGTAGTTCTTCGTTCTTGATTTGAAGCAAAATGCTTAAAGCGATGAAGAAATGTCTTGAACATTTATAACAATGAGCTACACAAGACAAAAATTACAGTTTTGGCACCATAAAATTTGACAACTAATGTAGCATAAAATCATAGCACTTACATAAATACATCACGATGTGGCCCACATAACAGATGGATGGTTGGGATCAACGCACACAACATGGTGGTGGGCCACCAGGGTCCGGATTAAGCTAATGTTTATTTCCCCTTCATCTGAGCCTGTCCAAAACGGACAGCCTGGATGTAACAGGTGGGTCTCACTGTCCAAATCTGCTGGACGGTGTGAATCCACATGTTCATCAGGTGGGCCGCCATAGGTAAGAGAGAGAGAGAGAGAGAGAGAGAGAGAGAGAGAGAGAGAGAGAGAAAGAGTGAGATCGGAATAGTGGAGGGACCCTGCCACTATGGGCCCCTCTTTGATACAAATCATACATCAAGATGGGTCCCACCAAAAGTCGGCCCTTAAGTAATCAAATCCAAACAAAAACTATAAATTTAATCTTAGAAAACACCTACCTTAAATCTCTTCTTCTTGGATCAATGACAAGCTAAGAGTTTGGATGGTGGGATTGGACGATAGGGAGTGGGCCACACCTAGCTTTCTCTCGTCTTTCATGGAAAAGCTTAAACGTTGATTACTTGAGAGTGAAGAAAGAAAGAGGGAGTGTAACGCCCTAAAAATTAGGGGTCGAGCATAACTCAGCTCCCAAGTTCCAAAACATCACTTATGCAACATATTTAAAGATGGATGTATGTTGTCTGTATTAGTGCATAAAACATGAAATAGATTAAGCCAAAACAGCAAACATAGTTCAGGGACAGTCTAAGAACGCAAGCGGAAGACTGAAATACATATATAAATCAACATGAGTCCCCAAGGTATGTATGCTCTTCCAGGTCATAATTACATGTATTGTCTTAAAATATAAAATTAAAATGTGATAAACCACTACAAACATAATCCTGAATCCCTCTCACGTAGGACACGGCTCATATGAACCCACTTGAGAACTGCATGAACGAGAATGCCTCCTCGTCCTCATCAAACTCCGACTCTGCCTCGTAGGCATCACCATCACCTGTAGCTAAGTCAGAGTCTGGTTGGTGTTTAAATACCATCCCAGAACGTGGGAGTGAGTGATCAACTCAGTGGAACTATACAGCAAAGGTTAACATGTTATCAATTCAATCAAGCGGTAATGATAAAGCAGTATAATCAAATATGTCCTAATACTCTTGTTAATGCAAGAATGGTATGAGGAAATGATGCATGCCCTCACCATGAACTCCCTCTTGCGACATCATCTAACGATCGCAACATGAATCACTACCACTGTGCTCTACACCAATGCCAACGGCATATGCAGTGCAATGTTATGAACATGATTACCAAGTTCTTATTAATTCCTTTCATACAGTAGGATTAGGAAGCTAAGGTACCACCCTTTATATCATTTGCCCAACATTAATCCATCTAGGGTCATCAATCCTAGTTAATCACATACGATAGGCAAGTTCAGGTTACTACTACCAACGCCCTACAAATTGGCAGTCTATTTTTGAAGGCTCGTCACCAACCTGACTGGGGACCACAGCTAGGCTACGCTGAGGTAGGCCTATTCATACTCGAAGTCACTCCACTGACGCCCTACTAACTGGGAGTCTATTTTTGAAGGCTCATCGCTAACCCGACTGGGGACCACAGCTAGGCTGCGCCAGTGTAGGCCGACAACTCGAATACAGTGTCCCATACCACAATATTCGGCTTAGGAGTCTGGGTTGCTCACTAGTCACTACGGGGAGGCTCGTCGCCCCAGCATAGGCAGACAGGTCGACCACGGTGTCTCATACCACCATGCCCGGCTCATGAGTCTTAGCGGATCGTGGTACCAAGGTTAACTGGGCATTTCACTGGTAAGTTTGGTATCTTAGGTTCAAGTAGTAGTGTCCAAACATGGTGAACATACATTAGGTCAATTGGGTTAATTGACGAGCTCGACTAGTACGAGCGCATGTTGAGTTGATCGACATGAAGTGTATAAGTACTTCGTGTGGCCTAACCACTACCGACATCCCAAGTACGGCTCGGATTCGTCGAACACATCCTATGTGGCGAAAACAACCTTAGCCACTAGTTCGAGGCCTGTTACCGATTACCTGGACTGTGATATAGTCTCAACCACATACAATCATAATAAATAAGCATTTGAGATAATCAAAGCAGTAATGAAGACTTAAGTCAAATCCTACAATCATTTGAGCATATTATGGAATATAACTTAAACATGTTTATATAGTACATGGAAGAAATCATACACTCAGTTGAACATAAATTGTATACAGTACATGGGAAAAATCATACACATAGCTAAGGTAGTTGGGATTCATATCTCAACTCCCTACAAATCATGATTTACTAACTACTAACTCATTCAGTCAATTTTACAAACACTTAGGCTACACCTTCCAACGTATATAACATACGTTGGTTATAATACGTATTTGGGTAAATCCTTTCGTCAAGGAATTTTCATTTACACAACAATCATATACCCACAATAGTTAATTATGGCAAGCACAAATACACATTCTATACTCATTCAGAAATTTTCACAAACACTTAGGCTTCACAATATAACATACACAACGTATGTTGGCATAACATGTGTTAGGGCGAATCCTTTCACCAAGAAATTGTTACACATACAAATAGCATATATACACGACAATTAATCATGGCAAACATAATTTCAAATTTCATACGTATACGATCCTTTCTACAAATACATGAAATACACTAAACACAACATAGTTCATATATAACTGAAACACAAAACAAACATTGCATTTGGCATGAGAAATAGTATCCACGTCAGTAACAAATCATTAATTGGCATTGAAAGCCTTGAAACCCATAACCTAAACATATATAGTCCGCACCTTACACCGATAAACACGCATTGAACTCAATTTGTATGACAAGTCACTTCCTAGGATGCGAGGGTCACCTATAGCAACAATAGGTTAGCTATTTCAGTAACTTAGGCTATTTGAAATCTTAGAATGGATTAGGATTAGGTTTACTTACTCAAGTTCGGCGTTGGAGCTACCAGAAGAACTATACGGGATTGGCGTTTCAGCAGATGGATTAGAAGGGAAGAATCCCAAGAATCCACACCAACTTCTCTCTCACTCTGTCTCTCTTTGCTCTCTTCTCTCTCCTAAGGTTTTTTCTAAATTCGTATAGAATATGTGAGAGGGGTTTTAAGGTCCTTATATAGGCCCAGACCTAATGAAAATAGCCCTAGGGCTATGATATACTTAAGTTATAACCAAATCGGGCTTGTTCTGATCTAACGGAACATTTCTGGAGGTCCTTTTACCAAATGCGGTCGGACTTAAGCTCATTAATATTGGATCTTAAGCAAGTTAAGTTTTCAGTTTGATAGGGCTTCCAGATCGATCGTGGCGGTCAAATTTCAATTCAACGGTCACCGAAACTCGATCAGGGCCACAAGTATTTGACATGTGTGGGCCATCTTTCCTGATCCGAGGGTGTATTTGGGTTAGATTCTGATGGTCAGAATGCTTATAAATGGTGCGCAAGCGACATGACTCAGATTACTTAAATCCATATTTAATTACATAAAAATCTTCACTTTCTCACACTCTTCACTCCCGACTCAAGTAAATCGTCTCAAGACATCGTTTGGTCTTGATTTTTGAGGTGATGGTCAAGTCTAACTAAGCGGTCATAATGGTCCAAGTTCATCGCTATCAGACTTTCGACGTGCGGTCCAGGTCCGTTACGAAGTTTTCGAATGCTCCTGAGAGCAACTAGGTTTAGAGTTGGATTCTAGAATTCAGGGTAATGTAGCATTAAAAATTCAATAGGTTTTGAGTCTTACAGATCATATTTAAAGTTATTGGTGATAATTTCACAGGGAATCTAGTTTAGGGCTAGATAAGTCACGTTACATTTCTAAAGGATTTGGTTCCAAAGGATTTCTGTGAAAGGTGATACTCGGGTCTATGTACGGATTTTTTCGGGATGTTATAGGGAAGGAGAGAGGAGATGGGATGGAGTGATGGATGGGAGAGAGGGATGGGTGAAGTGATGGAAAGTTTAACTTTTGGGATTGCTTTTGTACTTGGGGATGAGATAGAGTAATGGGTTAAGTGATGGGTGTACTTTAACAAGTGAGGTGATTGATGTGATATTTTTTCTTGGGATTAAAAGCATGGTGTTTTCCTCAAATTGAAGGTGGGCCCACATCTCTTGGCCTGGGTATCGCCTCAACGCGTGAGACGTGGCATCAAAATCACAGAGATGACGCGATCGTAATGATATAAGTCTCGGTCTAAGCCGACTCAGATCGACAAGATGCAACTCAAGGTCACACATAAATGCCGAGTACAAGTCACAGGTTGCCAAAATTCAATCGAAAGGACAGCAGAAGCCTATGGAATGGTACGGTCTAGGATACGGGTCTCATAATGATGGACTTGTTCTTTAGAGCTTTAAAATTGAACTCATATGTTTGAAGAGATCTAACCAATTCCTTAACCTTCATTTTTTCACTATCCTTCAATTCTTGTATAAGTAATAACCTTGGAATTAAAGCTTTTACGAAGTGATCTGAGTATTTTTGCACAAACCTTGCCTTTAGGGATAGTTTCACCAAGACCCCACATAGAGTTAAATATGTTATTTAATTTTTTAATAGAAGTGTAATACCCACAACTTGATAGTACTCGAATCATACACCCTCGACTCTCTGTGGGACGTCCAACATTTTTGGCATGACCCAAACCAAGCACACAAGTATGCATCCAAGTGAACAGAACCCCAAGGACTTGAAATTAATATTAACATGACCAGGCTATCGCTATGAATCCATTGATACCCATCGTGTACTGATAAAACGTTCAGTCACGAATATCATGCGAGGAACCTAACCTTCCTCAAATGCGAAAATTTCCTATCCCAAAAATGATCCTACTTACCTAGAAGTAATTAGGGATTTATTAGCTAAATAAGGGCTTATCATAAGCCAAAGAATCATTATTACAAGTTAGTAAGGTCAGTGTCACTTTTTTACATGAAAGTAAAAAATATCTCCTTAAAATAAGGGGAGAGTGACACCTTTCGATATTCTAGAAAATCAATGTTAATTAAGCACATATTAGACCCATAAAACATAATATATTATCATAACAAATGATAAAAAATAATAAAGTTGATGACATGAAAGTCAACAACACATATCTTAAAATAAGGAGAATCATGCCACCTCTTCCCTTTTTCATAAAAATAGATGGGCCATAATTGAAAGGTGTTTAACCTTCCCTAAACCATGAACAAGAGAGACAAATAACCCTTGGAATAAGGAGAGAGCTCCACCTCACTAAAATATAGAACTTCTCCTAATCACTTCCGTGCCTATATAAGGACATAGCCTAACTCATCTTTAGGATACCTAAGTGTTTAATTCCAGCCACACTTAGTGAGAGAGAGAGAATGGTGGTGGACCATGGAGATCCAAGCCATCTAACACTTTGGCCAAGGTGAGTACACCACCCTTTCACTCTTCCTTCTAATTTTTTTATGATATGTGTGATCATGATAATGATGTTGATTTTGATGGTGATTATGATAATGTGAGACCCACTATCCATGGCCCCACTTTTGTGGTTTATACAATCCAAACCCTCCCTATGGTTACACAATGACATGGATGAAGGGAAGATACAAATCATCTTGACCTAAATTTTTGGGTGGAACCCGTTGATCATAGGCCCCACTATAATGTTCATTAGCCATCCAACCATTCCTTAAGGTTGCCAAGACTAGGATGAAGGGACCACACAAATATCAACTTAATCACGGAATTATAAGCTTTGTTATGTGCTCACTAAGATGACATTATGCAATCCAAGTTGTCTAGTTGGTTGACCTCACTGGGGTGCACAAAGCCCCACACACAAAGCACCCATTTATGTATATATTGTATATAAATATTATATTTTTAAAATACAATGGGCAAAAAAAATGGGCTTAGAGAGAATGTCGTTTCTCTCTAGACACTAGAGCGTCCAGAGAGGGACACCCCTCTCTTCTATTAATTACAAAAGAACGTGGGGTCCACTATGGGTACTACTGTGATATATGTATTTTATCCACCCTGTGCATCCATTTTAATAGATTATTTTATTACATCAGCTCAAAAATCAGGCCATTCCAAGGCATGGGGATGCAAATCAAAAGATGGAAAAGAATCCACCATCCAAACCTTCCAAGGGCCCATAATAAGGATTGTTTACCATACAACTCTCTCATAGATAAAATAAAATAAATTTAATTATATACATACATACATACATACATACATACATATATATATATATATATATATTGAAATATGAGCTATAGATGTCCTAGAGTGGGGGTGAATAGACAATACCAATTCCTTATAAAAACTTGAGGAAATAATATTCTCAATCACACAAAGTATTAAAACCTCGATTTAAATTAATTCGTAGGACAACATTCACTTAAAACTTTAGGCAAAACAACCTTATTGCATGTCATCCTTGAAATCAAACTTTCAAAATAGTAAAGACAAAGAATAAATATTTTTTTCTTTTTTTTTACACATGCACACACACCCCCACACACTCACATTAGTGGAATTTCACCACCTATGGGTATTCAAACCCTTGACCGGGAGTTGAAACTCCTGAGAGTCTACCACCCAAGCAAGAGTAAGGACCCAAAGAATTATAGTGGTTCAATATTCAACACACACGTACTCCACTCCCAAAATTACTACCCTCATAATTTTGGCATTCTACTATTTCAAGGATTTCATAGGTTCACCTTAACAACCTCTTACAGTTCTTATGATTTTCATAGGCTTACCATAATAAAATTCCCTTAGTAATTTTCATGGGCTAACCACCAATTTGAAATTACGGTTTAGACTGCTGCTACTGAAGTATGAATGTATGACTAAGGTCTTAGAGGGGGGTGAATTAGACTTTTGCATAATTATGCCAATTTAAATCCTTATTGCAAAGATTAAACTAATCTCTAGTTAAACTAAGTAAAGCAATCTACCTCTAAAGGCTTCCAAGCCAATAGAGGATCTAATCTCATAGACTTCCAAAGATATATCAATCAATCAACTGGTCTGTAGCATGGTGAACATGTGTGAATGGAATATGCTACCTATTAATCCTAAGCATTCATCCTATTATGCATACATATCTACGCATTCAAACATATAAGCATGAATTAAACAAATGCACAATTTTCAATCCCAAACACAAGCATGTATAATGGTTTGGCTATGTTCCTACTCCACTCCTGGTAGACTCACTCTCTCCTAGAGTGTACCAAATTTCATTATGAGAGGTTTTAAATCATGTTTACCTCAAACCTTTACAACCTACATAAAGTATTGCCTACACAAGGCAATCACTCATGCCTACACAAGGCATTAACACATGTCTACACAAGGCATTAACACATGCCTACACAAGGCAATAACACATGCCTACACAAGGAATTGAGTCCTACACAAGGACATTATACGTATTTTCCCATTGGAGGCCTACAAAAGATCTTAGTGAGTTTGCGAAACAAACTCTAAAACCAAATCCTACATAAGGAAAAGGTTTCAGACTCTTTGGACTCTTGTACTTACTTTTAAGTGGATGAGCCCGGATGAGCCCTTCTTGTTGCACCTCGTGAGTTGTTTGATCTCTATTTTTTTGTGCTTCAATTAGTTCATGGATGTTCTCCCTGATCACGATGCTGTGGTTGTTCTGATGCTTCAGTTTCACGATCAATTTCCTTTCATATAATGCTCCTTTAGGGTAACCAAGTAAATAGGAGTGGGTTGAATCTCCTATAACTAGATGGTAAGTGGATTTCCCAGGGAATTCAATTGATAGATGCTCTAGAGTATTAAAGAGACTAAGAATATACCAATAGGTTTGGTCTCAATACTCTAGAGAAGGTTTGAGATCATGTTTTTCATTAATAGGAGCTTTGAATGCTCATAAAGGTGAGGAATCACAATGATGAGAACATGAATCTCATAGGAATAGAGCCCAGGATGATTTGGTTAAGCTTGGGATGCACTACGGACTCTTGAATGCCTTAATCCATCAATTCTGCAAAGATCCAGATGCTCTTTTTATATGAAAAAGGTTCCAATGGATTTATAACGTCTATATTTTAGTCCTAATGAGAGGTCCTTCGGTCGGATCAAACTACCATCTGTCAAACCGAATTAATGCTCGGTGGGACCGAATAAAGTCCTCAGGTTATCAGACACTTTTGGTCGGACCGAGGCTTGTCTTCGATTGCAGTCGGTTGGACCAAATTACAGATCAATCGAACCAAATTAACTCCAAATCTTACTGGTTGTTTTGGGCTATTTCGATCGGACCGAAGGTTTCTTCGGACGAACCAACGATCCCATTCGGTCGAACCTACTCCAACCGAAATAGAGACAGATTTTCCTATTTAAGTTTTTGTCCTGCAATATCCATGTTCAGTCAGACCGAAGGTTGCTGTTTTTAATTTCTATTTTAGCAACTTCAAACATCTAAGGCCAAATCTAAGGAGATAGGATTTATGAACTTTTATGGCTTAAGGGATGATCTAAGTGAGGTTTTCTTATTTGGGTCAAGATCATTTAAAGGGTATAGGTTTGTTTTGAGGATTTGGAATCATAAGAGCATCTTTTTACCCTGTGAGTGTTGCTTGATTATTTTGTTGTAGTTGTGTCTTCGATCTTCATTCTCTAAAGGCTCACTGGACTACTTGACACAACCATTCACGTGATTGACAAACAAGTGTGCAGGTATGAGTGCACTTACAATCTCCCCCTTTGTCAATTATGTGACAAAACAAACTAACCTAAGACAATGTCATGGTCCTCACCAATGACAACTAAAACAATAAAAATTACATGTCAATATAAAAAATTTACAACTCTAAGGTACTAAGACATGTACTAATGCTCCCCCTAAATTTCTTCATGATTAACCTACAACATAGGATATACAACAAACTAGGGAGCATGGAGCATACATATAGTTCTCTCCCTTTTTGTTAGTCATTGGCAAAGGGTAGTCAACAAAATAATCCAACAAAAACTGAAGTATGGAATTGATAATTAAACTCAGGTAAGAGGAAGAATAGGAAAATCATGTAAGTACAGAATGTAGAAGCAGAAAACATGTGAACATTATGTGAACATATCATGCCAGGAAAGAAATATAATAATCAACATAATAAATGACTCGAACATCGTTAAAATTATCATCATTAAACCATAAAATTTAATCATAATAACTACCCCAAGTTTGGGTAGTATCTCATCATCCAAAATATCAAGCCCTTAGGGGCATAAAAATCCAAAATAAAGAGTATCATGATGCAACATCACCATGGATCTCTTAGGAACATCATCTTGAAGGTCCACCCTCGTAAGAAGGAATATGAGAGAAGCGAGTAAGGAGCAACTTTGTGATGTGCTCCCTAGTGTGTTAAAGAGCGTCAAGATGCAGTTCAATCCCGGAGAGATGATTCTTATATCAATTCCTTCAAGAAGATGACAAACGATATCATTTTGGCGAAGGAAGCACCCAGTGCTGACTAAGATTGGACTTGGAGCAGGCACCGGGGTGCGACACGAGTCCCGATCAGTGGTCATGGGAATGTGTTAAGCATCTTCTCCACTCCTACATTCATGGTTGTCCTCAATTGTAGTTGCAAACACATTTAACCAGATTAAGGCTTCCTTAATAAAGCACACTGTAGGATATACTGTATTATGGGTAGGTGGTAATCCTAGGAATTTGGAGAGTTTGCAAATGACGCTCAGAAAGGAGAGGCTAGTGTGGTGAGTGCCTTTGATAACTAGGATCAATTGTCTAAAAATGAGAGTGGGTAGGCATATTTCAACTTCCTGAAAGATATCATATAAAATATTCAGAACAAATGGAAAGAGCATATCTCTGGAAACTTCACATGAATACGCATTGGTACTCAGTATATTGTGGAGCACTTTTGTGGTTGAGTCCAAATGTGAGGAATATATAGAGTTTCTTTTGTTCCTAAGATATCATATAAAATATTCAGAACAAATGGAAAGAGCATATCTCTGAAAACTTCACATGAATACACATTGGTACTCAGTATATTGTGGAGCACTTTATGGCTGAGTCCAAATGTAAGGAATATAGAGATTTTCTTTTATTCCTACGAATTGTTGAGCCATCACACAGGGTTCAAATCACTTCACCCCAAACACCTAGATGATTTAAGGAATGTTTAGTTGGTGAGATGTGTGTGAATTTATATAAGTGCTATGATTTCATATCCCTTTGGTTGTCAAATTTTGTGGTGCCAAAACCTATATCTATGTCTTGTATATCTTGTGTTTCATGTTTGAGACTATTCATTGCTTCAAGACATCGTATTTCAAGATAAGAACTTAAATGAAGAAAGTTTCAAGTCATGGATGAAGAATTCAAGAATAGAAGTCTCCAAGTATGCATGTTCAAGATTCAAACAAGTACAAGTATAGAAGAAGACTTTATCAAGTCAAGAAAGGATCAAGCTCGAGAAGGCCTACAACAAGATTCATAAATTCTCAAGCTTCTCTTAAGGGTCATTTGAGTGTACAGACTATCAATGTCCATCTCACTTTTAAGGTTTGTTTGACCTTAGATTGACCTTAAGATGGGTTTTACTGTATGTCATTCTAGATACATAATTTGTATATTTTAATATGCTTGTTCGGGCTGTTCTAAGACCAGTCCTAGAGACTTCAAGACTAGTCCTAGCTCTGCTACGACCAGTCTTAAGTTTTTCAGGACCAGTCCTACGTTGCTAAAGATTTTTGGATTTTTTTTGTTGTCCTACGACCAGTTTTGGACATCCTTCGACCAGTCCGATGAGCTGTACGACTTGTCCTTCGACCGATCTTAGCCCTACAATTCAAACTCCAGTAACTAATCTGGGGGTCCTACGACCAGTCATAGCTGACCCACGACCAGTCGTAGGTGGCCCACAACTGGTCGTAGGCTACCCAGGACCAGTCGTGGAACAACTAATCCTTATCCCGCGGAAATCTTTAAAAATCTTTGAAGCTACGACCAGTCCTAGGATCTTAAGACTAGTCGTAGATGGGATTTTTCAGGCTATAAATAGAGCACGAACTTCAGAGTTTTTCAATTAAATTCAACTCAATTCAAGCAATCTTTAGGCTATACTCTGAGATAAGTTCGTGTTTATTTTTAAGCTACTTTGTGCTCATTTAATATTCCTTTTGCTAGCTTGTTTATTATTTGATTTTGATCTACATTCCAATCTTATTTGAAAAGGGGAATTTCTGATATTCCTTCTTCTTAGATTCAAAATCAAATAGAACTAGCCCTTTTAATTTAAAATCAATTAGACTTAGAACCATTCTTAAAGTGAGTATTGGACTTTGAACATTGAATCGAACTTCTACTCCGATTGGTTCTACTGGGCTACTTCAAAAGGAGATTTAAGTATTTTACATTTGTGTAATTTACATTCTTTGGTTTTGTTTGAGATTTTCCAGAAAAATCTCATTGTTTTGGTTATCTGAGGAGAGCCAGAAAACTCAGATTGTGTGGGTTTTTGGATTGTGTAAGCCCGAGATAAAAAGACACAATTGTGAAGGTTTTAGGTAAACCTGTGAAACTATTTTGATAGTGCATGCTAATATCCCCTGTGTGAGGATATTAGGAGTGGAGTAGCATTCTGTGTGGCTGTTGGATAACAGTTGGTGTACACACAGGCGAACCACTATATATCGTTGTATTATGGGTGTGCTTTATTCTTTCATTCCTTTATTCATTCAGTGTTGTGGATTATATTTGTGGATGAATGTTGTAATCATTTTATTTTAAGCAAGTGTGGAAATGTTGTAATAACTTAGGATTTATTTCTGCAAGTCATTTTGATTTTCTTGCTTTTTATTTGTCATTGGTTTGTGATACAAAGGACGTTCTAGAAATAAGGTTGTCTTACCTTAAACTTTTGGTTTTTGGTGTAAGGTTGTCCTTAGAACTGATACAGTATCATTCTCTTAATTCTAGGTTATTGAGATTACTTTTAATTCAGCATTGTGCTTTATTTCTTTTATTATTCCACTGTTTTGAGTTTTATTTGGCATTGCCCTATTCACCCCCCTCTAGGGAATATAGCTAGGCCCTTTCAAGTGGTATCAGAGCCTAATAGCTTGTGCTTATTGTTTATTTATTGGATTTATTTTCTGAGCTAATGATCTAAGCTATATTAAGATGTCAAATTTTGATAGCCTATCAGTCACTAGGCCACCACCCTTTAATGGCACAAACTATGCCTATTGGAAAGCTAGGATGAGGATCTTCTTCAAATCCTTTGATGAAAGTGTGTGGCTGGGCATAGTGAATGAATAGAACCCTCCTATCACTGAAGTAACTAATGACGATGGTTCAAAATCAATGAAAGTAACAGCTTATTCTCTTTGGACCACACTTCAGAAAAGTGAGAGTAGAGCCAATGCAAAAGTAGTAAATGCAATTACTTGTGCATTATCACCAGATGAATTCAAAAGAATCATCTCTTGTGAAAATACAAAACAAGCATGGGATGTATTAGAAATGACACACGAGGGTACATCAATTGTCAAGAAATCTAAAGTCCAATTCCTCACAACTAAATTTGAAGAAATTCATATGGAGGAAAATGACATGTTTATGGACTTCTACACTAGATTGAATGACATTGTGAACTCTATGTGGGGTCTTGGTGATAGAATCCTAGAAAGTAAAGTGTGCGCAAAGATACTACGCTCATATCCTGAACGGTTCAATTCTAACGTGACCGCGATTCAGGAACTTCGTGATACGGATACCATGAGGGTTGAAGAACTAGTTGGTTCACTACAAACCTACGAGTCGTCCATTAAAGCTCCTAAAGGAAAATCAATTGCTCTCAAATCATCAAATGTTTCACAAGAAAGCACTTTGGACTTAGAAAATTCCAAAGATGATATGGTGCTTTTAGCAAAAAAGTTTTACAAAATTTTTAAAAGCAAGAAAAAAGTTGATTTTCAAAAGTCAAATGATAAAAGACAATCTAAACCTAGAGCTCAAAAATCTTTGAAAGATAGTTAATGTTACAACTGTTAAGAGTATGGGCGCTTAGCTAACAAATGTCCTAAAAAGGACAAATCAAAAAGGAAAAGCATGATGGCTACTTGGGATGAATCATCTGATTCTGAATCCTCTTCTAAATCAGAAGATTCTGAAACCGAGTCGGGCGATGATGTTAAAGCCCTTATGACTCTAGCCAAGATCACTTTTTCAGATAATGATGATATATCTAGTGAAGAAAATCTGAATAGTGATTACGATAATGAAGATGATCTTCAGGATGCTTATAATGCCCTTTATAAGGAGAGTTGTAAAATTGCCGTGAAGCTGAAATTATAAAAAGAAAAATTTTCTAAGCTTAAGGAAGATTATGAGTCTCTTGTTTTAGAAAAGTCTCATATTTTCGATTCTTTTGAAAAGACCAAATGTGATTTAGATTTCTAAACCTCCAAAATTGAAGATTTGAGATCCGAAAATGGGAAACTCAAAAATGAGGTAGCTTCTCTTCAGAGTTTGAAAGACACATGCAGATATGCCCAAGGTGATCCTATATTGGAAAAATTATTGTCTAGATCAAGAAAATGTGGCGATCGATCCGGGTTGGACTATGATAAGAATACATCTCCTAAACAAAAGAACATTTCTTCTAAATTTATAAAAGGAGAGTCTTCAATCTCAAAAGAAAAGAATACTTATCAAGGTTTTTCTAAAAATTCAAGGACTTTTCAAAAACCTAAAGGTAGCCATATTAACTCTGATTTTCAAAATCAAAATCCATTGGCTGAAAAAATAATTAATCTACTCAATGAGCTATTAAAGTCTAACTCTATAGGTCTCTCCTATAACAACAGACAAAAAAAGACCATTTATACTCCTAAACCCAAAACAGTTCTGAAATGGGTTCCTAAAGTTGCCTGCTTAGTTGTCCACACTGCTTTCAAAGCTACAAGCCATTCAAAGTGGTACCTAGATAGTGGTTGCTCCAGGCATATGACAGGCGACAAGGCTTTATTCACCGATCTAAAAGATATGACTGACGGGTCAGTCATATTTGGTGATGGAAGTAATTGCAAGATCATTAGCCAAGGTACGGTTCAGCTTTATAACCTTCCCTTATTTAAGAATGTTTTATATGTTGAGGGCTTGAAACAAAACCTACTAAGCATTTCTCAGATATGCGATAACAACCATAGCGTGAAGTTTTCTAATCAAGGTTGTGAGATACTGAATAAAAAAGGTTCTGTTATATTAACTGGTCCCAGAACTTCTGAAAACTTCTTCATCGTTAGTGATGCAAGCTCATCTATTCAATCATGTTACATGGTCCATACCGATGAGACTAAATTATGACATAAATGCCTTGGACATGTACACTATCGGAACTTATTTAGATTGAGTAAAAGAGAACTAATTAGAGGTCTACCCAAATTGCAAAGAGTAGACAAAATATGTGGTGAATGCTAGTTGGGCAAACAGACTAGGAGCTCTCACAAGAAAGTGAACTCCAATACCACATCTAGACCACTCGAGCTTCTCCACATGGATCTTATTGGACCAACCAGATCGGAGAGTCAAGGAGGCAAAAAATACATCTTGATTATTGTAGATGAGTATACCAGATTCACGTGGATATCTTTCTTAAAAGACAAAACTAAAACTCTGGATGAAGTGAAAAAGGTCATTAAACGAATCCAAAATGAGAAGGTTCTCATGTTAGTAAGATCCGTAGTGATCATGGATCCGAATTCAAAAATAATAGTTTTGAGAAATTCTGTAGCGATCAGGAAATATCGCATGAATTCTCTACGCCTAAAACACCGCAATAAAATGGTATAGTTGAAAGAAAAAATAGTGCTTTAGGATATGACTAATGTTATGTTGAATAGCATGAAGCTCTCTAGAAATCTTTGGGCTGAAGTAGTTAATACCGCATGTTATATTATTAATCAGGTTTATACCAGTAAATCTGACAATAAGACTGCTTATGAATTATGGTTTGAAAAGAAACCTAGTATCAAATACTTTTGGGTTTTTGGCAGCAAGTGTTATATTTTATGTGATCGTGAAAATTTGAAAAAGTTTGATATGAAGAGTGATGAAGGTATTTTTTTTTTATTATTCTTTGAACAGTCGAGCATATAGGGTTCTAAATAAGAGAACTGGTGTGATTCAAGAGTCCATCAATGTGGTCATTGATGATCATTTGAATACACCAGCTCCGAGTTCAGATGATGATGAAGCTCTTATTATCGACAATCAAGATACCTCATTAAGTCAAAAAGAGTCTGAACCAAGGACTGTCAAAGATCATCCAACCAATCAAATTCTTGAAAACCCTCTCACTGGAGTTCGTACTCGCAAACAACTTGAGAACATATCTAATTATGTTCGTTTTACATCCCAAATAGAATCAGTCAATGTGAAAGAAGCACTTTCTGACGAAAATTGGATAATTACTATGTAGGATGAACTTAATTAATTTGTTCATAATGATGTCTGCTATCTTGTTCCTTAACCTATAGATAAACACATTATTAGAACAAAATGGATCTTTAAAAATAAGTCTGATGAACTTGAAAATATAATACGAAACAAGGCTAGACTAGTTATACAAGGGTACACTCAGATTGAAGGCATCGATTACAATGAAACCTTTGCTCTAGTCGCTCGCCTTAAATCAATCAGAATTTTTATTTCCATTTCATGCTTTAGAAAATTTAAGATTTATCAGATGGATGTAAAGAGTGCCTTCTTGAATGGCGATTTACATGAAGAGGTGTATGTTGAACAACCTTCAGGGTTTAAAGACCCCAAGTTATCTAAGCATGTATTTCATTTCAAAAAGGATCTTTATGGTCTAAAACAAGCGCCCAGGGCATGGTTTGAGAAATTGACTAAATTCTTACTTAGTCATAACTTTCCAGTATGAAGTGTTGATAAGACGCTCTTTGTTAAGAAACATAACAATGATATTTTGATGGTTCAAATTTATGTTGATGATATTATTTATGGATCAACTTGCTCTAACATGTCTATTGAGTTTGCAGAGGTAATGAAATCAAGGTTCGAAATGAGCATGGTTGGAGAACTAAACTATTTCCTAGGGTTGCAAGTAAAACAACAACTGATGGAATTTTCATTTCCCAGACCAAATATGCTTCAAACTTGGTTAAAAGGTTTAGATTTGAGAATGGTAAGAACTTTGATACTCCTATGAGTACAACGTTAAGACTCTCAAAAGACTCTACAGATAAAGATATAGATCCTAAACTATATCGTAGTATGATTGGTAGTTTGTTGTATCTAACTGCTAGTAGACCTGATATCGCGTTAAGTGTTGGTATTTGTGCAAAATATCAGTCTAATCCTAAGGAATCACATCTTACTGCTGTTAAACGGATTATTAGATATGTCATAAGTACTATAAATCTGGGTCTTTGGTATCCTTTTGATACTAGTGTTCAATTAGCCGGGTACTCAGATGCTGATTGGGCCGGTAATATCGATGATAGAAAATCAACCAGTGGTGGTTATTTTTACATTGAAAATTGATTAGTTTCTTAGTTCAACAAGAAGCAAAGATCAATATCGCTCTCCACTGCTGAGGCTGAGTATATTGCAGATCGATATGCATGTACTCAACTAGTTTGGATGAAACACATGCTAAGTGATTATGGAATTAATCAAAATTCAATGACCTTACATTGTGATCATTTCAGTGCTATAAGTATTTCTAAAAATCTAATCCAGCATTCACGTACTAAGCACATTGACATTGTGTATCATTACATTCATGAGTTGGTTGAAGAAAAAGTTATTTCCTTGGAATATATACCAACCGAAACTCAACTTGCTGATATATTTACTAAACTGCTCGACAAAAGCAGGTTTAATAAATTGAAATTTGATCTTGGTATGTGCATTTTACATTGAGTATTCTTGCTTACATCATAGTGTATTATATTTAGTATTATTTGTGTTTAAATTTTAATTTTTTACATTAAATATGTATTTTTGGTCGATGCTCAACCGGTCGTATCTGTACACGACCAGTCATAGTACGACCGGTCGTACACATCACTCGACCGGTCATGGAGCTCGTGAACATGATATAATTTGGGAAAAACCTCCTTCTTCTTCATTTTCACTCCGACTTACGATGAGTCGTGGCTCGACCAGTCATAGGATTTCTTGTATTTCTTCAAGGTTAGTCCTATTTCTTCATTTTTTTTGAAGTTTGATGTTCTCTATGCTTTGATTTGATCATTGTTTAGCTTGGTTTCATCTTTTTGTTGGGTTTTTCAAGGGTTTCTTCTCAAATTGCTGATCTAGAGAAAACTCATCCTTCTTTTTGTACATTTTTCTTGCTCTTAGTATATCTTGTTGAAGATGGATGCTAGAGGGAAGAAGAAAATATCCCGTGGTCTATCCTCATCTAGATCTACACCGATAACAAAACGGCACCTTCGGTCACCCGAAGATGATCCTCAAGATGTACGGAATTTGCAGGTCCGTAATGTTATCGTTGAGCATACCGCTGATCCCAATCACATTGCTCCATATGGTATTATCCCTCTCCTTGAATCTGTTGGCTGGGCTAATATTTTACTTTGGGGTGGGCCTGCATACCAGTCTATTGCACAATCAATGGTTACATGTATCTCAGAATTCTCCCTTGACAACTTAACTTTTTCAATTGATACTAAAGAAGGAAAATTTGAAGTAGACCGTCATTTAATATCGGGTATTATGGATATACCCGTTAATGATGAAGGCATTCCGATTCATACTCTATATGTCAAACCATCTGAATCAAAAAAATGCATATTAACAAGAGACTTATGCAAAATTAATGTGCGATGGACACACAAAGGGAATGCGCTCCCTTCAAAGTATCTGTTACCTAGATATAGAGTGTTACATCATTTTTTCATATCAAATCTGTATCCTCAGTCCGGTAATAAAATCGAGTTGACTTCTTTCATGGTTCGTGTGTTGCATTCTATTGCTTCTGGTACCAAGGTCTGCCTTCCTTCATTGATCTGTCATTTTATCATACAGTTTCGTCTCCATCCGGGTCATAGTGATATTCCGTTTGGTTATCTTATGACTGTGTTAGCCACTCATATGCTTGTCGATACACCTATTAATGAGGCACTCATTCATCATCTTATTTTCAACAATACCAACCTTAATAAGATGAAGTTGGATTTACTTCCTAGTCAAGTTGATGAAGGTGGTGTTGGTGGTGAAGTCGAAAATGAAGGGGAAGCTGGCAATCTTCTCAACAGGTTATTAATATGGATGAGTTATTTGATGAGATAGAAACTGATTCACCAAATGATCCTAATTTCGATGAGAAGGTTGATAACATGAGTGTCGCCCATGATATGCAGTTTAAATATATGTAAAAATATCTTTGTCGCATTAATAGGGGCTTACATCAGATTGATCCTACTATCCCTGCTCCCTCCTCTGGATCTGATTAGGTGAATTATCTTTTGAATTGTATAACATTATCTTATCTTTTATTTTGGATATTATTATGGCTTGATGATTCTGGTTTATATTTTGAAATATGCTATGTCCTTCCATATTTCTTTCTCATTATCTACTTTTTATTATTCTCTATGTTGTTGTGACTTTCCTATTGTGCCTTTCCCTTGTCATTTTGTGACAAAAAAGGGGAGTAGTATGGTAAAGGGGAGTAGTATGGAGAGGGGGAGTAATTTGTTTGGATTGATTGATTAAGAAGGATAAGTGGATTGAGAATATGGAGTCTTGATGTTTACATGTTGTTTTATTGTTTACATGAGCAGTACTTGTGTTTATTGTTTACATGAGCAGTAATCATATATCTCAGGGGGAGTAGAGTAATTTGTATGATGTTGCACTTATATGTATGATATGTGTTTTGTCACAAATTTGACAAAGGGGGAGATTATAAGTGCTATGATTTCATATCCCTTTGGTTGTCAAATTTTGTGGTGTCAAAACCTATATCTATGTCTTGTATATCATGTGTTTCATGTTTGAGATTATTCATTACTTCAAGATATCGTATTTCAAGACAAGAACTTAAATGAAGAAAGTTTCAAGTCATGGATGAAGAATTCAAGAATAGAAGTCTCCAAGTATGCATGTTCAAGATTGAAACAAGTACAAGTATAGAAGAAGACTTTATCAAGTCAAGAAAGGATCAAGCTCGAGAAGGCCTACAGCAAGATTCGTAAATTCTCAAGCTTCTCTTAAGGGTCATCTGAGTGGACAGACTATCAATGTCCATCTCACTTTTAAGGTTTGTTTGACCTTAGATTGACCTTAGGATGAGCTTTACTGTATGTCATTCTAGATACATAATTCGTATATTTTAATATGCTTGTTCGGGCTGTTCTAAGACCAGTCCTAGGGACTTCAAGACCAGTCCTAGCTCTGCTACGACGAGTCTTAAGTTTTTCAGGACCAGTCGTATGTTGTTGAAGATTTTTAGATTTTTCTGATTGTCCTACGACCAGTCCTGGACATCCTTCGACCAGTCTTGTGAGCTGTACGACTTGTCCTTCGACTGATCTTAGCCCTATGACTCAACTCCAGTAATTAATTTGGAGGTCCTACGACCAGTCGTAGCTGACCCACGACCAGTTGTAGGTGGCCCACAACCGGTCGTAGGCTACCCAGGACCAGTCGTAGAACAACTAATCCTTATCCCGCAAAAATCTTTAAAAATCTTTGAAGCTACGACCAGTCCTAGGATCCTAAGACCAGTCATAGACGGGATTTTTCAGGCTATAAATAGAGCATAAACTTAAGAGTTTTTCAATTAAATTTAACTCAATTCAAGCAATCTTTAGGCTATACTCTGAGATAAGTTCGTGTTTGTTTTTAAGCTACTTTGTGCTCATTTAATATTCCTTTTGCTAGCTTGTTTATTATTTGATTTTGATCTACATTCCAATCTTATTTGAAAAGGAAAATTTCTGATATTCCTTCTTCTTGGGTTCAAAATCAAATAGAACTAGCCCTTTTGATTTAAAATCAATTAGACTTAGAACCATTCTTAAAGTGAGTATTGGACTTTGAACGTTGAATCGAACTTCTACTCTGATTAGTTCTACCGGGCTACTTCAAAAGGAGAGTCAGGTATTTTACATTTATGTAATTTACATTCTTTAGTTTTGTTTGAGATTTGCTAGAAAAATCTCATTGCTTTGGTTATCTGATGAGAGCCAAAAAACTTAGATTGTGTGGGTTTTTGGATTGTGTAAGACCGAGATAAAAAGACACAATTGTGAAGGTTTTAGGTAAACCTGTGAAACCTATTTTGATAGTGCATGCTAATATCCCCTATGTGAGGATAATAGGAGTGGAGTAGCATTCTGTATGGCTGTTGGATAATAGTTGGTGTACACACAGGCGAACCACTATATATCGTTATATTGTGGATGTGCTTTATTCTTTCATTCCTTTATTCATTCAGTTTTGTGGATTGTATTGTAACACCCCGGATTTTGGCTAATCTGGGATTTGACGTCCTTAGGCAGTGGGTCAATTAAAACACCTGAAAAATCGTTCAGAACCCAATTCCATAGCTAAAGAAACCACTTAGGATAAATTTCTTTAGAAACTAAGCATAAGTTAGCTAGCGCAACGTTGGAGTGGCTGGGAAACAGTCCCTGATCACTTTAAATACGTTCTACAAGGCCCGAAGCGAGTGGAACCAAGGGTGCTATAATGCTCTAAAGCCTCGGATCAAACTCTAAACCGGTTTGTTCTCAGGACCTCCTTGAAACTTTGTATTGGATCTAGACCGCGTGTCGTAAGTCAGATGCCTGCCATCTTAGACCGTTATGACCACTTAGCTGGGCTTGGCAATCGTTTCGAATATCAAGTCCAACTGACGTTCAGAGGCTATTTCATTGAGCCTGGAGGGAAGAGAGTGAGAATAGGGTTAAAATTGGAATTTGAAATTCAAATCTGGCACACGAAATTGACGCATCAGTATTGAGCGTTCTGACCGTCAGAATATAGCCAAATTACACCCTTGGATCAGGAAAAATATCTATTATATATCACGAGACTTATAGGCCTGATCTTGGTGCGGTGACCGTTAAACTGAAACTGGGCCGCCACGTGCGATCTGGGAACCCAACCGGTCTGAAAACTGGATGTGTGCTAGATCCAGTATGCATGAGCTTAAGTCCGACCGCATTTGGCCTGGAGACCTTCAGAAATGCCCTTTTGGACCGAAACGGCCCCGATTTGGTTAGGCACCAAGTAAACATTGTTCCCAAGCCTATTTTGGGCATATTTTAGGCTATAAAAGGGGTTGAAACCCTCACTCCTCTCTTCCATCCGAATTTGAGAGAAATCCTAGCTTGGGAGAGAGAAAAAGGTGGGAGATTGTGAGAGTGTGGGAGAGTTCTTCCTGCCACTTGTACTACGCGTTGCACGTGCTTAAGCAACACACCTCTACCGCTTTCCCGGCGATTCCACCGCGATCCTAGGTAAGTAAAAATCCTAAATAGTTGTTGATTTGAGTTTCCCTTGTTTCCATAGCGATGTAGCTTATGGATCTTGTGTATTAGGCTCCTTATTCGCCGTAGACGAAGCGTGTACGCTCCGTTTCAATTTCCGAGTCTACAAGACATAAGGTGAGGATTTTAGACGCTTTGATTGACGGTTCCCAACGGTTTCAATGTCGTTTAATAGTAGATTCTTGACGGCATCGCCGTTTGACATGTACAAAATGCTCTCCATTTCCCGTTTCGTAAACTAACGAAGAATATGAGATTTAGGGCATTTTAGTCATTTGTAGGAAGTACTGTTTACATTCATATTTTGCTGATGTGATTGACATGGTTTGTTTTCGCATTAGGAAGTTAGGAATGCGTGTATAATTAGTTTGGCGAAGAGATTCGCCTAGTTGCGCACTTTGGGTCGACATACTATATGTAGACTTAAGTGTGTAGTGTATGTGTTTGTATAAATGCTTGTATTAGTATGTATTGAATTAAATGATGTTATGTAGTAGTTTGAGATTGATTTCTTGATTAATATGCTGATCTAAATGATTTCCTACATGTTGACCTTATGCATGATTGCATTACATGCATGGAATGTATGTGGGTGAAGATTTGCTTAAGTTGAATATTATATCATGTGTTAACATGCTCACATGATCCTGTTTCAATTCCAATACCTTTGCAAATGTTGTTGATGTGATTCCATAAGTGTTTGGGACTAGACTTAGTCCAGGCAGTCGGTAACCGAGCGAATTCGTGGCTGACTGGTCATAGCCACGAAAGACGCGTCGATGAACGTGATTCGTGTTTAGAGTTGGCGGCAGTGGTTAGGCCACGCGAAGTGTTTTACGCACTTCATGTCGTTCGACTTGCGATGCGATCGCACTAGTCGAGCCCGTCAAGTAACCCGACTGGCCGATGTTTGTTCACCTTGTATGTATCATAACTGCTTGAACCTAGGGTATTGAACTTACCATTGTAAACCCTATTAACCGTGGTACCTTGATCCACGAAGACTCATGAGCCGGGCATGGTGGTATGGGACACCGTGGTCGAGCTGTCGGCCTACGCTGGGGCCACAAACCTCCCCGTAGTGACCAGTGAGCACCTTGACTCGTGAGCAGATTATGGTGGTATGGGACACTATATTCTAGCTAGATCAGGCGACGAGCCCTTTGTAGTGACCGCGAGCGTATTCTGAGTCCACGGGAGGCGACGACCCTTCCGTTGCAGTAGAGTACAGTAGGCCTGTATTGATAAGGTGATGGGGGAGCGGTGCAACGAGTGCGACCAACAGCCCTGGCAGCCCTTGCAGTGACCTACGAAATATACATCGTATGAGATTACTAAGAGTGACGACCCTAGACAGGATCTGTGTTGGGATTGATACAAGGGAAGTACCTTAGTTTCCCAATCCTGCTGTTTGAATGGACTAATAACAACTTGAAAATCATATCACCATAGCATTGCATGTGCCTGGAAGATGTGGAGCACTCTAGGGAGTGTGGCATGCCGCGGTCGTAAGATGTTGCCGCATGAGGGTGATCGTCGGTGAGGGCATACATCACGTCATATCATCTTGCATTAACAACAGTATTAGGATTGTCTGATTTACTGCTTTACTATTATCGCGTGATTGAATTGTGAACATGCTAATCTCTGCTCTCTTATCCCACTGAGTTGATCACTCACTCCCACGTTGCGGGATGGTGTTTCCGGACACCCACCAGTCCCTTCTGTGATTGCAGATGATGGCGCGGCCTGTGAGGCGGAGCTAGACTTGATGATGAGGAGGAGTATTCCTCCTTTATGCGTGTTCTGATTGACGGGATTGCAGGGAGGTTGATTAGATACTCTGACATTGTCATTTTATATTTTTAGTGCCCTCATGTATATACACTTTGTTTACTTTTGAAGTATACATGTATGTGTATAACCTGGTAATATATTCACACTCTGGAGACATACAACAGTTTATATACGTTATACATACTATTACAGTCTTCCGCTTGCAAATTTAACTGTCTCTAGAGTATGATATGCTGTTCTGGCTTAATCTCACTCATGTTTAATACATTATCACAGACAACATTCAATCATACATATCCATGTTGCATAAATAACATTTGGAACTCGGGAGTTGGGTTTTTGCTCGACCCCCCGAATTTCGGGATGTTACAGATGGTATCAGAGCATGAATGTGAGTATACTGGGCCTGGGTTATGGTCTTGCGACGTACGCTGTCGCTTCCTTTGACTTAGGTGGGTGCGAGAAGGGTCTAGAAACACTTCTAGGATCACAGATTCGACGATAGGCGAAGTCTAAAAGGATCGATCGCAAGATCGAGTCTGTAACGTATCTCGGGTCGCGTAAAGCGACCCGAATCACTTCTAAGCTGTAGGAAGTCGGGTGGAGACGTCCTATGAGCGGTTTTAAACCGCAAAAGTGAATCTTTGGGCCGTGGGATGACCACGACTCCAGTAATCAATCGCCAGGGCTTAAAAACCCCGTTTCACCAAAAATTCTTAAAATTCCTCCTCTAAACACTTCAACCTTCAGTTTCTTATTATCCATTTCATGTTAGGCATCAAACCTAATGTGAAAATAACACAAATTAGCACATTCACCAAATTTTATAGTGAATAGTGAAATTTCATGAAAAATGGCCATAAGGCCATTCTAACTTCACTTTCTTTAGCAAATAAGGAGCTAGAAAGATGTACTGGCTCCTTCTACCCCAAATTCATATGCTGCATTATATGGTTTGGTATTCGGGATTGCGATATGGACCCGGAAAGCCCCGAACACATGTTTGGGCTCATAGAGACCAAAATACAATGAACCAAGGGGTGGGACCTGACTTTTTGGGGCCCTGGGACCATGGGGGACCAGATCCATGGGGTCCCACCAGTCAACTTGCGAGTTGACCGGCGATGCCATCGCCGGCCGGGCGATGTATCGCCGGCCGGCGACCTCCGTGGGTGCTGTCCTTCGGGCGCACCCACTTAAATGGCCTCCTCATCACCCCTATGCACCTCCCATCCCATGAAAACCCCCAAAACCCACCTCTCCTTCACAAACAGCCCCCCTTGCATACCCTAGATTCGATTTTCAGCAACCAATCCCAAACCCCGGCGTCCCAAACCACCTCTACAACCTTCCTTGGCCAAAACCGACCACCACCCATCAGTTATTGGGTGTTGGCAGCCCCCTTCCTTGAAGATTTCCCCATTTGGAGCTCCAAAATCCCTCAAATATAGCTGAAATCGTGAGGTGCTCCATCCCATCTTTTTGTTCTTATTTTTCCCTGAAAGTACAGCCTTGGGAAGCTTGAAGCATCCCTCTACGACGCCTAGATTTCCTTTTGTCAGATTGGGCAGCCATTTCTCCGCATTTTCGGCGTTTTTCATGGCTTTCGTGGAAGCCATTTTGGGCCTTTTGTCACTCTCATCCATCATATCTTTGATGGGTAAGAGGAAAACTGCGACAGACGAGGCTGGGCCGAGCCGCCCTGCTCGATCGAGAAGACCGCGGGGTGGTGCCGCAAGTTCAAGCGCCGCCGCAGGTCCAGCTGCAGTCCTGGAGTGCCGTACAAAGCGGGATTTGGATCCCCATGCACACCTTGGACGAACCATTCTATCAGAGATGCCTCATGGTGAATACACTGATCGTAGAGTGTTATTTGAGGCGGACGTAGATGGACGATTGTTCGGCGAATATCTGTTGTTCGAACGCATTGAAGCTGCGCACTGGGGACCGATCTTTGAAGCTCGCGCTCGTGCTAATGTGGGCACTGTTCGTGCCTTCTATGCTAGCATCCAGAATCCTACCTTGGAGCCCTTGCAGTTCAAAATCCCTTTTGGTAGAGATCAGATGGCTACGATCGACGTCCGATTGATTGCGCGACTTCTCAACGTGCCTCTAGGTGATGTGCATCCAAGTGAGAAGAATTTGAGGACTAGACGTGAACGAGATCGCCGCACCAGGTTTCTGTGCGGTAAGTTGGTTCCATGGCAGCCCAATAATAGCCTCAAGGCGACGTACATGTCTGAGGATTTGCGCCTGCTGCATCATATCTGCACGTTCAATGTCTATCCCAGGTCGACGAACCGCATTGAATGTACACGTCTTATGGTAGATTTCTTATTTCTGGTGGCCCAGGGAGAGAACGTATGTATGGACACTTTCATCTTACGGCAGATAGTTCTCATAGCCAGGTCGAGGAGAACATCCGAATCCCTTCCCTTTGGCCGACTCATTTACAAGATTGCGCTTGAGTTTGCCTATAGACTTGGACCCGAATTACCGATATCGATTCACACCATCGATGAGTCGACAATGGTTAAGATGAAGATTGGGTCGCAATACCGTGAAAATCAACTTGAAAGGGATAGTGGGGATGACTTTGATGAAGAGGAAGATCAAAGCGAAGAAGAACCTAGAGCAGAGGTTCAGGAAGAGGTTCAGGAAGAAACAGAAGAGGAGGCTCAGGATACTGATGAGAGCCCCCCTCCTCCTGCGCAGACTACTATCGACGACCGCATTGCTCGGATGGAGGAGAGTCAGACCGCTTTGCGTAGGGAAGTCCAAGAACTTCGAGCAGAAGTCGCTGATGCCAAGGCCGTTACAAAGAAGAAGTTTGGCAAGGTGACTCGCACCTTGAAGGCAATCCTGTGTTGCTTACAGGATAAGGGTGCTCCTCCTCCATCACCAGACTCCGACTAGCGATGCGATCTTTGATGTTATTATTAGTAGTTAGTCATTTCCTGTTTTAAGTTGTGTTTTGTAAGCCTGATAAGGCTGGTAGTTTACCTATGTTGCTGTAGTAGCTGACTGACATAGCTCCCATGTACTTTTTGTCATGATACTTATAGGGAGATATCCCTTGTATTATGACAATTTTGGTTTAATGAAATGTATGATGCTTTTCGACTTATTATGTGAATGTTTGTATTGTGGTTTGGGCTTAATGTAGCCAAAATTTGTGGAATGGAGTGCATGCCGTCTCATTTCACTGTAAGCTATTGTCCCTGAATCGGGAGTATTGTAACTCCCGGGATTCAGCCTACAAATTAGTTTTTATCCCACCCCACCCTCCTACCAAGCATGCCACTTCCGATCCCACTATGGGACTAAGAACGCGGTTCTATTTAATACAACTGAATGCTACTGGCCACATAGGCCCTTGGCGTTTTGGTCCTAGAGTTAGCACTCCTAGATTTGAAGAGTCTGACGACATAAGAAATCCAATTCCATTTAGACAATCTTGACCCTAAGCGATAGAACAACTCGCTGTAGTAGAAATGGTATGGAAAGCCATTTACCGTATAATCTTAAGCTTTAGATTATAGCTACTGAGTTATAGACTAGCCTACTAGTTACCTAGAGTAGGGTAAAGCCTGTATATGTTAAGGAATGATAGATTAGTTTTGGTTGGAATGAGACTCCCTTCCTTGGATAGATCCCCTTATGACTTATAGACTCCTGTTGTTGCCCATAGGAAGGAACCATACACTCTCAGGGAACATTTATAACTCCCTCAGATTGAACTTAGAATGAACTAGCACGCCCCTTAGAATTGCCTTTCCCAAGGACTTATTGCATTCGGGAACGTAGAGTAAAGGAACTACATGTAAGCGATGTATTCGCGGTTTGAGTCGATTTCTTACTCCTAGTGGTTACCAATGAATCCAATGCTCTGATCAAGCAGAGGATCGGCATCGACTTGGATTAAGAACTGATACAACACATTTTCTGTCCTGATTAGACAGAAGGTTCAACGTATCCGGCTTAGACCCACTATACGACCTTTCTTCTGTGATGGCCCAACCATCTACAACTAAACAGGATCACATTGTCTTTGGGAAATGGCGAGGACTTAAAGCCAGTAGAGAATTAGACATCTTGCCACCAACTCATACCTGCCCCTGAATTCAATCATAATAGTGATTAGGCTTATCTCTATGATCATAGGTACCAATGCCATAGAACGCATCATTAGTAAGGAAGACCATATAGAGAAAGGCTGTTTCCATTTTAGGTTAAGGATAGCCCCTAAGTTACGCCCCGTCCCGATATACGGATCGATGCAACGATTCTTAGACTTTAAGTAGAACCAAGTTTTAAGGGGGGTAGAACGTATTAAGTCCAATCCAATTAGGATTAGTCAACACTGCCGTTCGATCAGTGTGGCGCAGCGGAAGAGTGGTTGGCCTCTTTCCCACTGGCCCAGGATCGAAACATTTGATTTAGGTTATATGTACGATTAGGTTATTAAATAGGATTTGAACCTTCCTTAGAGAAAGTACTCCTTGCCCTTCGCCAATGTCGGGGACGACATTGTGTTTTAAGGGGGGTAGATTGTAACACCCCGGATTTTGGCTAATCTGGGATTTGACGTCCTTAGGCAGTGGGTCAATTAAAACACCTGAAAAATCGTTCAAAACCCAATTCCATAGCTAAAGAAACCACTTAGGATAAATTTCTTTAGAAACTAAGCATAAGTTAGCTAGCGCAACGTTGGAGTGGCTGGGAAACAGTCCCTGATCACTTTAAATACGTTCTACAAGGCCCGAAGCGAGTGGAACCAAGGGTGCTATAATGCTCTAAAGCCTCGGATCAAACTCTAAACCGGTTTGTTCTCGGGACCTCCTTGAAACTTTGTATTGGATCTAGACCGCGTGTCGTAAGTCAGATGCCTGCCATCTTAGACCGTTATGACCACTTAGCTGGGCTTGGCAATCGTTTCGAATATCAAGTCCAACTGACGTTCAGAGGCTATTTCATTGAGCCTGGAGGGAAGAGAGTGAGAATAGGGTTAAAATTGGAATTTGAAATTCAAATCTGGCACACGAAATTGACGCATCAGTATTGAGCGTTCTGACCGTCAGAATATAGCCAAATTATACCCTTGGATCAGGAAAAATATCTATTATATATCACGAGACTTATAGGCCTGATCTTGGTGCGGTGACCGTTAAACTGAAACTGGGCCGCCACGTGCGATCTGGGAACCCAACCGGTCTGAAAACTGGATGTGTGCTAGATCCAGTATACATGAGCTTAAGTCCGACCGCATTTGGCCTGGGGACCTTCAGAAATGCCCTTTTGGACCGAAACGGCCCCGATTTGGTTAGGCACCAAGTAAACATTGTTCCCAAGCCTATTTTGGACATGTTTTAGGCTATAAAAGGGGTTGAAACCCTCACTCCTCTCTTCCATCCGAATTTGAGAGAAATCCTAGCTTGGGAGAGAGAAAAAGGTGGGAGATTGTGAGAGTGTGGGAGAGTTCTTCCTGCCACTTGTACTACGCGTTGCACGTGCTTAAGCAACACACCTCTACCGCTTTCCCGGCGATTCCACCGCGATCCTAGGTAAGTAAAAATCCTAAATAGTTGTTGATTTGAGTTTCCCTTGTTTCCATAGCGATGTAGCTTATGGATCTTGTGTATTAGGCTCCTTATTCGCCGTAGACGAAGCGTATACGCTCCGTTTCAATTTCCGAGTCTACAAGACATAAGGTGAGGATTTTAGACGCTTTGATTGACGGTTCCCAACGGTTTCAATGTCGTTTAATAGTAGATTCTTGACGGCATCGCCGTTTGACATGTACAAAATGCTCTCCGTTTCCCGTTTCGTAAACTAACGAAGAATATGAGATTTAGGGCATTTTAGTCATTTGTAGGAAGTACTGTTTACATTCATATTTTGCTGATGTGATTGACATGGTTTGTTTTCGCATTAGGAAGTTAGGAATGCGTGTATAATTAGTTTGGCGAAGAGATTCGCCTAGTTGCGCACTTTGGGTCGACATACTATATGTAGACTTAAGTGTGTAGTGTATGTGTTTGTATAAATGCTTGTATTAGTATGTATTGAATTAAATGATGTTATGTAGTAGTTTGAGATTGATTTCTTGATTAATATGCTGATCTAAATGATTTCCTACATGTTGACCTTATGCATGATTGCATTACATGCATGGAATGTATGTGGGTGAAGATTTGCTTAAGTTGAATATTATATCATGTGTTAACATGCTCACATGATCCTGTTTCAATTCCAATACCTTTGCAAATGTTGTTGATGTGATTCCATAAGTGTTTGGGACTAGACTTAGTCCAGGCAGTCGGTAACCGAGCGAATTCGTGGCTGACTGGTCATAGCCACGAAAGACGCGTCGATGAACGTGATTCGTGTTTAGAGTTGGCGGCAGTGGTTAGGCCACGCGAAGTGTTTTACGCACTTCATGTCGTTCGACTTGCGATGCGATCGCACTAGTCGAGCCCGTCAAGTAACCCGACTGGCCGATGTTTGTTCACCTTGTATGTATCATAACTGCTTGAACCTAGGGTACTGAACTTACCATTGTAAACCCTATTAACCGTGGTACCTTGATCCACGAAGACTCATGAGCCGGGCATGGTGGTATGGGACACCGTGGTCGAGCTGTCGGCCTACGCTGGGGCCACAAACCTCCCCGTAGTGACCAGTGAGCACCTTGACTCATGAGCAGATTATGGTGGTATGGGACACTATATTCTAGCTATCGGCCTACACTGATCAGGCGACGAGCCCTTTGTAGTGACCGCGAGCGTATTCTGAGTCCACGGGAGGCGACGACCCTTCCGTTGCAGTAGAGTACAGTAGGCCTGTATTGATAAGGTGATGGGGGAGCGGTGCAACGAGTGCGAGCAACAGCCCTGGCAGCCCTTGCAGTGACCTACGAAATATACATCGTATGAGATTACTAAGAGTGACGACCCTAGACAGGATCTGTGTTGGGATTGATACAAGGGAAGTACCTTAGTTTCCCAATCCTGCTGTTTGAATGGACTAATAACAACTTGGAAATCATATCACCATAGCATTGCATGTGCCTGGAAGATGTGGAGCACTCTGGGGAGTGTGGCATGCCGCGGTCGTAAGATGTTGCCGCATGAGGGTGATCGTCGGTGAGGGCATACATCACGTCATATCATCTTGCATTAACAACAGTATTAGGATTGTCTGATTTACTGCTTTACTATTATCGCGTGATTGAATTGTGAACATGCTAATCTCTGCTCTCTTATCCCACTGAGTTGATCACTCACTCCCACGTTGCGGGATGGTGTTTCCAGACACCCACCAGTCCCTTCTGTGATTGCAGATGATGGCGCGGCCTGTGAGGCGGAGCTAGACTTGATGATGAGGAGGAGTATTCCTCCTTTATGCGTGTTCTGATTGACGGGATTGCAGGGAGGTTGATTAGATACTCTGACATTGTCATTTTGTATTTTTAGTGCCCTCATGTATATACACTTTGTTTACTTTTGAAGTATACATGTATGTGTATAACCTGGTAATATATTCACACTCTGGAGACATACAACAGTTTATATACGTTATACATACTATTACAGTCTTCCGCTTGCAAATTTAACTGTCTCTGGAGTATGATATGCTGTTCTGGCTTAATCTCACTCATGTTTAATACATTATCACAGACAACATTCAATCATACATATCCATGTTGCATAAATAACATTTTGGAACTCGGGAGTTGGGTTTTTGCTCGACCCCCCGAATTTCGGGATGTTACATGTATTTATGGATGAATGTTGTAATCATTTTATTTTAAGCAAGTGTGGGAATGTTGTAATAACTTAGGATTTATTTCTGCAAGTTATTTTGGTTTCCTTGCTTTTTATTTGTCATTAGTTTGTGATACAAAGGACATTCTAGAAATAAGGTTGTCCTACCTTAAACCTTTAGTTTTTGGTGTAAGGTTGTCCTTAGAACTGATAGAGTATCATTCTCTTAATTCTTGGTTATTGAGATTACTTTTAATTCAGCATTGTGCTTTATTTCTTTTATTATTCCGCTGTTTTAAGTTTTATTTGGCATTGCCCTATTCACCCCCCCTATAGGGCATATAGCTAGGCCCTTTCAATTTATGGCTTAGAAGTTGGATTAGCATCAAAGGAGTGATCTCCTTTATCATGCCCCAAACTCAAAAACCAGGCTCAAAAAATTCTCGATCGCCGAATCCGGCGCCGACATCCTCCGTAGTAACATATTCTCGGCTCCTAGCTCTCACACGCCAGATTCTGATCATGAGATCCTACAAGGAGGATTTTTACGTACATTTATTGGATCAAGAAGTATAACCACAAGCATAACCCACAAACAACAAAAATAAGAAACATCACCATATATCCACTATAATCAAAACTTTAAGGATAATGCGCATAAAGGAAAATACAAAGATAAGAATGATAAAAACTCCAAAAGCTCTGTGGCACGCTCCTGCTCCTACTTAGCTATGACCTAGCATCACCTGCATGCATCAATTGTGCATAAGCTTATAGAAAGCTTAGAGGATGGTGAAAGTGTGTGCGTAAGGTAGCAATGCAAGTATGTAATATCAGAGTAATGCTAAATATGCTGGTGAGTTCATGAATACTATCAGCCATACCAAGGCTATGCGTTACAAGGCATGAATGTTGTCAGCCACACCAAGGCCATGTAATGTAACGTAAGGCCTATATAGCCAATGTCATGTGCAAGATACAGCTCAAGCATACCAATCCATGTATCAAATCAGCTCATTTGTGGAGCATCATATATCAGTATAGTTCTCACTAGATAATCATCGGGGTTCAGTACACTCTAAACTAAATTACCATCACATCGCGCGTAATAAGGTGAGTGGAAGAGATCTCACTATCCACCTGCCAATATCAGGCTTGGTTCATCGATAGTGGACCCATTCCTTGAACTGGTCAAACTCAGCCTAACTTTTCCTCCACCTCTCGGGCAAGTAAGGTCGCACCACCTTCCAACCGACTACGATACAATAGGAAGCACGGCCTCCTGGTATTGGCACTTAATGCTCATGCATCCACTCGGTCTATACATTGGAGGACCTCATGGTACCATAAGGGTTTAGAAAATTTCACCCAGGGGCATCTATAGCACCCCATATAGAGAAAATATTTTCGGTATCCAATCTTGCCATCCACGCTATACCTATGGAGGCTAAAGCCCTTATGTCGCTAAGGCGTACAATAATCATAACACACAATGCAAGATGCATGAGTCACACAATCTAGTCATGCATCAATCCTGTGCGTTCCACGCAATCATGTGGGGCACTCCGTCTCATAAGGAGTCCCATAAATGTCTTAGCCCAATGAGTATGCTATGATCAAACATTCCTCATAACAGGCATACAAATGATGCATATGGGCATGTAGTATGATGCTATACCAAGCATATTCTCAATGTGTCGTATTAGACTAAGTAAACTAGCATGATTATCAGATATAGCAGGCGATGATCAGCCTTAACCAGTATATTACTTACAAGAGTGACGGCTAAACAATACGCCTCGCTAAATATATAGAAGTCTATATGGAATGGTTTATGTTAGGCTATCATAACTTATTCAAGGTACTAGCATATCATATATCCTAAGGCGGGGTCCACTTGAAAGGATGGTGGAAAGTATCATCATCAATGGGGGCCCAACGGTTTGGATTAGCCCACTAAGGGAAGATTAGAATGGGCCTAATAATGAGCCCTAGGGAGAGTTATAATGCGGACATTTAACCATCATTGCTCCCTAGGCATGGCTCGTCAAAACATTATTGCATACATCATGGTGGAATCACACATCGTAATGGACCTCATATACATCACATCAGGCCTCACACAAAGGCCTCACATACATCTCATTGGGCCTCACTCATGGCCCTTATATACATCAAGATGCGCCGCAATAATGGGCCTCATATACATCAAGGTGGGCCTCAAAATGGACCTTATATACATTAAGATGAGCCACAACAATAGGCCTCCTATACATTAAGATGGGCCGCAACAATGGGCCTCATATACATCAAGGTGGGCCACAATAATGGACCTCATATACGTCAAGATGGGCCGGAACAAAGGGCCTCATATACATCAAGTGGGCCTCAAAGACATCACGATGGCCTCATACCTAGGCCTCAAATGCATCACAATGGGCCACACCAAATGGGCCACACATACATCATATTGGGCGTCAAATACATCTCAATGGGCATCATTAGTGGGCCGCAAATACATCTCATTGGGCCTCATTAAATGGCCATAAATACATCACATGGGCCTAATTCAAAGGCCATAAATACATCACATGGGCCTGATTTAAAGGCCATAAATACATCACATGGGCCTGACTCAAAGGCCATAAATACATCACATGGGCTTGATGGGGCAGCCCATGGTTTAACAAAAATAGATGGACAACATGGTCAAAACATACATCACAGGTGGGATTTCCATGTGGATGGTATAGATATTCACTCATCTCAAAGTGGACACCACCCGTCCTACGACAAAATAAATGGATGATTGGATATAGAACGCATGCATCAAGGGGCCCACTGTCCCACAAAACAGATGGGTGGCATTGCTGCAAAGAACATACATCATGGTCGGTCCATACAGCACCGTCCAGATGGACATTGTGTAAATAAAATACATATATCAAGGTGTGCCCCACCCGCCAACATGCTGCAATGCCGGACGGCATGGTAAAATACATACATTAAGGTGAATTTCCACCATCTAGATCACTAGACAGTGCGGGCCACGTCCCAGCTGGACGGATGGTCAAATAAAACACACATATTATGTGCGACCCACGAAACGTTACTGATGCCATCACAACAAGTGGGTCCCACCGTTTGGATGGTATAGATGAAGAACATACATCACGGTGGAGTCCCACAGAACTTGGTGACATCACTACAACAGCTATGGCTGCTCGTCCAGTGGGTGGACAGATGGTTTGGATCATTGTCGGCTCCACATGTGGGTGCCACACATACATTCCAGCGGGCCCCACAGTCCACCCCATCTGGACGGTAGGGATAAAACATATATATCATGAGGGGGCCCCACAGATGTACGGTTGGGATATAACACATATCTCATGTGGGTCCAATGCTTGCTGATGTAAATATAACAGCTATATAGCTGGTGTGAGACACACCAGCTAATTTGCTTCTAAGAAGGTGAGTTCCCCACTATGGATCAATCTGCTATTCGTATTTCCCTTCATCCAGCGTCGTAGATGGACGGTATGGATAGAACACAGGTCAGGGCCCCACCGTCCAAAGCATATGGACAGTTAGATGACATAGATAGAAAGCATACATTAGGTGGGCCCATGGCTTGTGCGGTGTGGATCAAGTGGGCCACACCCAACACAAGAGAGAGAGAGAGAGAGAGAGAGAGAGAGAGAGAGAGAGAGAGAGAGAGAGAGACAGTGAAATAGAGGGACCTCGCCACTATGAGTCCCTCTTTGCTTACAAATACATGAAAATGGGTCCCATCACTAGTGAACCTTATATAAAAATTAAGATCTAAGGCTATGAACACCCACTATTGGATCTTCTTGGTTCGATGGAATGCTAAACTCCTTGTCTCTCTCTTTGATGGAGGTTGATGAAGGTTGAAGGGTTGGGATGAGAGATGAGAGGATCGGAAGTGGGCCACACTTGGCTCTTTCTCCTTAGAATACTTGGACGTCCACCTCTCTTGGTGCTTGGGAAAATGAGTAGAGAAGAGAGAGAGAGAGAGAGAGAGAGAGAGAGAGAGAGAGAGAGAGAGAGAGAGAGAGAGAGAGGGTGTAAAGGAGAGGGATGGGTGTGATGGGTTAGAGATAATGTGAGTGATGGATGCACTTGACTTAAGAGTTGACTTAGGTGGGTTGCTTGCCTTGGGGAGAAAGAGAGTATGGGCTATAGATGTGATGTGTACTTGACTGGACTTGATCGATTGATGGGAAGGGTTGTAGAGATTCTGTCGGGATTGCAAATGCATGGCATTTTTTTGAGATAAATGCGGGCCCACAACTTTCGGCCTAGGTATCGCATCGGTGTATAAGACGAGGCGTTGGAACCGCAGCAACAGTGCGGTCACAATGGTATAAGTCTAGGGTTGAGCCAACTCAAATCCACAAGATATGACTAAGGGCCATGCACAAATGCCGATTATAGGTCACGGGTTGTCGGAATTCGACGGGGTGGATCAAGAGAGTCTACAAAACGGTAAGGAGAATGATATGGATCTTACAGCTCTGCCTTCCTAATAAAAATTTTATCTTCTAAATTTACAATATCATTGCAACTAAATAGAACTCATAAAAGAAGAGAGAAACCATGACATCATATATAATCAAAACACAATTCAACATACTGTCAAACATAGAAGAGATGGGGATAGTGCTCAGGAATCTCAACCTCACGCTTGCAAGATGCCTCGTCTATACTATGATGACCCTACTGATCCTCAGATCCTGGTCAGAAACAATTAAAAGTGGGATACTAAACAACCTCACAATCCCATCAATGACTAATCTAACAAGACGGTCCTAAGGCCTGGTCACACGAATGGTCGACGACTCCTCCTGATGACTGTGGATCCTGCTGGGCCACATAGAATTTAGTATAGACTAGCTGGGGAGGTGCTTGTCCCCTTTGAGGTCGCTGCTGCTACAGCTGCTACTGTGGCGACACTACTGCTTTTGCTGCTGATGGGGCCTCGGCGACTGAGGTGGCTGCAGTGCTCTGGGCTGTTGCTGCTGAGGGTAATGACACTCCCAAATACGATGCCTCGTCTCACCGCACCCAAAACAAATACCAGAGAACTGCCTTGGAGGTTGATGCTGGAGGTGCTGCTAATGCTTGGAAGGCTGGGCGGCCTGCATGCCTCTATTAAGGTTAGTGCTGCTGGGAGTAACTGGTGGGCACCTACCTCTTCAAGTCTCTCCTTTGATCATGGTCACTCTGCGCGCTATCCCACTTAGCCTCGTAGATCTGGGCCCTCTATATAACATTCTCAAAAGTTGGGAGCACATGCCTAACAACACAGCCTCGGAGACCATAACAAAAACTGTTCTCAAAATGGCGGGCCTTCCACCTCTCATCATCAACCAAGTATGGTGCGAACCTTGATAGCGCCATGAAATGTGCCTCATACTGGAACACTGTCATGTCTCCTTGGACCAAAGTCTCAAACTCTAGCGCGTTGCTACCGTACATGCTCAGGAAAGAACTTCCAGTCAAACCGGTCTACAAAGTCCTCCCAAATCCACTCGAAATCGGCCTCTGCTGCTCGGGTAATTGATGCCCACCAGTACTCAGCCTCACCCTAGAGAAGCAATACAGCTAACTGGACCCGCTACTGGGTCATATATCTCATGCTGTCAAATATCTTCTCTACCTCGGAGTGCCATATCTCTGATGTAGTAGGGTCTGGCTCACCTCGGAAGCGCGGGGGATCGTGCTATCAGAAGTCTTAGAGAAGGCCGCTCACACGCTCCTGCTCTGCCTGGGCTGGCATAACAGCGGGATGCCTACCTTACCCCTGAAGGATAGTGATCATAGCCTGCAGCATTTGCTGAAGCTGATCTATAGTCACAGATGTTGTCAGGGTTATGCTAGACTCAGACAGGGGAGCTGAAGTTGCTCGGGTACCTGGGGTCACTCGGGCACCTCGCTTAGGTGGCATGGTCTACAAAAAAGAACAAAGGCTCCTCTCAGCCTTGAGATCCCTCAAAAGCTCAGATGTTAGGGAACCAAACTAGAAAATTATGCATTCGAGACCTAATCGTCCTAAGCTCATAGCAGATATGTGATGTTGTTTTGGATTATTCCCAAGTTATGCTCTAAACCAACTTTTGTCACACCCCAAACTCAAAAATCGGGCTCACAAAATTCTAGATCACCGAATCTGACGTCGACAGCCTCCGTAGTACCCCATTCTCAGCCCCCAACCCATGTGCCAAATTTTGATCCTGGGATTCTACAAGGAAGATTTTTTATGTACATTTATCAGATCAAGAAGCATAACTATAAGCATAACCCATAAACAACAACAATAAAAAATATCACCACATATCCACTATAATTAAACCTTTAAGTACAATGCGCATAAAGGAAAATACAAAGATAATAATGATAGAACTCCAAAAGCTCTGAGGCACGCTCCTTCTCCTGCTTAGCTATGACCTAGTTTACCTGCACGCATCAATCGTGCATAAGCTTATAGAAATCTTAGAGGGTGGTGAAAGTGTGTGCGCAAGGTAGTAATGCAAGTATGCAATATCAGAGTAATTCAGAATATGCTAGTGAGTCCATGAATACTATCAGTTGTACCAAGATTATGTGATGCAAGGAATGAATGTGTCGGCCACACCAAGGCCATGTGATGCAATGGCCTACATAGCCAATGTAATGTGCAAGATGCAGCTCAAGTTTACCAATCCACATATCAAACCAACTCATCTATGGAGCATCATATATCAGTACAGTTCTCTTTGGATAATCATCGAGGTCTAGTGCACTCCAAACCAAATTGTCGCCACATCGCACGCAATAAGGTGAGGGGAAGAGACCTCACTATCCACCTGCCAATATCGGGCTCAGCTGATTGATAGTGGACTCATTCCTCTAGCTGGTCAAACTTAGCCTAACTTTGTCCCCTCCTCTCAGGCAGTTAAGGCCGTACCACCTTCAAACTAACCACAACATAGAGGGAAGCACAACATCCTGATATCGACACTTAGCGCTCATGTATTAACCCGATCTAGATGTTGGAGCGACCTCATGGTACCATAAGGGTTTAGAAAATTTCACCAAAAGGCATTTATATCACCCCATGTAGAGAAAAAGATTTTTGGTATCCAATCTTACCATCCGCGCTATACCTGTGGAGGTGTAACTCCCTGAAAATCGAGAGTCAAGCAGAAGCTCAGCTCCCGAGTTCCAATGCATCAATTATGCAACATAGTTAATGATGATTGAATGTTGTTCATATTAATGCATTAAACATGAGTGAGATTATACCAAAAAAATATATTATACTCCAGAGACAGTTAAAATTTTCACAAGCGAAAGACTTTGATAGATATATAAAATATATAAACTGTTGTAGGTCTTTAAAGTGTGAACATGTTACCAGGTTAAATATATACATGTATACTGAAAATGAACAAGATGAATATATATGGGTGTTTCAAAGGTGTAAATAAACAATTGTAGTGACATTTAATCAGCATCCCTGTAACCCCATCGATAAGAACATGGTCTACAAAGACCCGCCTGATAATTGCATATAGGAGAAACCCTCCTCATCATCATAAAATTTCAACTCCACTTCACAAGCATCGCCATCATCTGAAACTAAAACAGGGACTGGTTGGTGTTGCAAACACCATCCCGTAATGTGGGAGTGAGTGATCAACTCGGTGGAATCATAGAGCAAAGATTAACATGTTATTAATTTAGTCAAGTAGTAATGATAAAGCAGACATATCAGACATTCCTAGATACTCTTATTAATGCAAGGATAAAATATTTTCATGATGCATGCCCTCACCTACACTCCCTCGTGCGACACCATCTTACGGTCGCGACATGCTTTCTTACCTCTGTGCTCTTCAACCCGGGGCACATGCAGTGCGATGTTATGAGTATGATTACCGAGTTATTGTTAGTCTTTTCATACAGTAGGAATGGGAAGCTAAGGTACCTCCCTTATATCAATACCCAAACAATGATCCATTCTAGGGTCGTCAATCCTCGACAATCTCATACGATATTATAGTTCTACATCGCTGTAAAGGGCTCGTCACCAATCAATACAGGTCTAGTTATATCCTATATACTACAATAAGGCTCGTCGCCCCAATGTAGTCTCAGGATATACTCGAGGTCATAACAAAGGGATCGTCACCAATCAGAGTAGGCCGATAGCTCAAATATAGTGTCTCATACCACCATAATCAGCTCACGAGTATAGATTGCTCACTGGTCACTACGGGGAGGCTCGTCACCCTACATAGGTCGACAACTCGACCACAGTGTCTCATACCATCATGTTCAGCTCATGAGTCTTAGCGGATCGAGGTACCAAGGTTGATGAGATTACACTGGTAAGTTTGGTACCCTAGATTCAAACAGGAGCGTCCATACATGATGAACATACATCGGGTCAATCGGGTTACTTGATGAGCTCGATTAGCATGAGCGCATGTTGAGTTGATCGACATGAAGTAAGCAAACACTCCGTGTGGCTAAACCACTGCCGACAACTCTAGCACGGATCGGGTTCGTCAAACATGTCCTACATGGCGAATAAATCTCAACCACGAACTTAAAGCCTGTTACCAATTGCCTGGACCATAACATGGCCCCATAAACATTCAACCTTAACCAATAAGCATATGAAGTAGTCAAAACAGGAGTAACCAAGTAGTCCAATTATAATAGCAAACATGTTATAAGATATGACATAAACAAGAATCCATACACATGCATTTCATAAGTAAAGCGATACAACTAAATAACTTGCATGGAGGAAATCATACATATCCCTAGGGTAGTTGAGAATCCTATCTCAACACCCATCTAAAGCACTATCTCCTAAGTACTTATACAATCATTTTCACAAACACTTAAACTACACTTATTAGCCTACATAACGTAAGTTGGCCCAAACATGTATTAGGGAAAATCTTCTCATCAAGGATTTGTTATATGCATAGCTAGAGTATACACATGGTAATTAATCATGGCAAGCACACTTTCAAATTTCATACATATACGGTACTTTCTACAATTACAAAGAATATGCTAAACTCCACATAGTTTGTATATAACTGAAATGAAAAACAGACATCGCATTTTGCATGTAAAATAGCACCCACGTCAGGAATCTATCATTAACTGACATTAAAATCTTTGAAAACCATAATCTATACATATATAGTTTGCACCTTACACCGGTAGACATGTAACGAATTTAGTTTAAACCATAAGTCTTTATCTATGACACAATGACAATCTACAGCATAAAATAGGTTAGCTATTTCACCCTACACTCTATTCAAATCCCTAAAACCAATTAGGGTTAGGATTCATTACCCAAAAATGAATCTAGAATTGCTAAAACGGCAATATGGTAGAGTGGATTCAGCACTTAGAACAACAGGGAGGAATCCCTATAGCAACACCCTAAATTCCCACACTTTTCTCTCTCTTTTCTTCTCTTTATTTTCTTTTCTCTCTCCTTAGGATTTCCCAAATTCGTATGGGATGAGAGAGTGAGGATTTAAGGTCCTTATATAGGCTCAAAACTGATGGGAATGGCCCCAAGGCCATGGTATACTTAAATTATAGCCAAAACTCATCTGTTTCGACTCAACGGAGCATTTCTGGAGGTCTCTTTGCTGAATGCGGTCTCTAATATTAGATCTTGATCAAGCTAAGTTTTCAGTCCGATCGGGTTCATAAATTGACCGTGGCGGACCAGTTTCAGTTCAACGGTCACCGACACTTGATTAGGGTCACAAGTATATTGGCATGGGTGGAATATTTTTCCTGATCCGAGGGTGTATTTGAGTTATATTGTGATGGTTTGAATGCTTATAATCGGCCCGCAAGTGACACGACTCAGATTACTTAAATTTGTATTTAATTTCTAAAAACATTCACATTTCCCACACGCTTCGCTTCAGACTCAAGAAAATCGTCACGGGATACCATCTGGATTTGATTTCTGAGGTGGTCGTCAAGTCTAATAAAATGGTCATACTCTTCTAAGTTCGTCACTATCAGACATTCAACGTGCGGTCCAGGTCCGATACGAAGTTTCACGATGGTCCCAAGAGCAACTGGGTTTAGAGATTGATCCTAGGTTTCTAAGTAACATAAAATTAGTGGTACTACTCATTTTGAGTCTTCTAGTTTGTATTTAAAGTGGTTCAATCTAATTATATTGAGTATTCAATTTAGTACTTAACCAAATTCTACCATAATTATGGTAGAATACGGTCCTAGGGCCATTCTGTGCCCCGTTTTGGGCACTTCTAGTTATTACATTATTTTAATTATTTTTTAGTAGTTTATCATCAATTTTATCCCATATCTACCAAATTTTATGAAATTTGTGCTGTAGAAAAATTCTAAAAATTCCAGAAGCAACAGCTGTCCAACAAGTGATTTTCAAATAGTTGTCACAACGACCTACTTTAAACTATATTAAATATTTTATTATATTTTTCACATATTTGTATATAAAACTAGACTCATTTATATTCAATTTAGTTTTTAAATCACCTAAATCTGAGTTATAATGAGGGAGATATGATTTTTTAAAGTTGGACACAATGTGCAGAAAAATACAAAAAATGGGCTGCCTAATCCGCTGTATGGACGAGGCCTTGCCAAACCGACGAGGCCCCCACTGGTCACTAGATAGTTAGGTGAGGACTTTCCCCAGGGGTGATGTCCTTCCCCCCCCCCCCCCTCGAGGATCCCAGAAATATGTGGGACCCACCTCGGGTCCCCACGAATTGAGTTGTTTGGGCTCACGAGTCCGTCGAGGCATTATCGGGTCTCATTTGCAAACTGGAATGAATTACGCGATGTACAATATATGATTTTAGGATAGAAAAAGCTAATATATCCAAATAAACTATCTATATCATGATACTCCAAAAAATCAATAGTCAAAATCCCATTTTATTTACGTATTTACCATTTACAGTAAGTTTTAGTTTAAGTATAGTTTTTCATCATTTAAACTTTAGGATTTGTGCCTAATATGAAAGTAATTGGAGAAATTTGAGGAATGAGGTGGTGAAAGGTGAGATTTTGAAGGAAATGGGTTGAAAAGTGATTTTTAGACTTTGGGATTGAGCTCTAAGAGTGTTATGGTTGACCCATTGCCTAAGGATGTCTAACTCTAGGTTGGCAAAAATTCAGGGTGTTATAGGAGGGTACAGCCCTTATGTCGTTAGGGCGTACAACAATCATAACAAACAATGCAAGATGCATTAGTCACACAATCCAGTCATGCATCAATCCTGCATGTACCCCTTGATCATGTGAGGCACTCCATCTCATAAGGAGTCCCATAAATGTCTTAGCCCAATGGCGTATGCTATGATCAAACATTCCTCATAACAGGCATACAAATGATGCATATGGGCATGTAGTATGATGCTATACTAAGAATATTCTTAATGTGTCCTACTAGACTAAGTAAACTAGCATGATTATCAGATATAGCAGGTGATGATCGGCCTTAACCAGTATGCTACTTACAAGAGTAAGGGCTAAGTGATACACCCATCTAAATATATAGAAGTCTATATAGAATGGTTCATGTTAGACTATCATAACCTATTCAAGGTACTAGCATATCGTATATCCTAAAGCGGGGTCCACTTGAAAGGATGGTGGAAAGTATCATCATCAATGGGGGCCCGACGGTTTAGGTTAGCCCACTAAGGAAAGATGAGAATGGGCCTAACAATGGGCCCTAGGGAGAGTTATAATTGGATATTTAACCATTATCACTTTTACAATGTGGACATCAAACCATCATTGTTCCCAAGGTATGGCCTGTCAAAACATTATTACATACATCATGGTGGAATCACACATCACATTAGACCTCATATACATTACATCTGGCCTCACACAAAAGCCTCACGTACATCTCATTGGGCCTCACTCATGGCCCTTATATTCATCAAGATGGGCGGCAACAATGGGCCTCATTTACATTAAGGTGGGCTACAAAAATGGGCCTTATATACATCAAGATGGGCTGTAACAATGGGCCTCATATACATCAAGATGGGCCGCAACAATGGGCCTCATATACATCAAGGTAGGCCTCAACAATGGGCCTCATATACATCAAGATGGGCTGCAACAATCGGCCTCATATACATCAAGTGGACCACAGCCCATAAGCCTTGAATACATCACGATAGTCTCATACCCGGGCCTCAAATACATCACAATGGGCCACACATACATCATATTGGGCGTCAAATACATCTCATTGGGCCTCATCAGTGGGTCACAAATACATCTCATTGGGCCTCATCAAATGGCCATAAATACATCACATGGGCCTAATTCAAAGGCCATAAATACATCACATGAGCCTGATGGGGTAGCGCATGGTTTAATAAAAATAGATGGACAACATGGTTAAAACATACATCACAGGTGCGATTTTCTTGTGGATGATATGGATATTCACACATCTCAAGGTGGACCCCACTCGTCCCATGATAAAATAAATGGACGGCTGGATATAGAACGCATGCATCAAGGGGCCCACCATCCCACAAAATAGATGAGCGACATTACTACAAAGCACAAACATCATGGTCAGCCCATATAGCATCGTCCAGATGGATGGTGTGTATATAAAATACATATATCAAGGTGGTCCCCACCAACTAACACGTTTTAATGCTGAATAGCATGGTAAAATACATACATTAAGGTGGATTTCAATTATCTAGTTCAATGGGTGGAAGAAGTCTAGTTCCTAAGGCATGTGGTGTCCAAGGATGGGATAGCGATGGACCTTGCTAAGGTAGCCGCAATGCAGGACTGGAAGGAGCATGGTTCAATTACCAAGGTAAGGAGTTTTCTGGGACTTGTTGGCTACTATCGACGATTCATTAGGGACTTCTCCAAGATAGCCAGACCCTTGTCTCAGTTGACACGGAAGGATCTGAAGTTCGCCTGGCATGAGATGGTGGAATCATCTTTTCAGGAGCTGAAGGACAGGCTGACGTCTACCCCTGTGCTAGTATTGCCAGAGCAAGGGGTTAGATATACGATATATACAGATGTGTCTCGCGTTGGTTTAGGTTGTGTCCTTATGCAGAAGGACAGAGTGATTGCATATGCCTCGAGACAGTTGAGGAAACACGAGGAGAATTACCCTACACACGACCTAGAGTTGGTAGCTGTCATCTTCGCATTGAAGCTCTTGAGACATTACCTCTATGGAGAGGAGTTTGAGCTCTTTTGCAACCGCAAGAGTCTCAAGAACATATTCACGCAGCGAGACCTGAATATGAGGCAGCGACGATGGATGGAGACCTTGAAGGACTTTAAGTTCAAGGTTTCCTACCATTCAGACAAGGCGAACCTTGTGGCTGACGCATTGAGCTGCAAGAAGGTGATAGAGTTTGCGGCTCCACTGATGATTTCTGAGTGGGACATGGTTGAGTTTGTGCGAGACTTTGAGCAGAAGCTCACTGTGGAGGAGCCATTCGAGATTATCACACACATTCAGGTGCGACCTCTTATCGATGACAGGGTCATCGTAGCGTAGAGGGACGATGAGCGTCTGACTAAGCTTCGAGAGTAGGCCAGTGACGATGCAGATGCCGAGTGGCGAGTTGGAACAGATGGGGGCTTACGTTATCGTGGCCGCCTATGCGTCCCAGATGTTCCTAACTTGAGACGAGAGATTCTTGCGGCTGCGCACAATTCTAGGCTTGTGATGCATCCGGACAGTACGAAGGTGTATTGTGATGTGAAGAGGACGTATTAGTGGGATGGCATGAAGACCCACATCCCAGACTTTGTGTCCCGTTGTCTCACTTGCCAGCAAGTGAAGGCAGAGCATCGCCGACCTCCTGGTCTGCTTCAGCCTATGCCTATAGCTGAGTGAAAGTGGGACTTTATTTCTATGGATTTCATTTCGGGACTGCTGAAGATGAGGAAGGGACATGATTCTATCTAGGTGATCGTCGAACGCTTGACGAAGTCAGCACACTTTCTTCCGATCAGAGTTACAAACTCTGCAAACGAGTTACCCAGAATTTACATTAAGGAGGTTGTTCGTCTGTATGGAGTTCCCTTGGAGATTGTGTCAGACAGAGACTCGCAGTTTACTTCTATTTTTTAGACTCGCATCTAGGAAGCGATGGGTGTGAAGTTGAAGTTCAGTACTGTATTCCACCCACAGACCGACGGGCAGACAGAGCGGGTGAACCAGATTTTGGAGGACATGCTGTAGGCTTGCATGTTGGATTCCAAGGACAGTTGGGATGATTGACTTCCATATGCGGAGTTCACGTACAATAACATTTTTCAGGCAAGTATCGGTATGGCACCTTATGAGGCCTTATATGAGCGTCCTTGTCGAGCACCGCATTGCTGGGCTGAAGTTGGCGAGCGAAATTTGATTGGTCCTGAGTTAGTACAGGCGACCTTAGAGAAGATTGACATCATCAGGCGTCGACTTCCTACAGCGCAGAGCAGGCAGAAGAGTTATGCCGATACGAGGCGGTGACCGCTAGAGTTCGCGGTTGGAGATCACGTATTTTTGAGAGTTTCTCATATGAAGAGAGTTCTTCGGTTCAGGAAGAAGGGGAAGCTCGTGCTGCGATTCATTAGCCCATTCCAGATACTCGATCGTGTGAGTACAGTAACATACCGTCTAGCTTTGCCTACACCTCTCGCGAGCATTCATAACATATTTCATATTTTTATGTTGAAGAAATATGTTCCTGATCCTTCCCATATCATTAGGTGGGAACAGGTGCAATTAAGTGAGGATGTTACATATATACTGCGACTGACGCGTATATTAGACAAGAAGGAGCATGTATTGTGTAGTAAGGTTATCCCCCTTGTGAAGGTATTGTGGACGCATCATACTGAAGAAGAGGGTACCTAGGAGATAGAAGCCAAGATCAGAAAGAACTACCCACAGCTTCTCGATGAATACGAAAAGGTATAAATTTTGAGGATAAAATTTATTATTTTAGGAGGGTAGATTGTAACAACTCGAAAACTTTCGTACCAAGACCTGAGTACCACCTCGAGCAGAAATCACTTAGGATTAATTCCCTTGGAGATTAAACAAAAGTTAACTAGTGCTAAGTTAGACTAGCTGTGAAATTAATACTGTTCGCTTTAAATACATTCTGCAAGACCCAAAACTTGTGGAATCGTTAACACTATAATACCCTAAAATCTAGAATTTAACTCTAAACTCAGTTGCTCTCAGGAATACTTTGAAACTTCGTATCGGACTCGGACCGCATGTCGAAAGTCCGATAGTGATAAACTTAGAAGATATCGACCGCATAGTTGGACTTGACAAGAACCGTGAAAATCATGTCCAAACGATGCTCTGGGACGATTTCCTTGAGTCCGGAGTGAAGAGTGTGAGAAAATGAAGATTTTTAAGAAATTAAATATAATTTTAAGTAATCTGGAACGTGTTGCTTGCGCGATATTTTTGAGTGTTTTGACCATTAGATTTCGACCCAAATTCACCCTCGAATCAGGAAAGGTGGCCCATATATGTCAAAGTACTTGTGTCTCTGATCGACTTTCGGTGACCGCTGAACTGAAACTGAGCCGCCACGGTTGATCTGGAAATCTGATCAAACTGAAAACTTAACTTGATCAAGATCCAGCATTTATGAGCTTAAGTCCGATCGCACACAGTAACAGGACCTCCAGAAATGCTCCGTTGGATCGAAATAAGGCCGATTTGGTTATAACCCAAGTATACCATGGCCTTGAGTCTAAATTGGTGAGTTCTGGGCCTGTATAAGGACCTTAAACCCTCTCCCATTCCTCCCATACGAATTTGAGAAAAACTAGGAGAAAGAAGAGAGAAAAGAGATATAAAGTGTGAGAGTAGTGGGAGAATCTTCTTGCTATCCTACGTGCCTAACCATCCCGATCTAATTGCTTTTTAGGTGATTCTGGCTTCATTCCTAGGTAAGAAACCCTAACCCTAACCTGTTTTAGATTTTTAATGGTACAAGTAGGGAAGTAGCTGACTTACCTTGTGTTATAGGTCGTCATATCGCCGTTGAAGAAAGCGTACGGCTAAAATCATATTCGTTACGCTTCTACGGTGTAAGGTGCGGACTTTAGACATATAGGGTATGGTTTTCAAGGCTTTCAATGTCGGTTAATGATTTATAACTGACAAGGGTGCGATTACACATGCAAAATGCGTCGTCTGTTTCGTTATACGAGTTTACATGAACTATGTAGAATATAGTGTTTTCTATGCATATGTTGGAATGTTTGAATATGTTTGGAATTTGGATCTGTACTTAACATGTTTATTTGTCGTGAATATATGCCTAATACATGTGCAACAATTCCTTAGTGAAAGGACTTGCCTAAAATCATGTCACGGCAAAATACATTATATGTGACTAAGTGTGTAGCCCAAGTGTTTGTAGAAATGTTTGAATCAACATGGAGCTCGGATTCATGCACACCATGGCTGTCCATCGTGGGTATATGCACATGGTATGTGGGGTAACTTCCTAGGGAAAGGAATTGTCCTGGCACAAGTGTAATCCTCATACATCATGAAAGTGATGTATGTAGTCTGTATAATTATGCAAATGTCTGAATGTGTTAGTGATCACCTAGAATACATTGTAGGAGGATCAAGATACGAATCTCGGTTACCTCAATTATGTGTATGATTTTCTACACGTGCATTACATTGTAATGTCTGTTTATTTCGTGAAGTGAATGTGTGTGAAATCTTGTTTGTATTGTACTTCATAACATGCTTCTTGATTGTAAGAATTGAATTACTTATTTAATCCTCCTTTAACTATCTCATATAATTCTTGGTGATATAAAATGAAGTTGGGACTATGATTTAGTCCAGGAAGTCAGTAACGGGATTGAATTAGTGGTTGAGATTCATTCTTCACGTAAGACATGTTTGACGAACCCAAGCCGTACTTCGGTTGGCGACAGTGGTTAGGCCACGCGAAGGGCTTACGCACTTCACGTCATTCAACTTGTCGTGCGCTCGAGCTAGCCGAGCTCGTTAAGTAACCCGATTTGTCCAATGTATGTTCACCATGTTTAGACGTCATTGCTTGAACCTAAGGTACCAAACTTACCAGTGCAACCCCGTTAACCTTGGTACCTTAATCCGCTAAGACTCATGAGTCGGGCATGGTGGTATGGGACACCGTGTTAGAGCTGTCGGCCTACGCTAGGGCCACGAACCTCCCCGTAGTGACCAGTGATCTACCAAGACTCGTGAGCCAAATATGGTGGTATGAGACACTGTATTCGAGCTGTCGGCCTACACCGATAAGGTGCTGGGGGAGTGGTGCAACGAGTACATGTAATAGCCCTGACAGCCCTTTGTAGTGACCTCGAGCAAACTCTGAATCTGCGGTGAGGTGACAAGCCTTCCCGTAGTAAAAAGAGTATAAACTAGGCCTGTATTGATAAGGTGAAGGGGGAACGGTGTAACGAGTGCGTGTAATAGCCCTGGAAGCCCTTTACAGCGACCTAGAATATCATCATCGCATGAGATTATTTAGAACTAACAACCCTAGAATGGATCCTTATTTGGGAATGATATATGGGAGGTACCTTAGTTTCCCAATACTGCTGTATGAAAAAGGACTAATAACAATTCGGTAATCATGTCCATATTGCACTGCATGTGCCTGGAAGATGTGGAGCACTGAGGGACAAAAGCATACCGCAAACGTAAGATAGTGTCACATGAAGGAATATGTTGGCGAGGGCATGCATCATTATTGCATCTCATCCTTGCATTAATTATAGTATTTAGGAGTGTTTGATTGTAATGTTTTATCATTACCGCTTGACTGAATTGATAACATGTTAACCTATGCTTTATTGTTCTACTGAGTTAGCTACTCACTCTCATGTTACGGGACGGTGTTCTGGACACCCACCAGACCTTGTCTTAGATGCAGGTATTGGCGAGGCACAGAAGGCTGTGCCTGACTACTACGATGATCAGGACGAGTTCTCATATATACAGTTCTCTGATGGTTTCGTCTAGGCCATTCAAATTGATGGGGCTACAGGGTTCACCATGCTAGTGAAAATGTTCTTTTGACATTTTGATTTTTGTACTATGACATGTGTATGGTAGCTCAGTGATATATTCATACTTTGGAAACCGAACATGGTCTTTGACTTCTATATGTTATATTCACCTGACAGTCTTCCGTTTGCGTTTTATAAATTATTCTGGAGTATGAATTACTGTTTTGGTGTAATTCCACTCATGATTAATGCACTAATACAGACAACATTCAATCATAAGCATTTATGTTGCATAAGTGATGTTTTGAAACTCGGGTGTTGAGTTGCTACTCGACCTCTGATTTTCAGGGTGTTACGAGAATCCTATCTCAACACCCTTCGTAAGTACAATTCATCAAACACTTACTCATTCAGACATTTTATCAAACACTTAGACTGCACATTACTACATACGTGAAGTAAATTAGTTATAGCATATATTATGGTAAATCGTTTCATAAAGGAGTTGTTATACATACAACAAACATGCATTCTAGATTACTAGTCATGGCAAGCACAAATCATGATTTCACTTTCATTCAAGCGTTTCATCAACCACATGGAATGCATTATATATCACATAGCTCACACACATGTATAGTTTGTCGAATACATCGTAACTAAGATCATATAGCACCAATCAAGTCAGACATATATCATTACTGACATTGAAAGCCTTGAAAACTATAACCTAAATGTTTATAGTCTGTACCTTTTGCCAGTTTTCTTGTTACGAACTCAGTTCGTACACTACATTTCTATCTACAGCACAACGGCTACCTAAATCATGAAATAGGTTATCTATTTCATCGATTCCTCTATTTGGATTCCTAAAATGAGATTAGGGTTAGAATTTCTTACCCAAAATAGAGTTAGAATCGTCGGTGTACTAAAACGGGAGAGATGATTTGGTACATAGAGTGGTGGGAGTGAATCCCAGTAACGATCTACAGATCTCTCTCTCTCTCTCTTCTCCTCACTCTTTTCTCTTCTTTTCTCTCTTCTCTCTCCTAGGATTAGAGAAATTCATATGGAATGATAGAGGGGTGGGTTAAGAGCATTATATATGCTTAGAAGTGATGTCAATGGCCTTAGGGCTATGGTATACTTAGGTTACAGCCAAAGAGTGTCTGTTTCGGCAAACAGGACTCGTTTAGAGGCCCATTACTCACCTGCGTCATGAAGTAAGTTCCTTGACCATGAATCTAAGACAAGTTATGCTGTTGGTTCAGTCAGATTTGTAGATCGATTGTGGAGGACCTATTTTAGTTCGGCACAAGTTGTGCATTTCTAGATGTTATTTCGATTCGATTCCCGCGATGCTTGTCAAGCCTAATAAGGCGGTCAAGGGTCGATACAGAGTTTTAATGTGCTCCTGAGAGCAACTGGGTTTTGAGATTGCTTCTAGGTTCTTGGGTAATGTTGAGTTAGCGATTTTAGTGGTTTTAGGTCTTGCAGTTCATATAGATAGTGGTTCAAGCTGATCCACTGATTAATTTAGTTTAGTACTTAATTAATTTTCATCTAATTTCTAAAGAATTTGATCTTTAGTGATTTCTGCCTGAGGTGGTACTCGGGTCTTTGTATGGATTTTTTCGAGACGTTACAATCTACCTCCCTTAAAGAAAAATTTTATCCTCAAAATTAGTACCTTTTCGTACTCCTCGAGAATCTGAGGGTAGTTCTTATGGACTTCCGCTTCCGTTTCCCAGGTAGCCTCTTCCTCAGTGTAGTGCATCCATAATACTTTCACAAGCAAGATAACTTTGTTGCGTAGTACCTATTCCTTCCTATCAAGAATACGTGCTGGTCAAAGTACGTATGTAGCATCTTCACTCAGCTGTACCTGCTCCCACTTAATAATGTAAGTAGGATCAGAAACATATTTCTTCAACATCGATACATGAAATATGTTGTGCATGCTTGCGAGTGGTGTGGGCAAAATGAAACAGTATGCCACTACATCCACTCGGTCTAGTATCTGGAATGGGCCAATGAATCTCGGCATAAGTTTCCCAATCTTGTCAAAACAGAGTACTCCCTTCATGGGGAAAACCTTATGAAACACATGATCCACAACTTTGAATTCTAGCTGCTGCCGTCATGTATCGGTGTAGCTCTTCTGTCTGCTCTGTGCTATAAGAAGTCGATGCTTGATAATGTCAATCTTCTCAGAGGTCACCTGTACTAAATCTAGGACAATCAGGCTTCTTTCGCCCACTTCTGCCCAACAATGGGGCGCTTAATATGGGCACCCATACAATGCCTCGTAGGGAGCCATGCCAATGCTTGCTTGAAAGATGTTGTTATAAGTGAACTTTGCATAGGGAAGACAGTCATCCCAACTGTCTTTGAAGTCAAGTACACATACTCGCAACATATCTTTTAACATCTGATTTACCCATTCCGTCTGCCTATCAGTCTGTGGGTGGAACGCGGTATTAAACTTCATTTTTACCTCCATTGCTTCTTGGATCTAAGTCCAAAAGATAGACGTAAATCGCGTGTCTCAATTCAACACAATCTCCATAGGCACTCCATGCAGATGTACTATCTCCTTGATGTACAGCTTGGTCAAATCATCTAATGAGTTTGAAACTCTAATAGGGATAAAATGAGCCAATTTCATCAATCGGTCCACAATCACCCAAATGGAGTCGTGTCCCTTCCTCGTCCTTTGTAACCTGAAAATGAAATCCATAGATATGAAGTCCCACTTCCATTCAGCAATGGGCATGGGCTGAAGTAAACCAGGAGGTCGGCAATGCTTGGCCTTGACCTGCTGGCATGTGAGACAACGGGATACAAAATCTGTTATGTGGGCCTTCATGTTGTCCCACCAGTACGAACGCTTTATATCTCGATATATCTTTGTACTACTAGGATGCATCGCCATCTTCGAATTGTGAGCAACTTCAAGAACTTTCTTTCTCAAGTCATGAAGATTCAGGATGCCTAGGCGGCCACGATAACGTAGACCCCCATCCGAACCAACTCTCCATTTAGAGTCTTCATTGTCATTAGTTCGTTTCTCATCTCCACCAACCATTTATCTTCCCCCTGAGCCACAATAATTCGGTCATCGATAAGTGGATGTACATGAATATGCATGATGCTCTTGAATGGCTCCTCTACCATAAGTATTTTCTCAAAGTCTAACAAAAATTCCAACATCTTCCATTCTTCTATCATTAGCAGAGCTGGAAATTCTATTATCTTCTTGCGGCTCAATGCATCTGCCACAAGGTTGGCCTTGTCAGGATGGTAGGAGACCTCAAACTTGAAGTCTTTTAAGGTTTTCATACATTTTTGTTGCCTCATATTTAAGCCTCTCTGTGTGAATATATACCTGAGGCTGTTGTGGTCGCAAAAGAGCTCAAACTCCTCTCCGTAGAGGTAATGTCTCCAAAGTTTTAATGTAAAGATGACTGCCGTCAATTTCAGATCATGCGTTAGGTAGTTTTCTTCGTGTTTCATCAGCTGTCATGACACATAGGCAATCAGTCTGTCCTTCTGCATAAAAACATAACCCAAACCAACACGAGACGCGTCGGTGTATATCGTATATCTGACCCCTTACTCTGGCAATACTAGTACAAGGGCAGATGTCAGCTTGTCCTTCAATTCCTGAAAGGCTGCTTCTACCTTCTCATCCCATGTAAACTTAAGATCCTTTTGAGTGAGCTGAGACAACGGCCTGACTATCTTTGAAAAGTCCTTAATAAACCAACGGTAGTAGCCAACAAGTCTCAAGAAACTCCTCACTTCTGTAATCGAACTGGGCTGCTCCCAGTCTTGAACTGCGGTCACCTTACCAACGTCTGCAAATATTCCTTCCTTGGACACAACATGTCCCAGGAACTTAACTTCTTCCTTCCAGAAGTCACATTTCTTGTACTGAGCGAATAACTAACTCTTCGTGGGAGTACCAAAGACTGCTCGCAGGTGCTCTTCATGTTCTTCCTGAATTTTGGAGTATATCAAAATGTCGTCTATAAATATGATGATGAATTGATACAGATACAGCCGAAATACCCTATTCATGAGGCCCATGATATGACCAGTGCATTCGTAAGTCCAAATGACATCACAAGGAACTTTTAGTGCCTAAAACTAGTTCTGAATGCCATTTTCTGCACTTCCTCATCTGTGACGTGCAACTGGTGATACCCTGACTGTAAGTCGATCTTTGAAAAATATTGTGCCTGTTTCAACTGGTCGAACAAGTCATCTATCCTAGGCAGAGGGTACTTATTCTTCACCGTCACTTGGTTTAACCTACGATAATCAATACACATCGCAATGATCCATCCTTCTTTTTCACAAATAACATAGGTGCTCCCCAAGGAGATACACTCGGTCGTATGAAGCCTGAATCCAACAGATCGTTAATCTATCTCCTCAATTCCTTCATTTCACATGTAGGCATACGATATGTCGGTAGCGAAATGGGTGTCGTACCAGGCATAAGTCGATAGTGAAGTCATTCTCGTGCTGAGGAGGTAGTCCAGGTATCGTCCTGAACATGTCCATGAAATCTTGGACTACAAGCGTGTTTCCAAGTGTCAGACCATCAACATTCTCTAGCAAGGCAGCATAACAACTAATGCAGTAGTACCAACTGACCTAAACTGGGAAAGTAAAGTTCGTGCCCTCAGATCCATGGGCTGTCACCACTGTAGTATCACAATCGATCTCAGCCTTCATCTTGGCGAGCCAATCCATCCGAGAATGATAACGTAATGACACAGCGGGGCAACAATCAGGTCAACGAGTACTGTTTTGCTTCTTAAGTCTATCCAGCAACCCTTACAAATCTTGGTAGTTTCTGAGAAGATCCCTATGGTGGTAAGGTGTCTCACCCCAACCATAGGAGTAGTTTCCAATACTAGTCGCTTGATTGTTGAGCATGATATTATTGAAATAGTCGAGCCGATGTCCGTCAATAGGAAGATTGGTATACCTTGTATGTGTGTTGTGACTTCAAAAGCCAATGATGTTGCGGTTACTGTCTCAGAGGCCTCAGCTGTAAGTGAGTACACCCGAGCTTGTTGAGGATGATTTGGCTACACTACCATAGGTCATTAAGGTGGCCTATTTCGAGGTACATTCAGCCTATAGAAAGGCTATGCTGGCGGTGCTGATCATAGAGGTGAAGATGAGATAGCTTGTGGTATCTAACGGTTGATTTTCTAAGGAAGCGTGAAGTCGTTATCCCTCATCTTGGTAAAGCAATAAGTGTCCATATGGCCTAATCTTTTGTAATAGGTGCATAATAAATCTGATGGCCTTAGCTGGGTCGGTGGAGCTGTAAGCCTTGGAGGTGAATCTACACGTGGCCTCTTGTCGAGGAACGGTCTGCTTAGCAGATCAAGTCGAGGCCTCGGACCTATGGGCACACATGTACGGGATAGTCTGTCCCCATCCTGCTCAACTCGGAGGGACATGTTCACTAACTCATCATAATTAAGAATGCTAGCGTAACACATCTTCATATGTATCTCGGGCCGCAGACCCTTAGAAAATCATCGCATCTTCACCGGCTCGTTTGCTAGAATTAGAGCGTATGTGGCTAGCTCCGTAAACTTGTTCTTATATTCGACAACCGTCATCCCTCCTGTCGGAGGCAAAGGAACTCACTCTCCTTTTCGTTACGATATATGAGGGGGAAATATTTTACGTGGAAGCGGGTCTCAAAAGCTTCCCACGTCCACATGTGTGCTAGAGGAACTGTCCGTAGGATGTTATCCCACCTAAACTAGCCTCCTTCTCAAACATATATGTAACCAACTCAACCTCCTTTTCCTCAGTGCAGTGCAGTGGCTTCAGCATCTTAGAGATGCAATTGAGCCAGTATTTGGCCTCCTCGGACCTGTGGGTGCCCACAAAGGTGAGAATTCAGAAATGCTAAAAGCGCTCAAAAAGACTGTTGACAGTCATATTTCCATTCGGGTGCACAGGTGGTGCAGGCGGGACCACATTCATGTTCTGGGTAAGGGCCCTCACAATATTGGTCCAAATCTGCTGATGCTACTGCATTAGGAGAACCATCTGCTCCAACCTATCAGGAGGAGGGGCCGCCTGAGGCATGTGGGTCGTCGAGGTATACGCACGGTTTTGTTTTGGAACCGATGGTGCACTAGGTGTTGGCCCATTTGTGGGGCCAGTGGCCAGCTGAGAATCCGACATGGTGTAACTATCAAGGCCTAAAGTAGGGTCCGTGTGGCTATCGCTTAGGGGAGGTGCCCTATCAAATGATCTACCAAGTATAAGACGTACAATGCTCCAAGTGTTCTTAGGTGGCATTCTCTATATACAACATAAGGTGCAACCCATGTAAGATTTAGCATAAGAACACACACTCATCCAAACATCATTCACATTTCAATTCAAAAGAAGCTTCATGCATTTCATTTAACCAAAATCGTCACAATACATGAGATGTAGTCTTAGATAGGTTATGACAGAAAATGCATGTGAGCTATTATAACACCAGTTTTAAATACTAAACACATTAACAACCAACCAAGCCTACCAAGGCTATTACAAAAGAAAAATAGAAACAAAGCAAGCTAAAAAGATGACCGTATTGTATGACTAGCTGTCCAAATCTGGTGATGGTGGAGGAGCACCCTTGTCCTGCATATAACACAGGAGGGCCTTCAGAGTGCACGACATCTTCTTAAACCTCCATTTCATATAAGCCTGACTCTCTTCAAGCTTTTGCTTCAGTTCGGCCTGGGTCTCCTTAACCTCTTGTCTCAGAGCAGTCTGGTTCTCTTCAATCTGAGTCAGGTGGGCTTCCAGGGTGTCCCGATCACTATGATGCCCATGTGTAGCAGTAGGAGGTCTCTCATCAGAATCTTGGGCCTCCTCCTCCTCTTCTTTCTCACTTCCTTCTCTTGTCTCATTTTCTTCCTATTCTTCATTGCTTTCTTCCTCTATTTCATTACTTTCTTCCTCTTCACTTTCTGTCTCTCCTTCATACTCATCGAGTCGGGCTTGACGTTGTCGAGGTTCAATTCACAAGTTGTTGAGCGTAGTGTAGTTAATGAAGTGGATCAGCACAATCTCATCCATGTTAAGTCTGTAGCCGAACTCTCGAGTAACCTTGTATATAATTCGGCCAAATGGAAGTGAGACATCACTCCTAATAGAGCGTACAGTCTGGATTATTTGTAGTAGGGAAAACGTAGGCAGACAGCTTGTCTCCCTGTCCAGCTCTATACAAGAAGTCCACCATCAGATGAGTGCATTCGGTACAGTTACCCCACCTAGGATACATATTATATGTGAATATGTGGTGGAGTAGTCAAAAATCATTTGTCAATTTCATCAATGGAAGGCAATAGCATCGCTTCTAGCGAACCAGTTGGTCATAAAGAAACTGCATGCGGTGATCTCTTTCTCGCATACTTTTGAGATGAGATTCGTTAGCACGCACTTCACCATGTGGAATTCTCATAATCCGAGCCATCACATCCACATTAATTATTGCTTCCTGCCTTCCTACGAAAATAGTGAATTGTAGAGGCTCCAGTAGTGGATCTTGTATATGGGCATAAAAGGCTCGAATAGTGTTTTCACATGCATGAGACTTACCTTCAAATATGGGACCCCACCCAGATTCCAGAAGGAGGTCCATTACTGAATACATCTCAAATAGCCTTTCATCCACATGAGCTTCAAACACAACTCTACGGCCATGAAACTTACCATGTTCGATGCTTGTTGGTAGAACTCTTTTGAGTGGAATATAGGGATCGAGATCCTGCTTCGTCCATTGCTCTCGTACGGCGCTTGTACTTGATCTTGCGACCGCTTTCTTCCTCGGACGGGTTGGGCGGCTAGGCGGTGCTTCATTCGTGGATGCCCTTCTCTTTTCAATGAGAGAAAGGAGTATGGAGAGCGAGAATATGGCAGCCACTATCTCAAAGAGGGCCATAGGGTTGGAAAAGCTTGCAAGGTGAGATAGGTTGGTGGGTTTTGGGGTTTATAAGACATAGAGAGGGATTTTTGTGCTCAAATGAGAAGAAATAGGGAGATAGAAAGTTGTAGGAGATAGTTTTTTGAGGGAAATGGTGGTGGGTGTATGTGTATTGAAGAAGAAGAAGAAGATGGAGTATGAAATGGAGATTTGAGAAGAAAAATGAGTTTTTAAGAGCTAGGAGGGGTGAAATGGGGTAGAAATGAGGCAAAGGGGACAAAATGGAGGGCCCCACATGGATTTGCATGGCCTCACACATGTGGGAAGGATGGCAGGCCATCGGACTTATGGGCTCACCGCGGCCCGCTGGAGTGGACCGCTGTGCCACCGCAGTCCATTGGACCGCCCATGGGCGGTGCTTCCTCCCATGGGCTGTGGCCACCCCCTCTCGAGGTGCCAGAAATGTTCGGGGGACTCCCTGTGTCCCACCAATTTTTATGGTTTAGGCCCCCTCGTCCGTTTGAGGTAGTTTTGAGTCCCAACGAGTGAGTGCTTTTCGGGTCATTTGAGGGTGGTATTCACCAAATCATCATCTGAACCCATCGATTGATGGTCGAGAAAGAAATTGGGATCATTTCACATGATCACAAATGCATACGGGTCACATTTTAAAGGTCAGTTTCGCTTGTTGGTGAAACTTGGGATCCTATGATCTTTTCTACGTTTTATAGCCCCCACCGAATTCAAAGTACGTCAGTGTGCATTGTGTTACCATAAACTAGGTCTAGTTTAATCCAAATGATGCTATGATGCTAACTTGTAACGTCTCAAAAATTGGGGGTCCAAGCATAACTCAACTCCTGAGTTCCAACGCATCATTTATGCAACATAGATAATGATGTTTAAATGTTGTTCATATTAGTACATTAAACATGAGTGAGATTACACTAAATCAGCATATCATACTCCAGAGTTAATTTAATTAAACCAGAAGAAGACTGAGTTAAATATATAAGTATATATATGTGTTTCACAACCTCCAGAGTATGAACATGCTATCGGGCTAAATATGTTTGTTTCAAAATGTACAAAATATCAAAATATAAATGTTCAACTAATTTAAAATCCTTGTAATCCCCGTGACGCAGCTCCAGGTCTTTATAGACCTGCCTAAGAGCCAAATATAGGAGAAATCCTCGTCAAAGAAGTCCGACTCTGTCACATAAACCACATCCAGCATCTAAATTAGAGCTTGGTTGGTGTTTTAAATACCATCATAGAGTGGGAGTGAGTGATTAACTCAGTGGTACTATAAGGCAAAGGTTAACATGTTATTAATTCAACTAAGTAATACAATAGTCATATCCTAAATACTCTTGTTAATGCAGGAATGATATGCGTAATGATGCATGCCCTCGCCTGCACTCCCTCAGTGACAACATCTCACGGTCGCACATGATAAACTCCCTAATCATGCGCTTCCTTGCCAAAGCACATGCAATGCGGTACATGGTCGTGTTAGCCAAGTACTTTATTAGGCTTATTCATACAGTAAATTCAGGAAGCTAAGGCACCTCCCTTTATATCATTTACCCAAATGATGATCCATCTTGGGTCGTCACTCCTAGTTAATCACAGATGATAGGCAAGTTATAGGTCAACATCACCCCTAGTTTAAGAGTAGTGGATAGGCAAGTTCATGAGTTAACACTCGAGGTCACTACGGGAGGCTCGTCACCTCAGCATAGGCTTAATTTATACTCAAAGTCACTATGAGAGGCTCATCACACGATCGTAGGCAGCTCGAATACAATGTCCCGTACCACCGTATTTGGCTCACGAGTTTCGGTTGCTCACTGGTCACTACGGGGAGGTTCGTCACCCCAGCGTAGGCTGACAACTCACCATGGTGCCCCATACCACCATGTCCGACTCAGAGTCTTGGCGGATCTGGTACCAAGGTTGAAATAGGCTTTACATTGGTAAGCAGTACCTCAGATTCAAATAGTAGTGTCTATATATGCTAAACACACAATAGACCAATTGGGTTATTTGACAAGTTCGATTGTATGAGTGCACACTGAGTTAATCAACATGGAGCGCATAAGCACTACACGTGGCCTAACCACTGTCGACAATCACCGTACAGCCCGGATGCATCGAACGTATCCAATGTGGCGAAACTAGTTCGACCACTCAATTGGGGCACCGTTAGCGATTGCTTGGACTACATAGTAGCCCCAATTACACTCGAATGCAATAGGTATTCACATGTGATGTCAAAATAGTATCAAACAAACAATTCAGACATCACAATCATTTGAGCATTTTATCAAATACATAACAAACATATTATCGTCCATATGTGTTTCATACATGAATCAAGTAATTGAATTTAGGTTACATGAAGGAATTTATACATATAGATAAAGTAGTTGAGAATCCTATCTCAACACAATTAGTAAGTACAATTCACCAAACACTTACTCATTCAGACATTTTATCAAACACTTAGACTACACAATACTACACATGAAGTAAATTAGTTATAGCATATATTATGGCAAATCCTTTCATAAAGGAGTTGTTATACATACAATAAATATGCATTCTAGATTACTAGTCATGGTAAGCACAAATCATGATTTCACTTTCATTCAAGAATTTTAATAACCACATGGAATGCATTATATATCACATAGTTCACACACATATATAGTTTATTGAATACATCGTAACTAAGATCATATGGTAACAATCAAGTCAAACATAAATCATTGTTGACATTGAAAGCCTTGAAAACTATAACCGAAACGTTTATAATCCGTACCTTTTGCCGGTTTACTCGTTACGAACTTGGTTCGTACACCATGTTTCCATCTACAGCACATCGGCTACCTAAATCATGAAATAGGTTAGCTATTTCGTTGATTCCTCTATTTAGATTCTAAAAAAGAGATTAGGGTTAGGATTTTTTACCCAAATCAGAGTCGGAATCACCGGTGTAGTGAAACAGGAGAGATGATTTGGTAGTGGAGTGGCGGGAGTGAATCCTAGCAACGATCTACAGATCTCTCTCTCTTCTCCTCACTCTTTTCTCCTCTTTTCTCTCTTCTCTCTCCTAGGGTTAGAGAAATTCGTATGGAATGAGAGAGGGGTGGGTTAAGGGCATTATATAGGCCCAGAGGTGATGTTAATGGTCCCAGGGCCATGGTATACTTAGGTTATAGCCAAAGACTGTCTCTTTCGGGCAAACAGGACTTGTCTGGAGGCCCATTACTCACCTGCATCATGGAATAAGTTCCCTGACCATGGATCGAAGTCAGGTTATGCTTTCAGTCTAATTGGATTTGTAAATTGATCGTGGAGGACCTATTTCAGTTCAACGGTCATCATCACTCGATCAGGGGCACAAGTATACTGACATGTGTAGGGAAATTTACCTGATCTAAGGGTATAGTTTGGTCGTAATCTGACAGTCTGAAGTCTTCAATTTCACCCTTAAGAAAATCATCCAATTCACTTAAGTTTGAGTTTATTTTCTAAAGATGTTCGTGTTTCTCACACACTTTACTTAGTGCTCAAGTTGTGCGTTTCTGGACACTATTTGGGTTTGATTCCCGCGATGCTTGTCAAGCCCAATAAGGCGGTCATAAACTTATTTTTTCATGGTAATTAGACTTTCGACGTGCGGTCTAGGGCTGATACGGAGCTTCAATCTGCTCTCGAGAGCAACTAGGTTTTGAGATTATTTCTAGGTTCTTGGGTAATGTTGAGTTAGTGATCCTAGTGGTTTTGGATCTTACAGTTCTTATAGATAGTGCTTCAAGCTAATCCACTGATTAATTTAGTTTTTTACTTACTTAATTTTCATCTAATTTCTAAAGAATTTAGTCTTTAGTGATTTCTGCCTGAGGTGATACTTGGGTCATTGTACAGATTTTTCTGAGGCGTTACACAATGTGTCTACATGACACTATTTATGCTCCCATGAGCAAGGGTCAACACATAGCCCCTGAATTTTAAGCCACACTGGCCAAGAACGTACATAAGGACCTAAGAGTTTGTGCTCTCCACAGAGCAAGGGTCAATACAATGTACCCCCACGTACACTCCCGCCGAAGGCCTCCTATGAGGACTTGCAAGGGGTGAGAAACACCTTTGACCCAATCTTACAAAGGAATGATCACAAGGGTCCTCTGGACTGTAATGACTTATAGATAAGTAGATGAGCCCCATTCAGTGCGTTGTCAAAGATCTCTTCCTTTGATGATGAAGAATCTTCTACTTCCTTGAACCGCAACTTAGAAGATGTACCAATACATGGTGACGGGTTAGGTCAAGGTTATAATGGAATCCTACTCTATTAAATGTTTTCCTATAAGGGAGATAAAGCAATTCCAACCATCTATGCATTAAAAGCATCCTAACTTAATAATTTACCATTAAGGTAATAGCAGGAGGATCCTTGAATGTGAAAGTTCATTCCTCAATCCACTCTATTGAATGTCAATGATGAGGGTGGATTGGAGGATGAACTCTCATGGGAGAAAAGGCTTAAAGTATATGATTAGGGGTTAAACACACAAAAGCACTCTCTATTTTTTCTATCTAACAACCAAGAGTAAGCTCTCATTAAATAGGCAAAAGGTTTCAATGGGTATAAAACGGTCACATTTTTGACAGAGTTCAATATCATCGAGCAAGGTCGATATCATCGAGCATATACTCTCGATATCATCGACTGGCCACTCGATGACACGAACTTAAATGTCAAATGCTTTTGAAACCTTTTATCAGCTGGTCGAGGAAATTGAACATGCGTTGATGTCATCGAATTTTGAACTCTGATTTCATCGACACAAGGTTCGATTCCTCGACATTTGAAAATGTGAGAGACTTGCCGTTGAAGATTTTCAGGAAAAAATATGATCGAGCATCACTTGATATCATCGAAATTTGAATATCGATGATATCAAGGGCAGTGTTGATTTCATCAATAATTCTAAGGAATTTTCTTATAAGCTTGCTAGACAATTTATGTCCATCTTCAATGATATCGACCATGCCTCAATATGATCAATATTTAGATATCAATTTTATCGAATGACCCTCGATCCGAGAAAAATAATCCTAAAAAAACTTGCTGCATATAAATGTGTCCCAATCCGATATCATCAAAGGGTTTTTGATATCATTGAAGGGCTTCCAATATCATCGAGATTATCGAGAAGCTCTTTGTTATATCAAAGATTACATGATTTACCTTAATAGAACTTTAGACACAACAGACCTGATGTTGATTTTATCGAGTCTACTCGATGGACTCGAGATTCAAATTTTAATGATATCGGAACCTCCATTGATACCTCAATAATTCTGTCCAGATATTTTTGTTGTTGTTGGACAACTTATGACCTCATTTCGATAATATCAAGTGAGCTTCGAGAACATCGACAGCAGGGTTCAATTTCATCAAACCACTTATCGATAAATAGACAAAGGCAGAAAACTTAGGGATTTTTCTGAGTTTGAAAAAAGTTTTCTAACCATGATTCCTTAGGGTGATCTATCCAATTTTAAGGAGCTTAATTACCTGGTGTTTTGGGACATGGGATGTGAGGCTAAAATTTACCTGTGGCGAGTTTTGGAACACATGTAGTTGAGGCAGACACTTGATCAATCTTCCTGTGGGGCTCTTTCGTCTAGCTGACTCAACGCTCACGCTAATTGACAAACCAGGACACTTTCACCCCAAAGTCAGCCCTCATGTCACTCACCCCATTACTCACACCCATCACTCACCCATCCCTTATCATCCCATCACATTCTCATTCTCTCTACCATTTCCAAGAAACCTAAAGAGAGAACCAAAGTCCAAGCTTCCCAAGGAGAGAAAGCCAAGAGAGGCCCACTTTCCTACCCCCAAATCCCACCATCCAACCCTTCAATTCTCATCATCCTCCATCAAAGCGGAAGTTTAGGAGCTCGGGAGATCAAGGAGCCTTGAAGAAGTGGAAATTGATTGGTGTTCAAAACACTAGATCCTAATTTTGATTTAGGGCCCACATGATATGGGACCCACTTGGTGTATGTGTTGTATATGGTCGCCTAAGGAGGGTTCATAGTGGCGGAGCCCCTCCCCTCCATCACACGTCTCTCTCTCTCTCTCTCTCTCTCTCTCTCTCTCTCTCTCTCTCTCTCTCTCTCTCTCTCTCTCTCTCTCTCTCTCTCTCTCTCTCTCTCTCCTTGTTTGCAGCCCACCATGATGCATGAACTTTATCTATGTTGTCCACGATCGAGCCCACCTTGTTGACTTCAGTAGACCAGCCCACCCTGGCCGTCCGTTTTGGATAGATCCTGATGAAGGGAAGATATAAATATCATTTTGATAAGAACTAAGGTGAGCCACATACACGTGGGACCCACCAGACGCTAGTGTTCATCTAGGTTGTCCATCCAGAGGATGTCCAGTACGCCTGGATGGCGCAGGAAAACACAAATAGCAGCTTTATCCTATCAAGTGGGCCACATGTGTGGGACCCACCTGATATATATATATATATATATATATATATATATATATATGTTACATCCATGCCATTTGTCCCTGGGACGGTGGGACCCACTCTGCACATGTGGGGTCACCACAGTCAGGAACGTTAACCCCACAAATGCATGTATTGTATATCCCCACCGTCTAATCTGTTGGACGGTGGGATTCCACCAGTTGTATGGGTTTTAATCCACTCCATCCGTCGATGTGGGACCCACCTTGAATGTATATATAGTATATCCAAACCGTCCATCTGCTGCCAGCAGCAGATAGCTGTTGTCTAACATCAGCAAGTCTGTGAACCCGATCATGAGATATGTGTTATATCCCAACAGTCCATTTGTAAGGACGTCAACAAGTTTCGTGGGTCCAACCTAATATATTTGTTTCATCCTAGCCGTCCATCTGGATGGGACCCACCATGATGTGTGTTAGATCCAAACCGTCTATTAGACGAACCACATTGTAAATTAATGGAGGATTGAACATCTACCATTGGAACTGTTTGAGGTCATAGAAGTTCGGGATTAATATAAAAAAAAAATCCTCTTAATTCAGGTCTTTATGACCTGATGAACAGATTGGATGGAAAATCAACGTTATGGTGGGCCCGGTGAATTGTTAACTGTGAAAATCATTATCTCCACTATTATTTGTGGTATGGTCTAAATGATCTTCCAATATGATTCTTTTTGGGTAATTCTCTAAAATAATCTCTAAATATAGATGAATGGTGTAGATAGTTTAATTAGGATGGTGGGCCCTGACATGGTGCATGTGTTACACCAACGCCTGTGGGGCCCACGTGAAGTATGTGTTTCATCCAGACCGCCCAGCAGTAGCTGGACGCTGCTGGACATCAGGACTAAAATTCCCACTGTTAAAAACCTTTTAGGCCCCACTGTGATGTTTGTGGGGGCCTAGTAACTAGCCCATTACTTGGTGGCCCACATACTAGTGGGACCCACTGTGCCATGTGTTTTATTTAGCCGTCCAATAGTTGGACCATCCAAAAGGGTGGGATACTGGCCCACCTTATGACATGTATTATATTCACACTGTTCATGTGGTGGGGCACACTGTGATGTGTAAGGCCTATCATGCAAGCCCATAATGATGTGTGTGTTCTATGTTCCTGCTGGTCATTTATTTTCTAAGTTATATGGGCTGCCTCACTAGGCCCACCTTATCGTGTGTTGCAAGCACAGTGTCCATCCATTTTTCTAGACCATAGGGCTGACCTGTGAGGCCCACCTTGTTGTGAACATTGTGCATACTATCCACTCATTTTCCTAGACTATATGGGCTGCCCCATCAGGCCCACTATGTTGTATGTGATACACCCTTTACCCATCCCTTGTGCTAACCCATGGGCTTTGTATGAGGCCTAATATAATGAAATTGTAGCCCATTTGGTGAGGCCCATTATGATGTATATGTGGCCCATTTGGTAAGGCCCATTATAATATATGAGAGGCCCATTGTGAAGTATATCAGGCCTTTATGTGAGGCCCATTATGAAGTATATCAGGCCCTTGTGTGAGGGTCATTGAGATGTATATGAGGCAACGAGCCCCACTATATGTTTGGCTCTATGTGGGCCACTCCTTGGGAGTAATGTTGGTTAAATGTCCACGCTGATGGGAAATGATGGTTAAATGTCCACATTGTGACCTTCCCTTAGGTCTTTGTTCTGCTCATTCTCATCATTCTCTAAGTGGGTTGACCCTAAACATTAGTCCCCATTGATATTGCATGATCCATATATCCTTATTGGGCTAACCAAAGATGTTAGGCCCCCATTGGTTGCTAGTAGGGTTGTTTTTAATCTCGGAGTCCATCTAGGACTTATTTAGGCCCCCTAGGGCATCTATCAGGCCATTTGATAGTATGATGAAGAAAGCCCATTCTGAATCCTTAGGATTATAAGTAAGCCTCCTAGGCCCAACCTTGATATAAGGAGAGTTAATCCTCATTGTAGACGAAAGGATTTGTGCTATTAGATTTGGTATATCCACAGTTGAGGAGTGATGTAACACCCCGAACTTTTCGATACTAGAACATCGAAAGTCCTCAAGCGTTACCATAAGATTTAATGTAACATAGACGTGTGTACTCTAACAATTCAACTATCCCATCCTTTAGATTTCACAAAACCATTAGATTAGCAATAATTATAAAATGCCCTTAACCTAAACCCTGAATTCTAGATCATAGAGTTTCCATTATCTGATTAAAGAAAAATTTTATACCATGTCTAGGAATCTTAAATTAACCATACACGTCGAACTTAAGCCATTAGATCAATGTATAAGTGGCCCAATCGACCAATCATCCCCTTAACCATCGATTTAGGCATCCATCAAGGGTCAGGGGTAATCATAATAGGGTATTTCCCTTCATCGATGTCTATATGATCTTATGAACAGGTGGGATGACAAACAAACATCACTACAGGGCCTAGATAGGTTATAATGATGGAAATCACAAATAACCACTATTTCAAATAGCACGATCTACCTGATCCTTAGATATACTTCAAATTTGGGCTCAACCCCTTAAATTAGAGGGAGAAATAAATGGATGGTGTGGATCTCTCAGGAAAACACATCCGTGGGCCTCACTTATGATGCATGGGCAAAATTCATGTGTGCATTCACTGTGCACTAGTCTAAGGGGACCGGTTAAACTAGCCTAACCCATGAAATACAAAGAAAGAAAGGGGATTTCTTTCCTTTTTGAATTTCTCATGCCGTAATGAACGGACAGTTGATGTCCACTCAAATGTGTTGTGGCCCATCATCCATGATTGGATGGCCGATCCAAATCGTCCATCATGCGTCTGTGAGGAATTTGATTAACGCCTAGAAGATTCCACCCCCACGATCAACGAATAAAAGGCCACACCACGATCATCTATACGAACTATCTAGAGCATAGGATCACCTCATACTTTTCTTCCTAGACTAAAATTCCACAACAAACCTAACGGAAGGATCGGATCTCCTGTACAGCTATGATGGTGGACCCCACAGACTCCAACAGGATCCGGGTTTCTCCCGTAGCAACAGAGAAACTAGACTCCTCACGATTCTTTCCGCGTTCGGGAGCTTGAAACTGACTACACCCATAAGACTCGGTTAAGTGGGCCCATTTGAGGTCAAATCATTTATCAGAACCGTCTGTTTTATCCTTAGGATGAATTTGACTGAACCCAAGTTTTCTTTATTTCCAAACCCGACCAAAAAATAAAAACATTCTTGTCTGAAATCCGTCCAGCACACAGTCTGATTTCCACACACAAGATAATCAACGCATAGAATTAACTTCAATCTAAGCCATCTGAACCTGAGCAAAAGCAGCTCCGACCACTCCCAAGGAGTCAGATCGAAAGGGTCAGATCCATTGCCACATGGATCTCGATCGTGTTATAAACCATCTCTCTTATTCTCTGTGTAAGAAATCAGGTTTTGGGTAAACAGGATCTGCAAAAGTTTCCACAGAAGAGTTTAGAAAACTCATCACACCACCATAAAAAATGTCATCGTCTGACGCTTGGAAAGCAACCACGAGAGGAAAAGAAGGGAAGTTGAAGGAGAAGCAGATCCGGAGGTGAGAAGGATGGACAGCCCTTGCAATCCATTCGGCCAGAAGAGAGAAATAGAAAGAGAAAATAAAAGAGAAGAGATAGAAAGAGAAAGAAAGAAAGATAAAAAGAAAGAAAGAAATGAAAGAAAGAAAAGAAAGAGAGAGAGAGAGAGAGAGAGAGAGAGAGAGAGAGAGAGAGAGAGAGAGAGAGTTAGTGTGCTGAGTCAACTCTCCGAGTCAGCTTCTGAGCTATTACTCGATGAGAGAGCGAGGCCTGTGATCTTATTGACATATATCAACTAACTGAAGGTGAGGGTTTTATCCTTTAAGCTTGTGTTAATTTGAAGTGATATATCTATCCTGCCTTTTAGGCCTTCATGTTATTTTATCGCTCCTTTTACGTACCTTTTGTCTTAATTGAGTTGATGCATTTTATCTTGCCTTTACATTCGTCCTTTACATGTCGTTTATCTGTCCTCAGATTTTCATGACCTTCCCTCTATTTTAATTTTAAATTATTATCATCAATTATCGACTCTCTTTAAATTTTTACATGATATCCATTGTAAAAGGTTTTCCTGGATTCATAGGAGGCTAGGGATACAAGCCCTGCTTTTACCTTACCATTGATTTGGCTCTGCCACTCTCCATTACCAAGAATCGACGATGGTCACGCTTCTAATTATGGAGTTGGCAGTTGCCACCCTTATTAAAGAATCGGCCATTGCCGCTCTTCTATTTATTGAGTTGGCTTTAACCTCTCTCCTCATCTTTGAGTTGACCCCCCGTCACTCGCATCTTATTCGAGCTTGTTATTATCACTCACCATTTTTCCTTACGGGTTCGGTAGGTGTCTTGTTATTCGTAATCGACCATGGATAAAGGAATTCTCTCTTGATGCAAGTACTATGTTGGAAATCCGTCTAGTGATCAATGAAATATCATGGACGTAATACACTTTTGGTAGCAGCCCATGGGGCGACACGTAAATCCATGTTTCATAGGTAGTGGTGCACAAATTGATGCATGTAATCTGCAATGTCGTTGCATTACTTTCGGGATTGGATGTCAGAAATAGTCACTCCATGAACAAATTGCGTCACGTAATTCTTTCAAGCATGTGATGTGTGTGTCTTGGGGTAATCGCATAAAACCATGTTAAGCGTAGGACACGTCGGTGAATATCCATAGTATGGGATGCGGGTCGAGTCGTATAACTCTATCCATATTCCACATTGTGGCGATACACAGCTTATACTTTGCTAAGAGTGATACACAACTTATACTTTGCTAGGCATGCATCTCATATAGATTTCTTGTGCATTAATACCTCTTGTAGTTGTAAAATACTTGGCGTATTAGAACATTTATCTTGCTTTTATGAAACTCTTGAATTACTGTTAATCTTAAAGGATAACCATCACTACAAGTAGGGCATTGACCCTCTCCCAACCGTACAAATTATGCAAGTGACGCACAAATTGAAGACCTAATGAACATTCTCCCTAAGGAAGATTATGTTGAAAAAATGAGAAGATAATTTATGATTTACTTTTATACTTCTACTGCAAACTCGATGAGTGTAAGAAGTTTTCATTGGGAAGGCCTTTGGTTATTCTTTATACTCTGATGAAATATAATTAATACAGTTGATTTTATTCTTATGAATGTTACCTTCATGAATGTATCTGGATGTAAACCAAATGAAAAAAAATAAGGTGCGACTTTATAGCATCTAGTTTATGTATTATTAACACTCAGTTTTCTCGGGCACAAGTATAAACTCTGGCCGTGAAAATTTGAAATGTTACAGTTGGTATCAGAGCATGAGAATGAGATTGACTGGGCCTGAGGGGAGTCAACCACCATAAATTTTAAGTTACTAGGATTAACTCATGAACTAGATGACTATGTTTAAGGTTATTTCCTAATGGAATTAGGGAGTAGAGGAATTGGAAACCCATATTTAGGTTCCCCAATGGAATTATCAAGAGTAGACGTAGAATTTAGAAACTACAAATCTAAGTACCCTAGGGTAAACCCCCAAAATTCTTCAAACGGCCTCATTCTGGACTAAATATTATTTTTAAATAGGGCCACAATCAAGAAGAAATAGATTTCCCTTATGAGAATAGAGATTTCTTAATTTTTCTGGAATTTATGACTATTTCGAAGAAATTTTAACGTGTTGTAGAATCCCCACTAGATACAATAATTAGACATTTCATAAAATTTTAAAACTTTTTTGGTAAATCACTTAGGCCTCTAGAAACCTTCCCTTAAAATTTCGTCTCAATTGGATTTGTACAAAATTCTCTAAAAATCCAAGAGTAACATAAATTAGTAGAAATTGCTGCTGACAGCAAGCCAGTATACACCCCACAAGGGTGTAACACCCCCCAGAACATCAATCTTACCTCGTGTATTTTTTTGGAGCCTCAAGAATAAGGCATGGGTTTAAGTTCCAAATTTTGAGAGAATTGGACATATGGATTGGAAGATAAAATTCTTGAAGTGATAGACTGTCAATATAAAATGATTTTGGGCATTAAATGACGACACTAATGCTTTGGTTCAAACAATGAATGGATGATTGACCTATCCTTTATGCAACCTGAACTATCCATGGTCATCTAGTCCGATTAGGATCTCTGTCTTTCAGGATAAAATGAGGATTACTCCAAGGACATAGAGTGAATGGGACCATGGAGTTATGAGTAGTTGAATCCACATACCAAATCTCAGGGTCGAGATTTTTATTTAAGGGGGGTAGAATGTAGCAACCCGATTCATATGGCCAATCATGCACACTATACATATATATGTACCTCCCTCATGAATAATACATTGAAGACTTAAGCATGAAGAATCGGTGAGAACGATAGAAATGATTCTATTTCAGGTGGTACATTAGATAATTAGAGAATGTGGAAAAAGTGTGATGGGCCACATAAACTTATCCCTTACAAGGATATGAGATATTGTGACATCCCCTTGAATTTAGAACAATCGAGGTTACGGACTTATGGAACCATGTTACACAAAAAGTGCACAGTTTAACTCAAATTTTAGGTCCTAAATAATCGCAAATGACCCCAATGCCCTGACCAAGTAAAGGATCAAGACTTAGAGGGATTATGAATAGATACAAGTAAAACTTCCGTACTGCATAGGCGAAGGATCCATGTCTCAAACGGACACTCACTACGACCATTTATTTATATCACCCATAACACCGAAAATCCTTAGAGGAGTGGAATACAGCCTGGGAAATAAAAGTATTAAATTTTGGGGATGAAATTATTTTCAAGGGGGGTAGATTGTAACCCCCTGAACTTTTCAATACTCGAGCATCGAAAGTGCTCGAGCATTACCATAAGATTCAACGTAACATATACGTGGGTACACTACCAATTCAACTATCCCAACTTATACCAATTCCTTGACATGAAATCTAACCATTGGGAATGATCTCCATTCATAGATCAAGCCATCTGACCGTCGATTTAGAGACAGGACCATCCATCATATGATTTAACGTACATACCTTCCTTCAAATGAAGCATTGAATAACTCTATATCCTAATGATTTAAATATATGTTCTTTTGTAAGAATTGTTTAGAAACATTCCTACAACCATGTAGAACCTTTAGATTTCACAAAACCCTTAGATTAGTAATAATTACAAAAATGCCCTTAACCTAAACCCTGAATTCTAGATCATGGAGTTTCCATTATCCGATTGAGGTGAAAATTTATACCATGTCTAAGAATCCTAAATTAACTATACATGTCGAACTTCAACCATTAGATCATGGAATAAGTGGCTCAATCAATCGATCAGCCCCTTAACCATCGATTTAAGCATCCAGGAAGGGTCAGGGGTAATCCTAGTAGGGAATTTCCATTCAACGATGTCTATATGATCTTATGAATAGGTGGGATGACAAACAAACATCACTATAGGGCCTAGATAGGTTGCAATGATGGATATCACAAATGACCACTATTTCACGTAGCATGATCCACCTGATCCTTAGATATACTTCAAATTTGGGCTCAACCCCTTAAATTAGAGGGAGAAATAAATGGGCGATGTGGATCTCTCATGAAAACACATATGTGGGCCCCACCTATGATGCATGTGCAAAATTCATGTGTGCACTCGCTGTACACTAGTCCAAGGGGATCGATCAAACCAGCCTAACCCATGAAATACAAAGAAAGAAAGGGGATTTCTTTCCTTTTCAAATTTCCCGCCCTGTAATGAACGAACAGATGATGTTTGTTCGGATGTGTTGTGGTCCATCATCCATGATCGAATGACCGATCCAAATCATCCATCATGCGTCTGGGAGTAATCTAAACAACCCTAAAAGATTCCACACCATGCTCATCTGTACGAACTATCCGGAGCATAGGATCACCTCATATTTTGTTTCCTGGACCGAAATTTCACAACAAACCCAATGGAAGGATCAGATCTCCCGTATAGCTATTGTGGTGGACCACATAGACTCCAACAAGATCTAGGTTTCTCCCGCATCAACAGAGAAACCAGACTCCTCATGATTCTTTCCACGTTTGGGAGCTTGAAATCAACTGCACTCGTAAGACTCGGTTAAGTGGGTCCATTTGAGGTCAGATCATTGATCAGAAACGTCCATTTTAACCTTAGGATGAATCCGACCGAACCCAGGTTTTCTTTATTTCTAAACCCGATAAAAAAACAGACACATTCTCATCCGAAATCTGTCCAACACACAGTTTGATTCCCACACATAAGATAATCAACACATAGAACTTAGCTTCAATCCAAGCCATTCGAACCTGGGAAAAAGTAGCTCCAACCACTCCTAAGGAGTCAGATTGGATGGGTCAGATCCATTTCCATATGGATCTCAATCGTGTCGCAAACCGTCTCTCTTATTTCATTGTGTAAGAAATCAAGTTTTGTGTAAACAAGATCTGCAAAATTTTTCACAGAAGAGTCCAAAAAACTCATCACACCACTATAAAAAGTTATCATCATCCGACGGTTGAAAGGCACAAAATGAGAGGCAAAGAAGAGAAGTTGAGGAGAAGGAGATCTGAAGGTGAGAAGGATGGACAACCCTTGCAATACGTTTGACAAGAAGAGAGAAAGAGAAAGAAACAAAAAAGAAAGAAAGAGAGAGAAAGTTAGTGTGCTGAGTCGACTCACCGAGTCAACTTTTGAGCTATTACTCAACGAGATAATGAGTCCTATGATCTTATTAACATATATCAACTAACTGAAGATGAGGGTTTTATCCATTAAGCTTGTTTTAATTTAAGTTGATATATCTATCCTACCTTTTAGGCCTTCATGTTATTTTATCGCTCCTTTTACATACCTTTGTTGTAATTGAGTTGATGCATTTTATCTTGCCTTTACATTTGTCCTTTAGATGTCGTTTATTTGTCCTTAGATTTTCATGACTTTCCCTCTATTTTAGTTTTAAATTGTTATAATCAATTATTGACCCTCTTGAGATTTTTGCATGATATCGATTGTAAGAGGTTTTCCTGGATTCATGGGAGGCTAGGGATACAAGCCTCACCTTTGCCTTACCATTGATTTGGCTTTGCCACTCTCCATTACCAAGAATCGACAGTGGTCACTCTTCTAATTATGGAGTTGGCCGTTGTTACCCTTATTAAAGAATCGGTTGTTGCCGCTCCTCTATTTATTGAGTTGGCTTTAACCTCTCTCCTCATCTTCGAGTTGACCCTCGTCACTCGCCTCTTATTCGAGATGGTTATTGTCACTCGCCATTTTTCCTTAAGGGCTCGGTAGGTGTCTTGTTATTCTTAATCGACCATGGATAAAGGAACTCTCCCTTGATGCAAGTACTATGTTGGGAATTCCTCCTCTAGCGATTGATAAAATATCATGGACGTAATGCGCTTTTAGTAGTGACCCTTGGGGTGACACGTAAATCCATGTTTCATGGGTAGTGGTGCACAAATTGATGATGTAATCCACAACGCGTGTTGCATTACTTTTGGAATTGGATGTCACAAATAGTCACTCCATGAACAAATCGTGTCACGTAATTCTTCCAGGCATGTGTTGTGTTTGCCTTGGGGTAACCGCGTAAAACCATGTTAAGGGTGGGACACGCCGGTGAATATCCGTACTATGAGATGCGGGTCGAGTCGGATAACTCTAATCAAATTCCACATTGTGGCAATCGTTAAGAGTGATACACTGCATATACTTTGCTAGGCATGCATATCATATAGATTGCTTATGCATTGATACCTCTTGCAGTTGTGGAATACTTGACGTATCAGAACATTTACCTTTCTTTTATGAAACTCTTAAATTACTGTTAATCTTAAAGGATAACCATCACTATGAGTAGGGCATTGACCCTCTTCTAGCTATAAAGATTTTACAGGTGACGTACAAATTGAAAACCTAGTGAACATTCTTCCTAAGGAAGATTATGTTGAAAGAATGAGAAGACAATTTATGATGTAGTTTTATACTTCCGCTGCGAACTCGATGAATGTAATAAGCTTCCATTGGGAAGGCCTTTGATTATTCTTTGTACTTTGATGAAATATAATCAATATAGTTCATTTTATTCTTATGAATATTACCTTCATGAATGTATCTGGATGGTAACCAAATGGAAAAAATAGGGTGCGATTTCATAGCATCCAGTTTATGTATCTGTTGAAGATCGATCCTCATATTATGGATTAGATCGTTGTCCTTCTATGGACCCTGCTATATATAGGCCGATTATTGAGTGTGACCATGTTAGTATATGCACTGAGTATGTGTTAGTATAGTATTATGATTGTATATGGTCATGGTAAGGTTAATTGTTATATAAGACCCATTATGACCATGTGAGGCCCGTTGTGATTGTATGAGGCCCATTGTGATTATATGAGGCCCTTATGATGGTATGAGACTCATTACAATGGTATGAGATCCATTAATAGTACAAGGCTGTGTGATTGTATGAGGTTCATTGTGATTGTATAAGGCCCATTATGATTGTATAAGGCCCAATTGTGATGTAAGAGGCCCATCATATGTGTGAGGAGCATTATATGCGTGAGGCCCATTGTATGTGTAAGACCCACCATGTGTAGGTGATTATTTCACACCACCCATTCACCTATATGGCCATCTTATACCGGCCCCCTATGATGTATGTGATTGTAATCATGCTTGGTATACTTCATGATACATGCCCATATGCATCATCCACATGCTTGTTATGAGGAGTGATTGAGCATAACATGTGCCATTGGGCTGATTGTTTATGAGACTCCTTGAGAGATGGAGTTTTCCCACATGAGCACATGGTACGCGCAAGTTTGATAGTGACTGAATGGTATAACTCATGCATCTCGTATTTTGTGATATGACCACCGTACGCCCTAATGACACCAGGGCGGTAGCCTCCACAGGTATGTTGTGGATGGCCAGATGAGACACCGAAAATATTTGGTTCTAACATACGAGTGTGATAGATGTCCCTAGGTGAAAATCATTAAACCCCTGAGGCCAGAGAATGCCCTAATGTTTACACCGAGTGGATATATATGAGCGCATGATGGCCGTATACCAGTAGGCCTCGTCTTCCATTATATTGTGGTTGGTTGGGAGGAGGTGTAGCCTTACCTGCCTAAGGGAGTAGGTAATGTTAGGCTAAGTCTTACCAGCTCATAAATGGGTCCACTATCGACAAGCTGGGTCGATATTAGTAGGCTAATAGTGGGGTCTCTTTCACTTACCTAGTTGTGCACTTAATGGGACGGTAGGTGGTGTAGAGTGTATTAGACCCCGGTGATGATCCCAGAGAAGTATGGTACTAATATGTGGACTTACTGAACAGGATTTGCATACTCAGCATTTTACTCATTCATTCATTCATTCACTATCCACTCGGGCTGGTGGTGCGCAGCTAATTTGTTACGTGTACTCTCACAATGGCCATAATTTTGGCTGGGTATGCGACTAGCCTGAGATCAGGAGTTTACAACATCATGTCCATCTATCCAAATCAGGTATGGGCTAGTTTTGATAGAAGTCCCTTGTGATGGACCCCACAGCTTGCAATACTACGTACTATCATCCTGACTCCACTCTCTAGCTTGGTCATTTCTTTTGCACTGCATATTTCATTGCATCCCTAACACATGGCATTTGGTTTACCACCACCCCGCATTGTATAGTCGATTACATTGTATACCCTGATATTGTATGACTCATGGACTTGTCAGTATTTCTGCTTACTCTGATATTATATAACTCATGGACTTGTCAGTATTTCTGCTTACTCTAATATTGTATGACTCATGGACTTGTTAGTATTTCTGCCTACTCTGATATCGTATGACTCGTGAACTTACCAATATCTTTGATATTATATGAATTGTGGACTTATATTGTATACTTAGCACATGTTGCGCGCACACGTACACCACCCTCTAAGCTTTCTATAAGCTTATGTATGACTGTTGCGTGTAGGTGACGTTAGGTCACAACAGGATTGAGGCAGGAGTTTGTAGTAGAGCTTTATGGATATTTAATTATATACATGTATTTCCTTTCATCATTGTAATCAATGATTTATTTTAGTGGATATGTGATGATGATGTTACTCTTGTGATTTGGGTACACTTGTGGTTATACTCCTTTATAAAAAAATTACATAGAAAATCCTCCTTGTAAGATCCTAGGATCAGAATCTGGCGTATGGGCGCTGGGAGCCGAGAATGGGGTACTATGGAGGCTGTTGGCGCTGGATTCGATGATCAAAAATTTTATGAGCTTGGTTTCTTAGTTTAGGGCATGATAGGGATTCCATCACCAAACCATTCCTAAGAGATAATGACAAATAACAGGATTTACCAACCTCATAATCTCAAAGCAGGAGAATTTGAAGTTAGGAAGGATTCTATCACCTTACCATGCCCAAGGGACGATGGTGAATAACTGGACTTAATAATTTCATAATCTCAAATCAGGAAAAGAAGATACTCAAAGCTATTACAAATCTACTATAATTTGAGTCACAATAAACCATTAAAAACTGAAATTATTCCTTTAATATCAAATTAGAATCCGTGAAGTTCAACATAAACATGAATCAAAGTAATAGAAAGATCCTGTCATGGTAGAAGCTTTACCTCTTAGCCCTAGCTAAGAGGTTTAGCCAACCATAGACATGATTGGACCAAACTCTCTTAAGAAAAACACGAAAATAATTACGGAAGAAGAAGATAAACTCTTGGCTATAGCTCCTCCATCCTTATGCTCCACTCATTAAACCTTAAAAGATGCCTAGGAACATCCTAGGGAGCCTTATTTATAGTTTTGAAACTCCAACTTCGCACCTAGTTGGAAAATTCTACAAACCGCCTCAAATTTATGTACTTTGCTAAAATTAACTTTATTCTGCATAGTTTTCCAAAATAAACTTTACCCTGTGCAATTTTACAAAATAACCTAGAGTTTTAGAATATATTTTTTTAGGACGATTTCAGGATTCCTTTTGTTAGGCCCGTATCCTAGTCCGTACCGTTCCTTAGACTCCTATGATCCTCCTCGTCGAATTTCGGCAACCAGCAACCTATAATCGGTATTTATGTGCGACCTTAAGTCGCATCCCATAGATCTGAGTTGACTCGACCCGAGACTTGTACCATTGCGACCGTGCCATTGTCACGGTTCGAATGTCGTGTCTTGTGCACCTATGCTATACCCAGGCCAAGAGTTGTGGGCCCGTGTTTATTTCAAGAAAACGTCACGCATTGCGAATCTCGAGAGAATCTCTACCCGATCCATCACGTCAATTAATCAATACTAGTCAAGTACACCTCCCATCACAACCCATCCCTCTCTTACACAAGTCATCCCTAAAGTTAACCCTCATGTCACTCACACCCATCACTCATGCATCCCTTTTCATCCCATCACTTCCTCTCTCCCTCTAATTCTCTCCACCATTCCATGCTACCAAAAGAGTGGATTGTCCAAACTCTTCCTAAAGAGAGCTAAGTGTGGCCCACTTCCTACCCCCTCATCTCTCATCTTAGCCCTTCAATCTTCATCATCCTCCATCAAAGTTGAAGCCAAGGAGCTTAGCATTCTAAGGATCCTATAATATTAGCAATAGGTAAGTGTTTTGTAGGATTAAAGTAGTGATTTTGATGATGGGCCAAGTGGGGCCTACCGATTGATGGTATGGATCTCATTTTGGACACTCGGTGTGGCCGATGGTCCACCATGATTCATATGTTCATCCCATACGAGGCCATTCTCCATAAACCCCATCATAATATTTATTTTTTTTCCATTGTGAAAGGTAATCTAGACCTTGCATTTTGTTTGGAGGAAAGAGATCTCCACTGTTGATTTTTATGTTCTAGGGCTCTCATGATTTAGGACCCATTTTGATGTATGTATTGTATTTACATGGCCCATCTAGGGAGGGCTCATAGTGGCAGAGCCCCTCCCCTCCATTGCCATCTCTCTCTCTCTCTCTCTCTCTCTCTCTCTCTCTCTCTCTCTCTCTCTCTCTCTCCATGTGTTGTGAACCCCACTGTGATGTATGATCCACGTGTCCCATCCGTGGGGCCCACCTCGCTAGTGTCTAGTGGATAGGCCACCGCCTACCCATCCGAATGGACCTGGATGAAGGAAATCACAAATTTCAGTTTGATGCATGTGTGGGGCCCACCCACACGTGCTGCATCCAGCACGTAAGACCCACTATGCTGTAACGGATTGGCTGGAGTACCCTACACAGCCATATAGCTGCTATATTAACGTTAGCAAGTTCTGTGTGCATGATCATGAGATATGTGTTATATCCCAACCGTCCATCCACACCGTTCAGTGGTCTGGACGGAGGGACCCACCTTTTATGTATGTGTTTCGTACATGTCGTCCGTCCATGGATTCCATCCATGTGGTCGACCCTCATGTGATGCATGGTTTTTATCCACACCGTCCAGATCATGAGACCACCATGATATGTGTTTTATCCAGGCCGTCCAATAGGCCTGGACGTGAGGAAAATACAAATGGTAGCTTGATCCAAACCTTAGTGGCCCATCCACATGGCATCACTGATGTGTGTGTTATATTCACCGTCCAGTGTAGGGACAGTGGGTCCCACAACTTATACAGCTGTTGTATTGACGTTAACAAGTGTTGTGGGTCTAATCATGAGGTATGTGTTTCATCCTAACCGTCCATCTGTGTGGGGACTCCACCGTGATAAATGAGTTTTATCCTCACTGTCCATCTGACGGTGGATCCCACCATGATGTCAGTGTTGTATTCACATCGTCCATCCATTTTTATGGACTGGTGGGCCCACACTGATGTATATGTGTTCTATAAATGGACGGTGGGAACCCACCTATGATGTACGTGTTTCATCCACAACGACGCACACATGGGACCCTTAATGTATCTGTTTTAGCCCACACGTGAGTCCCACATAATGTTTGTGTTTCACATCCACACCATCCGGCTGAGGATGATGGGATCCACCGTGATGTATTTTTATTTACCCAGGCTGTTTAAGGCCAGCAAGCCCACTGCTGAAATGAGACCCATTTGTTGTTGTAATGAGGCCCATTTTTTATTGTAATGAGGCCCACCTGTTTATGTAATGAGGCCCAAATGTGATGTATTCGAGGTCCATGTTTGAGGTGAAAGTGCCCTAGTTTGTCAATTAGCGTGAGTGTTGAGTTGACTAGACAAAGAAGCTCCATAGGAGGATCAATTAACCGTTTGCCTCAATTGGATGAGGGCCTGTACTCGCCATAGGTAAATCATAGCCTCACATCCCATGTCCCAAAAAACCAAGTAATTAAAACCCTTAAAATTGATTAGAATATCATAGGGTTTTTGGGTTAGAAAACTTTTTATCAAACTTTAGAAAAATCTAGAAGTTTTCTTCCTCTATCGATTTATCGATAGAATGATCAATGTAATCGAAAAGTGCAATCGATGTCCTTGAAGCTCACTCAATATTATCGAAATAAGGACATAAGATGTCCAGCAGCCGCATATACCTCTGTACAAAATTATTGACGTATTGATAGCCTTATCGATATCATCAAAATTTAAAATCGAGTCTATCGAAGTTAACTCGATAAAATTGACATCATATATGTTGTGTCCAAAGTTTTGCTAAGGAAAATCATGATATCTTTGATATATTGAAGTACTCTTCGATATCCTCAGAATTCAAACTTCGATGATATCGGAAGCCCTTCGATGATATCGGATTGGACACTCTGTTTTCCAGCAATATTTTTAGGTTGTTTAATCTTGGATCGAGGCTCACTCGATAGAATAGATATTCAAATATCGATGATATCGAGTCTGGGTCGATTGCATTAAGAATGGACATAAATTGTTCAATAAGCTTAATTAGAAAATCCTTTGGATTTATCGATGCATCGACACAACTACCGATATCATTGACATTCAAATTCCAATGATATCGAGTGTACCTCTATCATACTTTTGACCTGAAATATTTCAAAGGCAAGTCTCTCTCATTTTTAAATGTCGAGGAATTGAACCTCGTGTCAATAAAATTGGAGTTCGAAATCTAATGACATCAACACATGTTTGATTTCCTCGACCAGTTGGCAAAAGGTTTCAAAAGCTTTTGACAATTGAGTTTCTGTCGAGCGGCCAGTCGATGCAATTTAGAGTATACGCTCAATGATATCAAACTCTGTCATAAATGTGACCATTTTATATTCGTTGGAACCTTTTACCTATTTATTGAGGGATTGTCTTCAGTTGCTAGTAGAGAGAAAATAGAGAGTGCTTTTGTGTGTTTAACCTTAGATCATATACCCTAAGCCTTCTCTCTCATGGAAGTTCATCCTCTAATCCACCCTCATCGTTGACATTCAACAGAGTGGATTGGGGAATGAACTTTCGCATTCAAGGATCCTTCAACTACCACCTTAATGGCAAATCATTAAGCTATCATGCCTTGAATGCATATATGATTGGAATCGCTCTATCTTCCTTATAGGAAAATATTTGAGAGTAGGATTCCATCATTACCGTGACCCAACCCGTCGCCATGTATTGTTACATCTTCTAAGTTGCGGTTCAAGGAAGTAGAAGATCCTCCATCTTCAAAGAAGGAGATCTTCGACAACATGCTAAATGGGGTTCATCTACTTATTTGTAAGTCATTAGAGTCCAAAGGACCCTTGTGATCATTCCTTTGTAGGACTGGGTCTAAGGTGTTTCTCACCCCTTGTAAGCCCTTGTAGGAGGCCTTTGCCAGGAGTGTATGTGGTGGGTGCTTTGTGTTGACCCTTGATCTGTAGAGAGCATAAACTGTTAGGTCCTTGGCTAGTGTGCCTAAAAGTGAGTTTTTTTTGTTGACCCTTGCTCATGGGAGCATAAACGTGTGCGGTTCCTTGAGTGGATCTTTGGCTAATGTGTCTAAAATTTGGTGCTATGTGTTGACCCTTACTCATGGGAGCATAAACTGTCAACCTAGGTATAGTTTGTACTGGTTAGAGGTGAACCTGATTTAAAACCTCCAGTTTGAAGTGAACCTATTGTAAAACCTCCTTAGTAAAATTTGGTACACTCAAGGGTTGAGTGCATTTACCGGGAGTGAAGTAGACAAGTAGTCGAACCACTATAAAAATGACTGTGTTTGTGATTGCTATTGTCTTTCATTCCTTATGTGATTATATGTTTTCATAGTTGATTATCTGAGATCATATTTCACACACATAGTCACATCCATCATAATCTCTGATTCACATCTTGTTTATCGTTTTAGTTGTATGATTAGATCCTCTACCAGGCTTGGAAGCTTGTAGAGTTACTCTTATGTAATCCTAATGAATGTTTACGGTTAAGATTAGAGTGATAGGCTTTCAAATTGTTATAAATTATTAAAAAGTCCTATTCACCCCGCTCTAGGACATATTGGCATATTCCTACTTCAATTAAAGTGGTCGTTACAGTAACTTCACTTGGTATCAGAGTGGGTCTCTCTGAAAGGGCTTCACTGCCTAGAGAGTGATCTTGACTGAAGTTGGTAATATGGCCAAAGGAGAGGGCTCATCGATTTCTAGATCTCCTATATTTGATGGATCAAATTATGCATACTGGAAGGCTACAATGCACTACTTTCTGAGTTCTTTGGATCATGATGTTTGGCATATAGTTGAAAGAGGATATGTGCCACCATTTGAACAGATAGTACTTGAAAATGGTATAACTATCTCCAAACCAAAATCTAAAGAAAAGTGGACAACATTTGATAAGGAAAACCAAACTGCTGAGGCTAAAGCTATGAATGCTATCTACTGTGCTGTGTCCCAAGATATTTTCAATCAACTCAATATGTGTGAGATAGCCAAAGAAGCATGGGACTTGCTGGAAACAACCCACTAAGGAACAAGCATGTGAAGAGATCCAAACTACAGCTCCTAACATTGCAGTTTGAAAGTCTTAGAATGGAAGAGCATGAGACCTTCATGGAGTTTTTCACAAAACTAAACATCATTTGTAACTCCATAGGTGGATTAGGTGAGAAAGTTCCGATCACAAAAATTCGTAGGAAAATTCTAAGATCATTACCAGAATGGTTCAATCCTTAAGTAACAACCATTGAAGAGTGTAGAAACATATATGAAATGAAAGTAGAAGAACTGGTAGGTTCCCTACAAACATTTGAACTATACTTCAAATAAATCCCAAAATCTAAAACCACTGTCCTAAAAACTTCAAAGAAGAGAACAAATGAGGACATTGAAATTGAAAGAGAAAATAAAGATGAAGAAGTCGCTCTAGTGGCACAACGGTTTAGAAAATTCTTTTAGAAAAATTGTGGCCTTCCGTTTAAAGGAAGAAAGGTGGTCAACAGACATTCTTCAAGTAATTTTGGTAAAAAGACTAAAGAACCACAATGTTATGCCTGTCAGAAATTTGTACACCTATCTACTAAATGCCCAAATAAAAAAACTAAGGGTAAAGCAATGGCTGCCACATGGGATGATATAGAAGAGTCTAAATCAGAATCTAGCGACTCTAAGAGCGATGGAGATTAGAAATCTTTAAAAATTCTTATGGTCTCCACTACTTAATCATTCCCATTGAAACTGAGAACGAGGAAGAACCACAATCCACTAAATCATTTCCATTAGATAATAATGAAACTGAAAAGGAAGAAGAAGAAGAAGAAGAACAGAATAAACTACAAGATGCTTACAATCAACTTTACATCCATAGCATCAACATTATTATAAGACTTGGAATATCTGAAAATAAAAAGGAATTGCTGCAAAAAGATCCGGATAAAACTTTAAAAATTAATAGACATCTAATTAATGATTTATAGCAATATCATTCAGATAATGATAGACTTGAAAGAATCAACACCTTCCTTAAAACTGAGTTAGAAAAACTAAACAAATAGTTGAGCTATTAAAAGACTAAAACATGCTCCTTTAAAATGAAAATCATACACTCCTATTTGATTTAGAAGAATTTAGAAAAATCGTTAAGCTAATCTATAAGTTTTCCCAGAGTGGTGAGAAGTTAGAAAAACTCTTAGGTATGGGAAGACCTAGAAAGGACAAGAGTGGCTTAGGATATGATAAATTTAAAACAAAAATTGAAAATACAGCAACAATGACTGAAAAATCTGCTGCTATAGGAAGTAACACAAGAACTACTCCAGTCTATCATTTATGTGGTGATTCGGGTCATTATAAGTTTGAATGCTTAACACCTATGAGGACACAATAGAATTCTGGTCAAAATCACTTTGGTAAATTCAAACCAACTAGAAAAATACAAGATGTCAGAAGCTTACCTAGGAGTTAAGATAAAAGAAATACAAATCCATCACCACCTAGAATGAATGACAGAATGAAGGAGTTATTGAATCAAGTGGCTGAGTTAAACAAGAAAACTAATTCTACCATAGTAAAAAAATTCTATCACAAAATGGATAGTAAAAGAAAAGAAAAGTCCAGATCATGCATCTAGATCTATTCATATGCCCTGAAATATTGAGCATGGAAAGACAAGTCCAGATCATGCAGCTAGATCTAGATAGCGGCTGAAATGATGCAATTTTTGTTGAACTCTTAATGCTATATCTAAGGTCTCTCACCTCATCTTTTCTATATAAACATCTTGATGTCTATAATTTTTGGTTGTACAATGCTTGTACAAAATTTTTGCTGTGTATGCTAGTTGATATAAAGAAATACTTTTCTACACATAGAAGATTGTTGATATGCTAATAAATGACAAATATATACATCTTCGATATATTTATCGATAATTCATGGGCTCTCTTGATTAAATCAATAAAGGATCGATATCATCGACACCTCTTTGGAATCTGAGAAGTCATATGATCGAGAATGTTATTGAAGGTAGTCTCAATAACATCAAATGGGGTTAATCGATATCATCGAAAAGATGTTCGATGATATCGAAGAGTGCAGCCCGATAAAAACGGTCGAGTGGGAAAAATCACATTTCCTTTCTAAAAAGCTTTTTTCTTTCCTTGCTCGTCCCCTCTAACTGGAGGTTGATCAGTGGGTTCAGGACACTCCTAAAATCAGGTAATACTCCTTCCATTCCTTCTTCACTATCAAGATTTCATCTTGGTCTTGTTAGGGTATTTCTTGATTTTCAAAAGAAATGTTGCTCCTTTATCTCCAATCTCTTCAAAACCCTTTCCATGAGAATCATAAAATGGGGAAGGAAAAAGGAAAATCGTCCAGGACTGGGGAGTCTTCACGATCATCCTGAAAGAAAGTTCTTGCTCCAAGGGAAAGGGCAAGAGTTACTGATTGTGGGACTCCCACTCGCTAGTGAACACGACCAATCGCACGCAGTGAGCCCCAATCCGGTGCTCCAGCGCCTCCCCCTACAAGAGTGAATCTAGCGCTAGCAAAGTACGCTGGGCGGAAGTTAATTTTTAAGAGAAGGGTCGATAAGAAATGTCTACAACCATATAATCTAGAACCCCTATTAGCCGAAATCGGATGGCTACCTCTACTCGATTTTGGGGGTCTTTGTCACTATGAACGGACCTACTATTTCTTTGCCGCTTGTCATTCGCTACTGTCTGATCCTTCGTCCATCATGGTTTCTGTTGATGGTGATGATGTAAAGATCACTCCTGCAGTGGTTGCCAAGATTCTTGGGCCTACACTATCACCGGTTGGTCTTCCTGACTAGGACCTGGAGAACCCTGAAACTCGGTCCATGGTTACCAAATTTCTCTGTCATGGTCGAGATATCCTCTGGTATCAAGGCAATGCACTAAAATTAAAGTTCATGGAACCTCGGTATCGTATTTTGCATTGCATCTTTGCCTTAAATATATATCCTAGAAGTACCAATCAGTCAGATCTCACCGGGTTCATGGCCATCATAGTTTACTTTATAACTATAGGAATCAAAATCTGCCTTCCTACCCTGATTGTTCATCGGCTGGTATATGTCATTCATACGTCTCGGGACGTGCATTTACCCTATCTTTGGATCATTAACTCTATATGAAATGCGATCGGCTTTTCCACGTCAAACAATCTAGAACTTCCCCTTCAACACTTCAACAAGAATAATATTAGAAGGATGGATTTGAAGTTCCATAAATTTTCTAAAGACGAGGAAGGGATTCAAGAAGAAGGCGAACGTGGTGAAGGGGATGCTCCAACAAAAGGTGCTGAGATGGTTGAGGGTGACCCTCTTGCATCTCAACAGGCTCCACCTCCATCCGACCCTGGTCATGCAAAATGATTCAAACTACATCAGGACCGAATTGGTGCGATACGGTGAGGTGTAATCCAGCTGAAGGAGTCAACCAATGCATGATTCAATGTACTGGAACGTTTGGTGCATGGGGTGCAACAGTCCGTCCAGCAATTGGTTGATCTGCTCACCTATCATTGGGATGACACAACATCGTCCTCCTCTGCTCCTCCACCTTAGTGAAGACGCACTCTTCTCTTATATGCGCGTATGGGCATCTGTATCTTTTTGAATGCCCTACGATTCCATGAGTGTATGTGATACATTACTAACCTACAAAGTCTGACATTTTTTTTTTGGTTGTTGATGTGCCCGTGGATGGGCTCAATACTGGTGGTTATTTTGTTCTTTTTAGGTGCCCATGGATGGGCTGAATTTCATTTTGGTATGGGATAAATTATTATACTATTGCCAATCTTTGGCAATATATGTATATTTTCGATACTTTTGGATTATGGAAATTTATATATCATCGATCTTTAATGTCATTCCCTGTTTTATCTGGTTATAGCTCCAATGGTGTGTGATGTATGTGATGTTTTGATCTTTCGATTATCTGCTTATCTCACTGCTCTACTTGGTCTATTGTGCATACATGGTTCTGTACTGAGATGTTTTACATCTACCTACTATATATATATATGCTCCCTGAATTTTGGTTCTCCCCTAGTATCTAAACTTCAGTCAATATCCACTACTATGTTATCCTTTACAAATGACTAACAAAAAGGGAAAGAACAAATCCACACCCTAATGAAACAAATTATGTGTATCTGCTTGTGAATGGTGATGCAGGTGTTAGGGGGAGCAACTGCAAGGAGAAAGGGGAAGTGGAGTTTGTAGTTAGGGGGAGCAGCTTCTAAATGTCTATGTATATAAACTAGATAGCATTGTACAACTGTGTAAAGTTCATGTACACACAATTTTAGGGTGTCTGTATAGTAGTTGTTCTAGGGTGTTTTGGTATTTTGTCACGTAATTGACAAAGGGGGAGATTGAAAGTGCCCTAGTTTATCAATTAGCGTGAGTGATTAATTGACTAGATAGAGAAGCTCCATACGAAGATTAATCAACTGTCTGCCTCAACTGGATGAGTGCCCAAACTTGCCACAGGTAAATCATAGACTCAATCCCATGTCCCAAAATACCAAGTAATTAAAACCCTTAAAATTGATTAGACTATCATAAGGTTTTTGGGTTAGAAAACTTTTTATCAAACTTCAGAGAAATCTCTAAGTTTTCTGCCTCCGTAAATTTATCGATAGATTGTTCGATGTAATTGAAAAGTGTAGTCAATGTCCTTGAAGCTCACTCGATATTATCGAAATGAGGACATAAGATGTCCAGCAACCGCATATACCTCTAGATAGAATTATCGATGTATCGATAGCTATATCGATATCATCGAAATTTGAAACTCAAGTCTATCGAAGTTGACTTGATAAAATCGATATCATATATGTTGTGTCCAAAGTTCTAGTAAAGAAAATCATGATATCTTCGATATATGGAAGTACTCCTCGATATCCTCAGAATTCAAACTTCAATGATATCGGAAGCCCTTCGATGATATCGGATTGGACACTCTGTTTTCCAGCAATATTTTTAGGTTGTTTTATCTTAGATCGAGGGTCACTCGATAGAATCGATATTCAAATATCGATGATATTGAGTTTGGGTCGATTGCATTGAGAATGGATATAAATTGTCCAACAAGCTTAATTGGAAAATCCTTTGGATTTATCGATGCATCGACACGTCTACTGATATCATCGACATTCAAATTCCAATGATACCAAGTGTACCTCGATCATACTTTTGACCTGAAATATTTCAAAGGCAAGTCTCTCTCATTTTCAAATGTCGAGAGAAATTGAACCTCGTGTCGATGAAATTGGAGTTCAAAATCCGATGACATCGACGCATGTTTGATTTTCTCGACTAGCTGGCAAAAGGTTTCAAAAGCATTTGACAATTGAGTGTGTGTTATCGAGTGGCCAGTCGATGCAATCGAGAGTATACGCTCAATGATATCAAACTCTATCATAAATGTGACCATTTTATATCTGTTGGAACCTTTTACCTATTTATAGAGAGCTTGTCTTCAGTTGCTCATAGAGAGAAAATAAAGAGTGCTTTTGTGTGTTTAACCCTAGATCATATACCCTAAGCCTTCTCTCTCATGGGAGTTCGTCCTCTAATCCACCCTCATCATTGACATTCAATAGAGTCGATTGGGGAATGAACTTCCACATTCAAGGATCCTTCAGCTACCACCTTAATGGAAAATCATTAAGTTGGAATGCCTCTAATGCATAGATGATTGGAATCGCTCTATCTCCCTTATGGGAAAATATTTAAGAGTAGGATTCCATCATTATCGTGACCTAACCCGTCGCCATTATTGGTACATCTTCTAAGTTACGGTTCAAGAATGTAGAAGATTCTTTATCTTCAAAGGAGGAGATCTTTGACAACGTGCCAAATGGGGTTCATCTACTTATCTGTAAGTCATTAGAGTCCATAGGACCCTTGTGATCATTCCTTTGTAGGATTGGGTCTAAGGTGTTTCTCACCCCTTGCAAGCCCTTGTAGGAGGCCTCCGGCGGGAGTGTATGTGGTGGGTGCTTTTGTTGACCCTTGATCTGTGGAGAGCATAAACTGTTAGGTCCTTATAGTAGGTCCTCGACAAGTGTGCCTAAAAGTGGATTTTTTTGTTGACCCTTGCTCATGGGAGCATAAACATGTGAGGTTCCTTGAGTGGATCCTTGGCTAGTGTGTCTAAAATTGGGTGTTATATGTTGACCCTTACTCGTGGGAGCATAAACTGTTAGCCTAGGTGTAGGTTGTACTGGTTAGAGGTGAACCTGATTTTAAACCTCCGGTTTGAGGTGAACTTGTTGTGAAACCTCCTTAATGAAATTCGGTACACTCAAGGGTTGAGTGCGTTTGCCGAGAGTGGAGTAGACAAGTAGTCAAACCACTATAAAAATGACTGTGTTTGTGATTGCTATTGTCTTTCATTCCTTATGTGATTATATACTTTCATATTTGATTATTTGAGATCACATTTCACACACATAGTCACATCCATCATAACCTCTAATTCACATCCTATTTATCTTTCTAGTTTGTATGATTGGATCCTCTACTAGGCTTGGAAGCCAGTAGAGTTACTCTTATGTAATCCTAATGAATGTTTGTGGTTAGGATTAGAGTGATAAGATTTTAAATTGTTATAAAATATTAAAAAGTCCTATTCACCCCCTCTAGGACATATTGGTAAATTCTTACTTCAAGTAAAGCGGTCATTACCATAATCTCATGAGGCCCAAAGGGGATGTATTTGTGGACTGTATATGTAAGCCCCGTATCATAGACCGTACAGTTACATAGACTTCCGCGGTCTTCTTGGTCAAATTCTACCAACTTTCGACCCTTAACTGGCATTTGAGCGCGACCTTAATTCACATGTCGTCAACCCGAGTCGACTCAACCTGAGACTTGTATCCTAGCAACCGCGCCGTTGCCGTAGTTTCGATGTCGCAACTCGCGTGTTGATCCAATACTCTGACTAGGAGATGTGGGCCAGCATTTGGTACGAGGGAAACACCACGGGTGTGAAAACCCAAGAGAATCTCTACGACTTGTCACATCAATCCATCAATCTCAACATGTTAAGTACATGTCAAGTACACATCACCTCACACCCATCCCCAAGCAACTTCCAAAGTTAAAAGTTTTCTTACACCACCCATACCTTTCTTACACCAAAAACTCCAAAAGTCAAAAGGAAACTTACACACTCATCCCTCTCTCTCCCATCCATCACTCTACCACATCTCTCTCTTTACAACCCTCTCTCTCTCATTTCCCAACATAACTCCAAGCAACCAAGAGGTGCTCACGTCCAAGCCCTCCCATGGAGAGAAAAATGCATGTGTGAGGCCCACCTTTCCATCCCAAGATTTCTCATCCTAGGCATCCATTTCTCATCTTCCTCTATCAAAGAGAAGCACAAGCAGACTGACATTCCATCGGACAAAGAAAATCAAGCGGTGGGTGATATTAGATTTTATTTTCCATTTTTATTTTGATTTAAGGGTCCATCTATGTGGGACCCACCTTTATGTAGGCCTTGTATCAGAGAGGGGCCCATAGTGACAGGGCCCCTCCATCCTTGCCGATCTCTCTCTCTCTCTCTCTCTCTCTCTCTCTCTCTCTCTCTCTCTTTCTTATGTGTTGTGGGCCCCTCACTATCATGTATGATCTGCACCATCCCATCTGAGGGGCCCACCTTGCGGTCCATCTTTGGGTGGGCCTGGATATAGGAGAACACAAATATTAGTTTGATTAAAAAAAATGCAGGTGGGCCACGTCCCTCTGGGACCCACCATGATGTTTGTGTTACAACCACACGTTCGGTGTCAAGGCTAGACGCTGGCCAGTGACACCTAGCCCCACAACTCAACTGGCAGGCTGCATGGAGACACCTCGTTTCAACACTTAAGGTCTTGGTATCGATCCCTGCGGAGGTAGCTAACATGGAGTATGTGTACTGACGTGGGTGTACCAATAGTGAAGTGTGTGTGTGACGGGGGGGGGGGTCCATGGGACCCACCCACACCGTCCATCTAGTTTGGCGGGCCACACCATGGTGCGCGTGTTTTATCCTGATTGTCCACCATCCAGGGATGGTGGGACCACATCCATGTGGGGCCTTCTTTTGTGCACGTCCAAGCCTAGATCCTTAGCTTAAGTGGTTGGCTAAGTGAAAGATACATCATTTCAATGTTGGGGTCATAGGCCCGTGGGACCCATCCAAACCGTTCGTCCGTTTACAGATCTAAGTCATTCAACTGGTGGGACCTACTGTCCACTCATGTCAGCAAGGTTTGTGGGTACCCACCGTGAAGTATGTTTTGTATCCAACCGTCCAGCATTTGCTGGACGTATGTTGGATGCTGGTAGGCCACCCATGTGGCACCACCCCATGATGTATGGTGTACATCCACACCGTTCATATTATGGTGGACAACACCATGTTTGCAAGTGGGGAATGGACGGTGGGCCACACCAATGTATGAATTTCATCCAGCGGTCCATCTATCGGGATGCTGGTGGGATTTATTTTAAAGTACTAATAATAATAAATAAATAAATATTATATATATATGGGTTGAGGTGGTTGTCTATACGTGTGTGTCCCACCTGTTTTGTGAAATGGGATGGGTTGGTGTACGTGTACAGTAGCAGTTTAGCTACTGTATTGACATTGCCTAGTAATGTGGGACCCACCTTTGCTTCCTTGTAGCAGCAAAAGCTGCACGTGCATATTAAATATAATATTATATATTATATTACAAAATATCTAAAGGTGGGCCCTATGAGGAACCCACCTTTGCCTTATAAAATGGGCAGCGGGCTGCACGTGGAGGCCCGCTTGGTGTATGGGTTTTGCACACGCCGTCCGTCCGACGGTGGGACCCACTCCCTATGTATAGGCTTTATCTACACCGTCCCCTATTTGAACGGTGGGGCCCACCATGATGCAAGTGTTATATCCATGCCATCCAACCATTTGTGAAATCATTTTACAGCATGGGAAGATAGTGGTGAATCATATCTAAAGTTCAAGTGGACCCTACCATTTAATAGTAGACAGTGACATCCCCCGTTTAAACTTCTAGGGCCGTGGTGGTTTCTAAATAAGTTGATATTATTTTCACTTCATTTATCTCTATGTAAACTTATGAATAGGTCGGATCTTAAATATACATAAGGTTTAGCATAAAGGAGGTCCATCAGTGTGGCCCATTTGATATACATGAAGCCCATTAGTGTGGCCCACGTAATGCGGCATATGTGATGTGGTCCACTTGACATAGGCAACCCATTGAGATATATTTGAGGCCTAGGTGCGAGGCCCACTTGATGTGTATTCGAGACCCGATGCGATGTATGTGAGGCCCACGAGCGAGGCCCAATGTAATGTATGAACGTGGTCGTTGCATTATTTATGAGTTCCTCATGAGGGTCAATCCCTGGGAGCATTGATGGTTTGACGTCCACATTGTAAGTATAATGTTGGTTAAATGTTCGCATTACGACTCTCCTTAGGGCCCATTGATAGGCCCGTACTTATTTTATGTAGGCCATCTAGGCCCATCTGCATTGTAAGGATAGTTCATTACTTTATTACATATTTAGTATAGTTCCATGACTATGATCATATGCATCAATGTATGCTTGATATGAGAAGTGACAGATCATAGCATATGCCTTCGGGCAGATTATTTATGGGCTCTCGGTTAGGCGGTGTTTCCCTACATCAGCACATGATATGTGTAGGATTGTTGCATGACTGGATAGTGTGATTCATGCATTTCGCATTGTGTGATATGGTTACTGTACGCCTTAACGACATCAGGATTGTGGCCTCCACAGGCATATCATGGTTGGCAGGATTACATACTAAAAATCTTATTCTACATGGGGTGCTATAGATATCCTTGGGTGAATGTCCCTAAACCCTTATGGTACCAAGAGGTTTCTCCAACGTCTAGACCGACTGGGTGCATGAGCGCCAAGTGCCGATTACCAGACGGTCATGCCTTCCACTGTGTCGTGGTCCGTTGTAAGGGGGTGCGGCCTTACCTGCCTGAGAGGAGGGGCAAAGCTATGTTGAGTTTGACCAGCTCAAGGAATGGGTACATTATCAATGAGCTGAGCCCGATATTGACAGGCAGATAGTGAGGTCTCTTCCACTAACGTTATTGCGAGCGATGAGGCAGCAATCCAGTTTATAGTGTACTGGACCCCGGTGATATTTCAGAGTTGAGCTGTATTGATAAGTGGACTTAGATGAGGATTTATATGCTTGAGTTACATCTTGCATGGCCTTGGCATTGTCGACATCATTCATGCCTTGCATTGCATGGCCTTGGTACGACCAATAGTATTCATGGATCTATCAGGTTATTCTGCATTACTCTGATATTGCATTAATCATATTACTACCTTGCATACACACTTTCACCACCCTCTAAGCTTTTTATAAGCTTATGCATGACCATTGCGTGCAGGTGATGTTGGATCGTAGCAGCACTGAGGCAGGAGCGCATATCAGATTAGCTTGGAGCTTTTGTCTATCGTCATTGTATTTCCCTTTATGCTCATTGTACTTGTAAAATTTTTTATTATAATGAAAATGTAATAGAGTTTTTAATTATTGTTTGTGGGTTATGCCTTTGGTTATACTTGTTACGAATCAAACTAATGTTGAAAATCCTCCTCGTAGCATTCCAGGATCAGAACCTGGTGAATGGGTACTAGGAGCTGAGAATGGGGTTCTACGGAGGCTATCGGCACCAGATTCGGCGATCAAGAATTTTTTGAGCACGATTTTTGAGTTTGGGACGTGACAGAAGTTGGTATCAGAGCATAACTTGAGAATAATCAAGAACAACATTACATGTCTGCTATGAGTTTTGAATGACTAAGTCTCAAAGTTTGGATAGCTTAGCGACCTTCAGTTATAGACACTTAATGTCCATGCCTTCGAGAGTTTTCAAAGTTGATAGACGCCTTTACGCTTTCTTGTAGGACAAGATGCCTAGGAGAGTGACCCGATCGACTCTGGCACCACCACTTGAGACTCCCGCTTCACCACTTATAACTCCTGCACTACCACCTACGATCCTCACTCCACCACCAGAGATTCATACTGCCCAGCCTATGAATACGGCTCCTCCACCAGAGACCAGTGCGAATCCGACCATATCCGTGAGGGCCTCCCAATTACAGCAGATGTTGCAAGCTGTGATAGCTACACTTTAGGGACAGGACAGGCACCCAATCGTTTCGCTGACCCAAGCAGAGCAGGAGTGCGCGAGCAGCCTCCTTCGTGAGTTTCGACTGCTCGATCCCCCGTGTTTCCAGGGTGAGCCACACGCGACCGTAGCTAAGAGATGGCGCGTCGATGTGGAGAAGAAATTCGATATGATGGGATGCATGACTGAGCAGCGAGTTTGATTAACCGTATTTCTTCTCCATGGTGAGGTTGAGAACTGGTGGACATCAGTCTCCCTAGCAGCAGGCCCTGATTTTATGTGGACCTAGGAGGATTTTGTGGACTGGTTTGACCGATAGTATTTTCCAGATCACATCCGACGCGGCTTTCTTTATAGCGCTATCCAGATTTGTACTATATTTGGTAGATAATGAGGAGTGGAGAGCCCATCGCTTCGAGGATGGTTTGCTTTATGGTATTCGAGGTCGTGTTATTGGGCATGAGCTCCCAACTTTCGAGGGAGTGGTACGGAAGGCCTAGATTTTTGAGACTTAGTGGGCCAGTTCTCAGTTTGATCGCGGTCAAAGGAGAGATCGGAAGAGGCAAGTTCCTTTCAATGACTCCCAATAACATCGACCACAGCAGCAGAGGCATACAACTCTCCCAGCCTTCCGATCACCAGCAACACCTCTAGCACCACCTCCGAGGTAGTTCATCGGTACCTGTTTTAGGTGCGGAGAGACGGGGCACCGTGTATGGGAATGTCCTCGCCTCCAGCAGCAGCAGCAGCAGAGAGGTCCATAGAAGCCTCCACCACTACAGTAATAGAGACCCCCACAGCAGCGGCGACAGTAGCCCCCACCACCGAGGCCACCTCAGCAGCAGTATCAGTACCAGCCTCCGAGGCCACAACAGCAGAGGCAGCAGTTTCGACCGCTCAGCGACCCCAGTAGCAGCAGTAGCACGCTTAGAGGGGACAGGCACCTCCCAAGCTGGCTCAGGCTAGGTTCTAGCAGCTCAACAAGATCTGCAGTCATCTGGAGGGGTCATCAAGGGTATTCTTTTAGTCTCTTCATGCATTTTACATGTATTGTTTGATTCTGGTGCATCACATTCTTTTGTGGCTGAGAGTTTCTGCCGATCGACTGGTTTGCTATTGGAGTCTACTCGTGAGGGTCTGTCAGTATCAACTCCCTTGGGGAAGAGTACAGTGTTGGGCCGATTTTTCTCATCTTACCCTGTTCTAGTTGGGGATACCTTTTTGCCTGTCGATTTATTTGTGTTGCCGATGTCCGAGTTCGATGTTGCCAAGTACTGCGCCATATTAGACTGCTCCGCGAGGACAGTCACGTTCTGTATATCCGGTGTGCTGCAGTTTTAGTTCATTGTAAAGCCTAGAGGAGAGCCGTTGTCTTGTTTGATGTCATGTGCCATAGAGGAGCCCATAGCGGTGAGCATCGACTAGTTGCCCATAGTTTGAGATTTTCTCGATGTGTTTCAGGAGATTCTAGAATTATCGCCTTGTCAACTCACCGAGTTTCAGATTGATCTCATGCCTGGTACCACGCCTATTTCGAAGACCCCATATCGTATGACACCGTTGGAGTTGCATGAACTGCAGAAGAAGTTGGAGGAGTTGCACGAGTTGGGCTTTATCTGTCCAAGCAGTTCACCGTGAGGAGCGCCGGTACTCTTCGTCAAGAAGAAGGATGGCTCGTTGAGGCTCTGCGTTGATTACCGCGAGCTCAATAAAGTCACGATTAAGAACAAGTACCCACTCCTGATGATTGATGATTTATTTGATCAGATGTAGGGTGCACAGTTCTTTTTGAAGATCGACCTGCATTCCGGTTATCATCAGATCCTGGTCCGAGAGGAGGACATTCCGAAGACAGCATTCAGGACGTACTATGGTCATTTTGAGTTTCAAGTCATGTCCTTCGGATTGACCAATGCACCCGTGGTTTTCATGCAGTTGATAAACGAGGTCTTTTGCCCATATCTCGATTAGTTTGTTGTAGTCTTCATCGACGACATTCTGATCTATTCGAGGACCCATGAGGAGCACGAGCAGCATTTGAAGATTACTTTATAGACCCTCCATGCACACCAGCTGTACGTGAAGTTGGAGAAGTACGAGTTCTTGCAGGAGGAGGTGAAGTTCCTCGGTCACGTGGTGACGAGGGAGGGCATTGCAGTCGACCCTTCGAAGGTAGAGGGAGTGCGTCAGTGGGGCCAGCCCACGACCACGTTCGAGATTCACAGTTTCCTTGGGTTGGCAAGCTACTACCGGCGTTTCATTAATGGTTTCTCTTGTATTACAGCCCCATTGAACAGGTTGACTCGGAAGGGTGCAGAGTTTATTTGGAGTGATGCCTGCGAGTAAGCATTTATTGAGTTGAAGGACCATCTGATGTCCACTCCTATCCTCACTCTTCCCTCGGGGAGTGACGGATTTATTGTATTTATCGGTGCCTTGCATATTGGTTTGGGTGTTGTCCTGATGCAGCATGGGAGACCAATGGCCTTTGCGTCTCGTCATCTCAAGGTCCATGAGTTGAACTACCCCACACATGATTTGGAGCTGGCTGTAGTTGTCTTCGCACTGAAGGTGTGGAGGCACTATCTTTATGGGGTTAGGTTCAAGCTCTTCTCCGATCACGAGAGCTTGAAGTATCTCTTCTCGCAGTCTAAGTTGAATATGAGGCAGAGGCGCTAGATGAAGCTCCTGAAAGACTATGATTTCGATCTTTAGTACCACCCGGGCAAGGTGAACATGGTGGCAGATGCCCTCAGCTGTCAGCCACGAGGCCTAGTGGCGCATATGATGATTTAGGAGTGGCGAATGCTTGAGGATATCACAGAGTATGATTTTGAGTTCAGCTTGCAGTTTCTATCATGCAGTTATCGAGCCTGTCAATTCAACCCTCTCTTGTCGCAAGGGTGATCAAGGCTCAGCAAGCTGATGAGTCGTTGCAGAGTTATATGGATGAGGCACATCTGAGAGTCAGGAAGATTGGTAGATTAGTACAAATGGTGGACTCCATTTCAAAGACCGATTATGTGTCCTAGATATTCCTGAGTTATGCAGAGATCTTATGACCGAGGTACATCGATTGCAGTTTTCTATCCTCCCTGGCTTGACGAAGATGTACCGTGACATGAGGTGACAGTTGTAACATCCCGAAAATCGGGGGGTCGAGCATAAACTCCACTCCCGAGTTCCAGAACATCACTTATGCAACATTTTCAATGATAGATGAATGTCGGCTATAGTAGTGCATAAAACATGAAGTGGATTAAGCCAAAACAGCATATCATACTCCAGAGACAATTAAGTTTCTCAAGCGAAAGACTGTGATAAATATATAAAATGTATAATTGATTGTAAGTCTCCAGAGTGTGAACATGTTACCAGGTTAAATATATACATGTATACTCCAAAAATGGAAAGAAAAGAATATACATGGGTATTTAAATGAAAGACAAAATACCAAGTATAGTGGCATCTAATCAATAACCCTGTAAACCCATCGATCAGAACCTGCATAAAGGAGAAAACCTCCTCATCATCATAAAGTCTGGCTCTACTTCGCAAGCATCGCCATCATCTGAAACTAAAACAGGGACTGTTTGGTGTTGCAAATACGGTCCCGTAACGTGGGAGTGAGTAGCTAACTCAGTGAAAACTATACAACAAAGGTTAACATGTTATCAATTCAATCAAGTAGTAATTATAAGTCAGTACAAGAAATCATGTCCTACCTACTCTTGTTAATGCGAGAATGAATGAGATAATGATGCACGCCCTCACCACAAACTTCCTCATGCGACATCATCTAATGATCGCGGCATGAATCACTACCACTGTGCTCTCACACCAACACCAATGGCACTTGCAGTGTCATGTCATAGATATGATTACCAAGTTCTTATTAGTCCTTTTCATGCTACAGTATTGGGAAGCTAAGACACTTCCCTTATATCATTACCCAAACATTGATCCATTCTAGGGTCGTCAGTCCTAGGAAATCTCATACGAGGTTATGGTTCTGGGTCACTACAAGGGCTGTTGCGTGTAATCATTGCTCCACTCCCCCATCACCTTATCAATATAGGCCTATTTATATCCTTAAGACTGCATCAAGACTCATCGCCCCTATACGATGTCAGGATAAACTCAAGGTCACTACAGAGGGCTGCCTAGGCTGTTGTGCACAATCGTTGCTCCACTCCCCCATCACCAAACAGTGTAGGCCGACAACAAGAATATAGTGTCTCATACCACCATAATCTGCTCAGAGTAGGGTGCTCACTAGTCATTATGGGGAGGTTTGTGGCCCCAGCATAGGCCGACATCTCGACCATGGTATCCCATACCACCATGCCCGGCTCATGAGTCTTAGGGGATCATGGTACCATGGTTTAACGGGAGTTTCACTGGTAAGCTCGGTGCCTTAGATTCAAACAGTTACGACCAAACATGGTGAACAAACATCGGTCAATCAGGTTAGTTAATAAGCTCAACTAGACCAATTGTACGTTGAGTTGAACGACATTGAATGCATAAGCAGTCCGTGTGGCCTAACCACTGCCGAACATCCCAAGCATGACTCAGATTTGCTAAACTCATCCTGTGTGGTGAAAACAACCTCAACCACCATTTACAGAATGATTATCGATTACGTATTAGGGGAAATCCTTTCGTCAAAGGGTTATTGCCCATACAACAATCATATATCCATGACAATTAGTCATGGCGAGCACGAAAGCAAATTCCATACTCATTCAATCATTTTCACAAATACTTAGGCTACACATACTAAATACATATCATACGTTGGCATATCATGTATTTGGACTAAACCTTTAGCCCAGGAGTTGTTACACATACATCTAGCATACATAGACAGCAGTTAATCATGGAAAACACAAATTCATATTTCATATGTATACGGTTTTTTTTATAAATATGAGGAATACAATATATTCAATATAATTAACGCATAAATGAAAAATGAAACGGACAACACTTTATACATGTGAAACAATATCCTAAGCAAGAATAAATTATTACTTAACATTGAAAGTCTTGAAACCATAACCTAAACGTATATAGTCCGCACCTTAAACCAGAAAACATGTATAAGATGTGATTCAGACAATAAGTCTTTGTTAACGGCGGATACGCTACCTATGGCATGAAACAGGTTAGCTACAACTATACTACAGCTAGTCTAAGCTTCAAAATAAGTTAGAGTTGAATTTCTTACCTAGGAATAGAGTCAGAAATGCCAGAATAGCGATACAGATAGGTGGATTAGGCACATAATAAAGCTGGGAAGAATCCCAGGAAGAATCATGAACTTCTCCCTACTTTCTCTCTCTTTTCTCTCTTCTCTCTCCTAGGGTTTCTCTTAAATTCGTATGGAGCAAATGAGAGAGGGTTTAAGGCCTTTTTATAAGCCTAAAAGTGACAAAAATAGACTTGTGGCCAAGGTATACTTAGGTTATAACCAAATCGGGTCTGTTCCGATCCAACGGAGCACTTCTAGAGGTCCTGTTACTAAATTCGATCGGACTTAAGCTCACTAGTATCGGATCTTTAGTAATTTAAGTTTTCAGTCTGATCAGATTTTCAGGTCGTCCATGGCGGACCAGTTTAAATTCAACGGTCCCCGAACTTCGATCAAGGCCACAAGTACTTGGACATGTAAGGTCCAACTTTCCTGATCCGAGGGTAAAATTTGGTCGAATTCCAATGGTTAGAATGCTTAAAAATAACGCACAAGTGAACCGTGCCAGATTTCATAATAATATAATTAATTTTCTAAAAATCTCCATTTTCTCACCCCTTCACTCCGGACGCAAGAAAATGGTGTCAGGACACCGGTTGGGTTTGATTTTTGAAAGGGTGGTCAAGTCTAACTAAGCGGTCGTAATGGTCTGAGATTATAAATATCAAACTTTCGACGTGCGGTCCAGGTCCGATACGAAGTTTCCAAATGATCTTGAGGGCAACTGGGCTTAGAGATTGATCCTAGATTTCAGGGTAAGATAACGTCAATGATTCTATAGGTTCTGGGTCTTATAGATCGTATTGAAAGTTATTGGTGCTAGTTTTGCAGGAAAACTAGTGTAGCGCTAGTTAATACACATTAAATTTTTAAAGAATTTAGTCCTAAATGGTTTCTTTGGCTTTGGAATTGGGTTCTGAGAGGTTACCAAGGTGTTATAGTTGATCCATTGCCTAAGGACGTCTAACTCCAGGTAGGCAAAAATCTGAGGTGTTACAACAGTATTTTTTGGCAGGGATGAAATGTCAGATCGCCAGTTTTGTGGCTGAGTGTGACACATGCCAGCGTGTCAAGGCCGATCATCAGACAACCCCTATTCTATTACAGCTGTTGAGCATCCCGATGTGAAAGTGGGAGCATGTGTCAACAGATTTCATTATAGGCTTGTCGAGGACTCAACGTGGTCATGACGACATTTGGGTCGTTGTGGATCATCTGACGAAGTCGGCACATTTCCTTGTGATGCATGCGACTTGGTCTATGGACCGGCTTGCGAGGTTATTTATAGAGGAGATTGTGAGACTGCATGGTGTTCCAATCTCGATCATTTCTGACCGAGACTCGAGGTTCACATCTCAGTTTTGGGGGAGCTTCCAACGAGCGATGGGGAATGACTTACAGCTCATCACTGTGTACCATCCGCAGAGCGATGGCCAGACCGAGAGGGTCAACCAGATCCTTGAGGATATGCTTAGGGCCTGCACAATTGATTTCGGGGGTAGCTGGGATGAGCATCTTGGCTGAGTTCGCATACAACAATAGCTATCAAGCAACCATCAGCATAACTCCTTTTGAGACACTATATGGTAGACCATGCAGATCACCAAGTTGTTGGACCGAGGTTGGAGAGCATCGCCTCCTAGATCCCGAGCTTGTGTAGGAGACGTCAGAGGCTATCGATATCATCAGGCAGAGGATGCGCACAGCTTAAAGCCAACAGAAGAGTTTTGCTGATCATCGGCGTCGTCCCTTGGAGTTTGATGTAGGGGACCATGTATATCTCAAGGTCTCACCCATGAAGGGCGTAGTTCAATTTGGAGCGAAGGGCGAGCTTGCCCTGAGATTTATAGGACCTTTCGAGATCACTAAGCGCATTGGCGCCATGGCCTATCGGCTTGCCTTGCCACCTCAGTTGTATGGTGTCCACAATATTTTTCATGTTTCAATGTTGAGGAAGTAGGGGTCAGACATCGTTCTCGTTATTGATTGGCAGCCGTTAGAGGTTGGGGAGGACGCTTCCTATATTAAGCAGCCAGTCTGTATCCATGATCGGAAGGAGAAAGTCCTCCAGACCAAGCTTATTCCTTTGGTGAAGTTTCACTGGGGTCACCATTCTGTAGAGGAGGCTTCTTGGGAGCGCGAGGTCGAGATTTGAGAGCGTTATGCCTATCTTTTTTATGATTGATCATGTATTGTATTTTGTATGTTCTCTCTGATGTTATATGATGATAAGTATATTTTATCTTCCTTGTGAGTTATGCCTAGTTGTAATGATTGTGTAAATTTTGAGGATAAAATTTTTATTAGGAGGGGAGAGCTGTAAGCCCTGTATCATAGATCGTACCGTTCCGTAGACTTCCATTGTCTTTCCAGTCGAATTTCGACAACCTTCGACCTTTAACCGACATTTGCACCCGAACTTAGTTTACACACCGTCAACCCGAGTTGACTCAACCCGAGACTTATATCCTAGCTATCGTGCCATCACCACGGTTCTGATGCCGTGACTCGCGCACCGATCTAATACTCTGACTAGGAGATGTGGGCTAGCGTTTGGTGGGAGAAAAATGCCGTGCGTGCAAAAACCCAAGAGAATCTCTACGACTTGTCGCATCAATCTATCAATCCATCAATCTCAACATGTCAAGTAGACATCACCTCACACCCATCCCCAAGCAACCTCTAAAGTCAAAAGTTTTCTTATACCACCCATACCTTTCTTACACCAAAAATCAAAAAAGTCAAAAAGGCTATTACACACCCATCCCTCTCTCTCCCATCCATCACTCTATCACATCTCTCTCTTTACAACCCTCTCTCTCATTTCCCAACACAACTCCAAGAAACTAAGAGATGCTCACGTCCAAGCCCTCCCATGGAGAGAAAAATACATGTGTGAGGCCCACCTTTCCATCCCAAGATCTCTCATCCTAGCCATCCATTGCTCATCTTCCTCCATCAAAGAGAAGCACGAGGAGACCAGCATTCCATTGGACAAAGAAGATCAAGCGGTGGGTGATATAAGATTTTATTTTCCATTTTTCTTTTAATTTAAGGGTCCATCTATGTGGGACCCACCTTGATGCAGGCCTCGTATAAGAGGGGCCCATAGTGTCGGGGCCTCTCCATCCTTGTCAATCTCTCTCTCTCTTTCTTATGTGTTGTGGGCCCCTCACTATCATGTATGATCCGCACCATCCCATCCGTGGGGCCCACCTTGATGTGTATTCGAGACCCGATGCGATGTATGTGAGGCCCATGAGCGAGGCCCAATGTAATGTATGAATGTGGCCATTGCATTATTTATGAGTTCCTCTTGAGGGTCAAACCCTGGGAGCAATGATGGTTTAACGTCCACATTGTACGTATAATGTTAGTTAAATGTCCGCATTACGACTCTCCCTAGGGCCCATTGATAGGCTTGTATTTGTTATGTGTAGGCCATCTAGGCCCATTTGCATTGTAAGGATAGTTCATTACTTTATTACATATTTAGTATAGTTTCATGACTCATAATTGTATGCATCATATGTATACTTGATATGAGAAGTGACTGATCATAGTATATGCCTTCGGGCAGATTGTTTATGGGCTCCCGGTTAGGTGATGTTTCCCTACATGAGCACACGATACGTGCAGGATTGCTACATGACTGGATAGTATGATTTATACATTTCGCATTATGTGACATGGTTACTGTACACCCTAGCGACATCAGGGCCGTGGCCTCCACAGGCGTATCGTGGTTGGTAGGATTGGATATCAAAAATCTTATTCTACATGGAGTGCTATAGATATCCTTGGATGAAAGTTCCTAAATCCTTATGGTACCAAGAGGTTGCTCTAACGTTTAGACTGAGTGGGTGCATGAGTGTCGAGTGCCAATTACTAGACGGTCGCACTTTCTAATGTGTCGTGGTCGGTTGGAAGGGGGTGCGACCTTACCTGCCCGAGAGGAGGGGGCAAAGCAAGGCTGAGTTTGACCAGCTCGAGGAATGGGTCCACTATCGATGAGCTGAGCCTGATATTGGTAGGTGGATAGTGAGGTCTCTTTCACTTACCTTATTGTGCGCGATGGGATGACAATCTCGTTTATAGTGTACTAGACCCCGGTGATATTTCAAAGTTGAGTTGTATTGATATGTGGACTTAGATGAGGATTTGTATGCATGAGTTACATCTTGTATGGCCTTGGTATGGACGACATCATTCATTCCTTGTATTGCATGGCCTTGGTACGGCCAATAGTATTCATGGATCCATCATCTTATTCAGCATTACTCTGATATTACATTGATCATATTACTACCTTGCGCACACACTTTCACCACCCTCTAAGCTTTTTATAAGCTTATGCACGACCGTTGTGTGCAGGTGATGTTGGATCGCAGCAGCACTGAGGCAGGAGCACATATCAGATTAACTTGGAGCTTTTATCTATTGTCATTGTATTTCCCTTTATGCTCATTGTACTTGTAAGGTTTTTTATCATAGTGGAAATGTAATAGAGTTTTTGGTTATTGTTTGTGGGTTATGCCTTTACTTATGCATATTACGAATCAAACTGATGTTGAAAATCCTCCTCGTAGCATCCCAGGATCGGAACCTGGTGAATGGGCGCTAGGAGCCAAGAATGGGGTTCTACGGAGACTGTCGGTACCAGATTCGGTGATCGAGAATTTTGTGAGCCCAGTTTCTGAGGTTGGGGCATGACAGTATATGAGGCCCAAATGTGATGTATTTATGGCTCGTATATGAGGCCCAATGTGATGTATACGAGGCCTAGGTATAAGGCCCATTGTGATATTTATACGACCCATGTATGGGGCCCATTGTGTTGCATATTCAGTCCATGTATAAGGCCCATTATGATATATATGTGGCCCGTGTAGGGGGCCCATTATGATGTATATGCGGCCCATGTATGAGGCCTAATGTGATGCGTGTGAAGCCCATTGTGCGTTTGAGGCCCACTATATGCGGGAGGACCATTGTATGTGTGAGGCTTAATTGCGATTTGTGAGACCCACCATGATGTATGTGATACACATGTGACCCATCCATCATTCTAGATATTTAGAGGACCGATGGCCCCATAGTGATTTTCAAATTCCAATCCCAAATGGACCACACCATAGGGCAATAGTGGTTAAATGCCCACCATTGTAAACTATCCTAGGGCCCATTGCCGAGCCCACTTACATCCTTACCCTAGTGGGCTAACCCAAATCGTTGGGCCCCTATGTGTCAATGGTATTTTCCACCATGCCCTGTGGTACTACCCAAACCTTGAAGCCCACCTTGTGTTCACACTAGGCCTTTCATAAGAAGTGTGGCCCATTTGGATACTTGTGCTTACCCAAGTTTAGTGACCATACCCAAGGCCCACTTAGGTGTTGAGCGGGCTACTCAATCTGCTTGGAAGGACACATAGTACTAAATGTATGGACCCCACCAAGCCACCTTGTGTATGTAGCAGACACCCCATAGGAAAGCCCAACTTATTATATGATAAAGAGGGTGAGGAAGCCCACTTGTTGCACAGAGATTCACCCTCTTAACTCACCTTATTGTACACCCACTTGACTCGCCCCATAAGACATATTTTATCCTCGTATCCAGTTGCTAGGACCTCGGTGTCACGTATATATCATCCACACCATCCATTTACTTCTTTGGGATAAGTTGAGGCATATCCTTAACGTTAGTACACCATCACCTCTTGTCATAGATGGAAGAATATGTGGTACCATATTTAGTATATCCTCTATGTTGAGCCTATCTCAATGTATTGGTTAGATCCACTGTCCCTCTGTGGACCCCACCTTAGGATGTATGATATGTTAGTACCTTGAATAGGTTATGATAGTTTATCATGGACCATTCCATATTGTAACACCCCAGATTTTGGCCAATTTGGGATTTGACGTCCTTAGGCAGTGGGTCAATTAAAACACCTGGAAAATCGTTCAGAACCCAATTCCATAGCCAAAGAAACCACTTAGGATTAATTCCTTTAGAAATTAAGCGTAAGTTAGCTAGCGCAACGTTAGAGTAGCTGGGAAATAGTCCCTGATCACTTTAAATACATTCTACAAGACCCAAATCGAGTAGAACCAATGACTCTATAATACTCTATAACCTCGGACCAAACTCTAAGCAGGTTTATTCTCTAGACCACTTTGAATCTTTGTATTGGATCTAGACCGCGCGTCGAAAGTCCAATACCTCCTATCTTAGACCGTTGAACCGCCTAGCTGGACTTGACACTCATTTCAAAAATTAAGTCAAACCGATAATCACAGGCCATTTCATTGAGCCCGGATCGAAGAGAGTGCGAATAGGGACAGAATTGAAATTTTAAATTCAAATCTAGCACATGACTTGACGTGTCAGTATTGAGCGTTCTGACCGTCAGAATTCAGCCAGATTACACCCTTGGATCAGGAGAAATTTCTATTTTATATCATGAGACTTTCAGCCCTGATCTACGTGCGGTGACCGCTGAACTGAAACTGGTCCGCCACGTGCGATCTGCGGACCCAGCCGGACTAAAAACTTAATACGTGCTAGATCTGGTACGCGTGAGCTTAAGTCCGATCGCATTCGGTCAGGGGACCACCAGAAAACATCTTTTGGACCGAAACAGCCCCGATTTGGATATGCACTAAGTGAACTTTGTACCGGAGCCTATTTCGGGCAAGTTTGGACTTATAAAAAGGGTTGAAACCCTCACTCCTCTCTCCCATCCGAATTTGCAAAAATCCCTAGATTGGGAGAGAGAAAAGGTGAGAGTTTGTGAGAGAGATTAGGAGAGATTTTTCCTGCCTTCGTGCCACCTGTTGCACGTGCTTCAGCAACACATCTCAATCACCTGGCCGGTGATTCCTCCGCTTTTTCTGGTATGAAATAACCCTAGAAAGTTGCTGATTTGAGGTTTACTAGGATTCATAGCTTGTTAGCTTACGTAACTCGTGAATTAGGTTCTCTTATCGCTGTAGACGAAGCGTATACGCTCCGTTCGAATTTACACATCCATAAGAGACAAGGTGCGGATTTTAGACGCTTTGATTGAATGTTTCCAAAGCTTTCAATGTCGTTTAATAGTAGATTATCGACGGCATCGCCGTTTGACATGTACAACATGCTATCCATTTCCTGTTTCGTAAACCGGCGAAGAATATGAGATTTAGGGCATTTTAGTCATTTGTAGGAAGTACTGTTTTCATGCATATTTTTCTGATGTGATTGACATGGTTTATTGTCGCATTAGAATGTTAGGAATGCATGCATAATTAGTTTGGCGAAGAGATTCGCCTAATTGCGCACTTCGGGTCGACATACTATATGTAGACTTAAGTGTGTAGTGTAAGTGTTTGTATAAATGTATGTATTAGTATGTATTGAATTAAATGATGTTATGGATTAGTTTGAGATTGGTTTCTCAATTAATATGCTGGTGTAAATGGTTTCCTACATGTTAGCCATATGCATGATTTCATTATATGAATGAAATGCATGTGCTTGATGATTCACTTAAGTTGTATGTTATAACATGTGCTTGATGATTTCATTATGATTTAGTTTGAGATTGAATTCTCAATTAATTTGCTGATGGAAATGATTTCCTTTATGTTGGCGATATGCATAATTTCATTATATGTATGAAAGGCATGTATCAGGTGATTTGCTTAAGTGGTATGTTGCAACATGTGTTAACATACTCATATGGTTGTATTTCATTTCCAATACTTTCACATGCTTTGCAGATGTGATTCTACATGTTTGGGACTATACTTAGTCCAGGCAGTCGGTAACCGAGTGAATTCGTGGTTAGCTCGTCAAGTAACCCGACTGGCCGTTGTATGTTCAACCTGCATGAGTCATAACTGCTTGAACCTAGGGTACTGAACTTACCATTGTAAACCCTGTTAACCATGGTACCTTGATCCACGAAGACTCATGAGCCAGGCATGGTGGTATGGGACACCGTGGTCGAGTTGTCGGCCTACGCTGGTGCCACAAACCTCCCCGTAGTGACCAGTGAGCACCTATGACTCGTGAGCAGATTATGGTGGTATGGGACACTATATTCTTGCTGTCGGCCTACATTGATAAGGTGATGGGGGAGTGGTGCAACGAGTGCGACCAACAGCCCTGACAGCCCTTTGTAGTGACCGCGAGCGTATTTTGAGTCTACGGGAGGCGACGACCCTTCCGTAGCGGTAGAGTACAGTAGTCCTGTATTGATAAGGTGATGGGGGAGCGGTGCAACGAGTGCGTGCAACAGCCCTGGCAGCCCTTGCAGCGACCTACCAAAATATATATCGTATGAGATTACTAGGAGTGACGACCCTAGACAGGATCTGTGTTGGGATTGATATAAGGGAAGTACCTTAGTTTCCCAATCCTGCTGTTTGAATGGACTAATAACAACTCGGAAATCATATCACCATACCATTGCATGTGCCTGGAAGATGTGAAGCACTTGAGGGTCGATTGCATGCCGCGGTCGTAAGATGGTGCCATATGAGGGAGATCGTCGGTGAGGGCATACATCACGTCATGTCATATTGCATTAACAACAGTTTTAGGATTGTTTGATTTACTGCTTTACTATTATCGCATGATTGATTTGAGAACATGTTAATCCTTGTTTTATTATTCCACTGAGTTAGCTACTCACTCCCACGTTACGGGACGGTGTTCCTGGACACCCACCAGACCTTTTGTGATTTCAGATGATGGCACGGCCTGCGAGGCAGAGCCGGACTTGATGATGATGAGCAGGATCCCTCCTTTATGTGTGTTCTGATCGACGAGAATACAGGGAGGTTGATTAGATACCTTGACACTTGTCATTTTATATTTTTAGAATACTCATGTATATCCATTTGGTTTACTTTTGGAGTATACATGTATGTATATAACCTGGTAACATGTTCACACTCTAGAGTCATACAACAGTTTATATATGTTATATATACTATCACAGTCTTCCGCTTGTAAATTTAACTGTCTCTGGAGTATGATATGCTGTTCTGGATTAATCTCACTCATTTTTAATACATTATCACAAACAACATTCAATCATACATATCTATGTTGCATAAATAACATTTTGGAACTCGGGAGTTGGGTTTTTGCTCGACCCCCCGATTTTCGGGATGTTACAGATGGTATCAGAGCATGATTTGGATTAAACCGGGCCTGGGTTATGGTCACGCGATGCACGCTGTCGCTTTCTTTGAGTTAGGTGGGTGCGATAAGGGTTTAGAAACACTTCTAGGATCCCAGATTCGCCAATAGGCGAAGTCTATTCATTTCGATCGCGGGATCGAGTCCGTAGCGCATCTAGGGTCGCATAAAGCAACTTGAATAGCTCCTAGGTTGTAGGTAAGTGGGTTGAGACATTCTTTGAACGATTCTAAACCCGTAAATGTGAATTTTTGGGCCGTGGGACAACCACGACCCCTGTATTCAATCGCCAGGACTTAAAAACCCCGTTTCATCCAAAATCTTCAAAATTCTTCCTCTCACCACTCCAATCTTCAATTATTTCTTATCCATTTCATGTTAGGCATCAATCCTAATGTGAAAATAACATAAAATCATACTTTCACAAAATTTTTTAGTGAATAGTAAAATTTCATGAAAAATAGACATAAGGTTATTCTAACTTCACTTTCTTTAGCAAATAATAGTCTAGATGGATGTACTAGCTCCTTCTACCCCAAAATCATATGCTGCATGATAGGAGTTTGTATTTGGAATTGCAGATTGGCCTCGAAAAGCCCTGAATGTATCGTTGGACCCATATAGGGCAATCTAGAATGAACCAAGGTGGGGACCATACATTTTTGGGGTCCCTGGACCATGGGGGACTAGACCCATATGGTCCCACCAGCCACCGTGCAAGATGGCCGGCGATGCCATCGCCGGTTCGACGATGCATCGCCGACCGGTGGGGCCCACTTGAGGTAATCTTTGGGCGCACGCCCTATTTTGGGTGGTGTACCCCTCCCATGTATGGTTCGTCCGAAGAAAACCCCAAATATGGGTACTTCCTTCACAAACAGCCCCTTCCCTAGCCCCATTTTTGTTTTCAGCTGCCCTATCCTAAAAATCAGATTTCAAATCACTCCCAAATCCTTCCTTAGCCAAAAACGACCACTCTCCATCACTCCATTGCTGTTTGCAGCCCTCCCTCTTACAAATTTCATCGTTTGGAGCTCTTACGACCTCCAGAATGAGCTGAAATCGTGAGAAGCTCCATTCCCCTTTTTCCTTCTCTTTTCTTTTTGAAAATCTAGCCTTTGGGAGCTTGAAGCATCCCTCTATAATGCCTAGATTTCATTATATCCATTTGGGCAACCATTTCTCCGCATTTCCTCCGCTTTTCATGCCTATTGTTAAGGCCATTTTAGCTTAGCTTTTCCTCCCTTTCCATCGTCCTCTCTCTCAAGTCCCTTTTATTTGATCCTCAGACTCGTGGAAACTTGCTTACCCATCCCATTTCTCCACGTTCTTCGCTGGTTTGATTACTGTTTTGAAATTTCTGTGTTTTGTTGTTGTTAGGTAGAAAATGTGTTTGTGTTGAGGTTTGAGCTTAATATAGCTGAAATTTGTTGAATGGAGTGCATGCCGTTCATTTTTTTTTTGTTAGGTATTGTCCCTAGATTGGGAGTATTGTAACTCCCGAGATTCAACCTACAAATTAGTTTTTATCCCACCCCACCCTCCTACCAAGCATACCACTTTCAATCCCGCCATGGGACTAGGAATGCGGTTCCATTTAATACAACTAAACACTACTGGCCACATAGACCCTTGGCGTTTTGGTCCTAGAGTTAGCACTTCTAGATTTTGAAGGGTCTGACGACATAAGAAATCCAATTCCAGTTAGACAATCTTGACCCTAATCGATAGAACAATTCCCTGTAGTAGAAATGGTATAGGAAAGCCATTTACTGTATAATCTTAGGCTTTGGATTATAGCTACTGAGTTATAGACTAGCCTACTAGTTACCTTAAGTAGTGTAAAGCCTGTATATGCTAAGGAATTGAACGTTAGATTTGGTTGAAGTAGAACCTTATTCCTTCGACAGATCCCCTTATGACTTATAGACTCCTGTTGTTTCCCATAGGAAAGAACCATTCACTCTCAGGGAACATTTATAAATCCCTCAGATTGAACTTAGAATGTACTAGCACACCCCCTAGAATTGCCTTCCCCAAGGGCTTATTGCATTCGGGAACGCGGAATAAAGGAAATGCAATTATCAGCGAAGTATTCGCGGTTTGAATCGACTTCTTAATCCTAGTAGTTACCACTAAATCCAATGCTCTGATCAAGCAGAAGATCGGCATCGACTAGGATTGAGGACTGATACAACAACTTTTCTATCATCGCGGGGCAGAAGGTTTGTGTATCCGGCTCAGACCCATTACATAACTATTCTTCCGTGTTGGCCCGACCACCTACAACCACAAGTTATTGCTTTGCCCTTGGTAAATGTTAAGGACTTCAAGCCAGTAGAGGATTCGACATCTTGCCACCAACTCATACCTGCCCTTGAACTTAACCATAATAGAGATTAGGCTCATCTCTATGATCATAGGTACCAATGCCATAGAACGCATCATTAGTAAGGAAAACCCTGTAGAGAAAGGTTGTTTCCATTTTAGGTTAAGCATAGCCCCTAAGTTGCGCCTCGTTCCGATATACGGATCGATGCAAAGATTCTTCAACCTTAAGTAAAACCAAGTTTTAAGGGGGGTAGAACGAATTGAGTCCAATCCAGTTAGGTTAGTCAACGCTACCATTTGATCAGAGTGGCGCAGCGGAAGCGTGGTTAGGCTCTTCCCCACTGGCCCAAGATCGAAACATTTGATTTAGGTTATATGTACGGTTAGGTTATTAAATAGGATTTGAACCTTCCTTAAAAAAAGTACTCCTTGCCCTTCACCAATTTCGGGGATGAAATTTTGTTTTAAGGGGGTAGATTGTAACACCCCGGATTTTGGCCAATCTGGGATTTGACGTCCTTAGGCAGTGGGTCAATTAAAACACCTGAAAAATCGTTCAGAACCCAATTCCATAGCCAAAGAAACCACTTAGGATTAATTCCTTGAGAAATTAAGCGTAAGTTAGCTAGCGCAACGTCAGAGTAGCTGGGAAATAGTCCCTGATCACTTTAAATACGTTCTACAAGACCCAAATCGAGTAGAACCAATGACTCTATAATACTCTATAACCTCGGACCAAACTCTAAGCAGGTTTGTTCTCTGGACCACTTTGAATCTTTGTATTGGATCTAGACCACGCGTCGAAAGTCTGATACCTCCTATCTTAGACCGTTAGAACCGCCTAGCTGGACTTGACACTCATTTCGAAAATCAAGTCAAACCGATAATCACAGGCCATTTCATTGAGCCCGGACCGAAGAGAGTGCGAATAGGGACAGAATTGGAATTTCAAATTCAAATCTGGCACACGACTTGATGCGTCAATATTGAGCATTATGACCATCAGAATTCAACCAGATTACACCCTCGGATCAGGAGAAATTTCTATTTTATATCATGAGACTTTCAGCCCTGATCTACGTGTGGTGACCGCTGAACTGAAACTGGTCCGCCACGTACGATCTGCGGACCCAGCCGGACTGAAAACTTAATACGTGCTAGATCTGGTACGCGTGAGCTTAAGTCCGATCGCATTCGGTTAGGGGACCACCAGAAAGCATCTTTTGGACCGAAACAACCTCGATTTGGATATGCACTAAGTGAACTTTGTACCGGAGCCTATTTCGGGCAAGTTTGGACTTATAAAAAGGGTTGAAACCCTCACTCCTCTCTCCCATCCGAATTTGTAAAAATCCCTAGATTGGGAGAGAGAAAAGGTGAAAGTTTGTGAGAGAGATTAGGAGAGATTTTTCCTGCCTTCGTGCCACCTGTTGCACGTGCTTCAGCAACACATCTCAATCACTTGGCCGGTGATTCCTCCGCTTTTTCAGGTATGAAATAACCCTAGAAAGTTGCTGATTTGAGGTTTACTAGGATTCATAGCTTGTTAGCTGACGTAACTCATGAATTAGGTTCTCTTATCGCTGTAGACGAAACGTATACGCTCCGTTCGAATTTACACATCCATAAGAGACAAGGTGCGGATTTTAGATGCTTTGATTGACTGTTTCCAAAGCTTTCAATGTCGTTTAATAGTAGATTATCGATGGCATCGCCGTTTGACATGTACAACATGCTGTCCGTTTCCTGTTTCGTAAACCGGCGAAGAATATGAGATTTAGGGCATTTTAGTCATTTGTAGGAAGTACTGTTTTCATGCATATTTTGCTGATGTGATTGACATGGTTTATTGTCGCATTAGAATGTTAGGAATGTGTGCATAATTAGTTTGGCGAAGAGATTCGCCTAATTGCGCACTTCGGGTCGACATACTATATATAGACTTAAGTGTGTAGTGTAAGTGTTTGTATAAATGTTTATATTAGTATGTATTGAATTAAATGATGTTATGGATTAGTTTGAGATTGGTTTCTCAATTAATATGCTGGTGTAAATGGTTTCCTACATGTTAGCCATATGCATGATTTCATTATATGAATGAAATGCATGTGCTTGATGATTCACTTAAGTTGTATGTTATAACATGTGCTTGATGATTTCATTATGATTTAGTTTGAGATTGAATTCTCAATTAATTTGCTGATGGAAATGATTTCCTTTATGTTGGCGATATGCATAATTTCATTATATATATGAAAGGCATGTATCAGGTGATTTGCTTAAGTGGTATGTTGCAACATGTGTTAACATACTCATATGGTTGTATTTCATTTCCAATACTTTCACATGCTTTGCCGATGTGATTCCACATGTTTGGGACTATACTTAGTCCAGGCAGTCGGTAACCGAGCGAATTCGTGGTTAGCTTATCTTCGCCACGAACGACTCGTCGATGAACGCGAGCCGTGTTCTGGAGTTGGCAGCAGTGGTTAGGCCACACGAAGTGTTTTACGCACTTCATGTCGTTCGACTTGAGATGCGATCGCGCTAGTCGAGCCCGTCAAGTAACCCGACTGGCCGTTGTATGTTCAACCTGCATGAGTCATAATTTCTTGAACCTAGGGTACTGAACTTACCATTGTAAACCCTGTTAACCATGGTACCTTGATCCACGAAGACTCATGAGCCAGGCATGGTGGTATGGGACACCGTGGTCGAGCTGTCGGCCTACGCCGGGGCCACAAATCTCCCCGTAGTGACCAGTGAGCACCTATGACTCGTGAGCAGATTATGGTGGTATGAGACACTATATTCTTGCTGTCGGCCTACATTGATAAGGTGATGGGGGAGCGGTGCAACGAGTGTGACCAACAGCCCTGGCAGCCGTTTGTAGTGACCGCGAGCGTATTTTGAGTCTACGGGAGGCGACGAACCTTCCGTAGCGGTAGAGTACAGTAGTCCTGTATTGATAAGGTGATGGGGGAGCGGTGCAACGAGTGCGTGCAACAGCCCTAGCAGCCCTTGCAGCGACCTACCAAAATATATATCATATGAAATTACTAGGAGTGACGACCCTAGACAGGATCTGTGTTGGGATTGATATAAGGGAAGTACCTTAGTTTCCCAATCCTGCTGTTTGAATGGACTAATAACAACTCAGAAATCATATCACCATACCATTGCATGTGCCTGGAAGATGTGAAGCACTTGAGGGTCGATTGCATGCCGCGGTCGTAAGATGGTGCCGTATGAGGGAGATCGTCGGTGAGGGCATACATCACGTCATGTCATATTGCATTAACAACAGTTTTAGGATTGTTTGATTTACTGCTTTACTATTATCGCATGATTGATTTGAGAACATGTTAATCCTTGCTCTATTATTCCACTGAGTTAGCTACTCACTCCCATGTTATGGGACGGTGTTCCTGGACACCCACCAGACCTTTTGTGATTTCAGATGATGGCGCGGCCTGCGAGGCAGAGCCGGACTTGATGATGATGAGGAGGATCCCTCCTTTATGCGTGTTCTGATCGACGGGATTATAGGGAGGTTGATTAGATACCTTGGCACTTGTCATTTTATATTTTTAGAATACTCATGTATATCCTTTTGGTTTACTTTTGGAGTATACATGTATGTATATAACCTGGTAACATGTTCACACTCTAGAGTCATACAACAATTTATATATGTTATATATACTATCACAATCTTTCGCTTGTAAATTTAACTATCTCTGGAGTATGATATGCTGTTCTGGATTAATCTCACTCATGTTTAATACATTATCACAGACAACATTCAATCATACATATCTATGTTGCATAAATAACATTTTGGAACTCGAGAGTTAGGTTTTTGCTCGACCCCCCGATTTTGGAGATGTTACACATATAGACTTCTACATATCTAGTAGGGCATATTGTTCAGCCCCTACTCCTATAAGTGACATACCGATTAAGACCGGTCATCGCCTGTTATATCTAATAATCATGTTAGTATACTTAGTCTAGTAGGACACACTGAGATCATGCTTAGTATTACATCATGCTACATATCCATAAGCATCATTTGTATGCCTGTTGTGAGGAATGGTTGATCATAGCATTGCTGTTCGGCTGAGTTATTTAGGGGACTCCTTGATAGAGTTGCTCCACATGATTGAATGGTATGCACAGGTTTGACACATGACTAAATCGTATGACTCATGCATCTCACATTTATGTGACATGATCACTTGGTGCCTTAACAATATCAGGGTTGCGGCCTCCACAGGCACATTGGCAGAATGGGATACCAAAAATATTTAGTTCTAGCACTGTGGGAACTTTAGATGTCCTTAGGTGAAAGTCCTAGAATCCTCTTAGTATCGAAGGAGACTCCAACATCTTGACCGAGTGGATACATGAGCGCCTGGGTGTCGAATACCAGTAGGCGACATCTCCTACTGTGTCGTGGTAGGTTGGAAGAGGGTGTAGCCTTATCCGTCCAAGTGAGGGGGCTATAAGTTAGGCTGAGTTTAACCAGCTCATAAATGAGTCCTCTATCGATGAGTCAGGTAGGTATTGGCAGACTACTGGCTAGGCGAATAGTGAGGTTTTTTTCACTTGCTGGTCGTGCGGCTAGGGAGGCGGCAACCATTATGGAGTGTACTATACCCCAGTGATATCCCAAATATGAGCCATACTGACATGTGGACGTTCTGAGTATGTGGTTATACGCTCAGCATTTAACTCATTCATTCACTATCCACTCGGGCTGGTGGTGCATAACTAGATCATTTTGTGTACCTTCGCAATGGCCATAATTTTGGTTGGGTATGTGACCAACCTGAGATCAGGAGTTTACCACGTTGAGTCTAGTTATCCAAATCTAGGTATGGGACTGGTTTGGATAGAAATCTGTTGTGATGAACCCCACAGCTTGTGATACCACATGTTATCATCTCGACTACACACTCTAGCTTTATCATCTCTTTCACATTACATACTGCATAGCATCCTCTACATATGACATTTTATTTACTATGTTTCTACATTGCATGACTTAGATATAGCTGACGGTATTCATGGACTTGTCGGGATTTGCATATTGCATTATTTTCTTAGTATATGACATTGTCTTATTATGTCTTTGCATCGCATAGTCTACATAAGTCTGAAGGTATTTATGGGCCTGCAAGTATTTCCGCTTACTTTGGTATTTATACGCTTGGCATATGCATTGCACACAAAAACACCACCCTCTAAGCTTCTTGTAAGCTTATGCACGATCGTTGCGTGCGGGTGACGTTAGGTTGTAGTAGTCCTGAGGCAGGAGTGTGTGGCCAATATTTGTGGAGATTTTATTATATTCATGTATTTCCTTTCGGTATTGTAATCAATTGTTTATATTAGTGGATATGTGATGATGATGTTGCTCTTGTGATTTGGGTACACTTGGGGTCATGTTCCTTTACAAAAAAAATACACTAAAAATCCTTCGTATTGGATCCCATGATCGGAATCTAGCGTATGGGCACTGGGAGATGAGAATGGGGTACTACGGAGGCTGTCAGCGCTAGATTCAGCAATCAGGAATTTTGTTTGCCCGGTTTCCTAATTTGGGTTGCGATACCTTTTCTTCACTTCAAATCTTTGATTCTCTTCATTCTTCACTTGGTTTTCTTAGATCTTTGGCATGTGAATTCTTCAATCTTGATCTCCTAAGATCCATCCCTTGCCTTGGTGGTTCTTGAGCATCAAATCCATGCTTTTAACACCCTTTTTAATCCAAGCTCTTAAATTCACTTTGCAACACAAACATGAGTAAAATAGAACATTAAACATTATCATATTCATAAAACCAAGATATAAATGGAGGATAATATGCAATATTTAACCCTTAACACCATCCCTAACTAGCATTTTGCTAGTCCTGAGCAAAGTTGTAAATTCTAGTGTAAATCTAGCACCCGTAGTGTTGTCAAATTTTATTATGCCAAACCATTTAGTATTTATATCACGCTTTGAGTTGAAGTGATCAGGTTCATACATTTCAAAGTTCTCTGGATATTCATCGAATTTTCCTACATCTTCAACTTGAAGCGAAGAGTGTTAAAGTTCATGGTTTTAAGATAAAATTCAAGAACTTAAGTTCAAGTTTGAAGTTCAACTACTATATGTTAAAGACTGAAGAACTTAAACGTAACTCAAGCTCAAGTTCAAGAGATCAAACTCAAGCTTCAAGTATCACAATGTATCAAGATTCAGAAGTGAATGGTGTTTCATTTGTTCCTAGTCACAAATAGGTTTAGATGACCCTAGATTGACCTTAAGCTGTGTCATATTCATTATATGTTTTATGTGGGTCATTTCATATGTTTATAGGTCATTCTCTTGACTAGTCTTAGACCTTGTTCGAGTAGTCCAAGTACTGGCTCGACCAATCTAAGGTTTGTTGCTGATTTTCAGAATTTTCTATTGGACTTTCGACTAGTCCTAGAGACTGCTTGACCAGTTGAGTGAATAGTGCTCGACAAGTCGTGCAGGCTCGACTCAAAGTTCAACAAGCTTTTCTGGTCCCACTTGACTAGTCAAGTGCATTAATCGACCAGTCGAGTAACGGTCTTATCTTATTATGCCAGAAAATTTAAAATTTTGTTGGTCCTTGGACCAGTCGAACTGACCCTTATACCAGTCAAATGAACAATATTTTCACCTATAAATAGATCACGAATTTCAGAGTTTATTTATTCATAAAAGAGAAATCAAGACACCACTTTCAGAGATAAGTTTGTGATATTATTAAGCTATATTGTGGTCATTTTATATTCTCTTTAATTAACTTTTGTAATTTAATTTTGAGATCTTTATTCCAATCTTACATTGAGAAGGGATTTGTGATTTCTCCTTTCTCGAGATCAAAATCAAATCAAGCTAGGCCAGGATGATTTAATTTAAAAATCATTTAAAACTATAACCTTTTCAACTATGAGACAGGACATTAAAAATCTTCGTCTACATCGGATCGGTTCTATTGGGCTTCTTCAAAGGAGAATTTCCAGATAAGTACATTTACATTTTGTACATTCCTTTTTGATTTTTGAGGTTGTGCTAGAAAAATCTCTTTTTAGTTTTGTCTAAGGTGATCCAGAAAATCTCAGATTATGGGGTTTTTGTGATTGTGTAAGCCTAATCAAAGACACAATTGTGAAGGTTTTAAGGTGAACCTTGAAAAATATTTTTCATAGTGAATGCTAATATCTCGAGGGAGTGGATATTAGGAGTGGAGTAGTTGTGTGGCTGTTTTCTAATAGTTGGTGTACACACAAGAGAACCAGTATAATTCTTGGTGTTGTGGCGGAAGATTGAATGTGCCTATGTGTGTGAATGTTGTAATTTTCTTTAAGCATTTGTGATGAATAGTGTAATATATTTTATATACATGTGGGAATGTTGTAATAACTTAGTTTTTTTTATTTGTTATTTACTTTTTATTTTATTTATTATTTCCTTTGCCTCTTTATTAATTTGAATTTTTGATACTTAGAAACGTTCTAGTAAGGTTGACCTACTATAAGCCTTTCGTTTTTGGTGTTAGGTTGTTCTTAGAATTAAGTTCATATCAACCTCTCGAGGCTAGTACATTTGAGGTTGCTGTTTACTTGTGCTTATTTATTATTTTATTATGTTATCTTTCTTTCAATTTTGCATTTATTTTTTATTTGGCATAGTCCTATTCACCCCCCCCACCACCCCTCCCCCCCTCTAAGACGTATAGATTGGCCTTTTCAAGTGGTATCAGAGCCTAATAACTTCTGTTTATTTGGATTCATTTCTTAAGTTAATCAATCTGAGCTTATAAGATGTCAAATTTTGATAGCGTCTCTCAATCACTAGGCCTCCACCTTTTGATGGCTCTAATTATACCTATTGAAAAGCTAGAATGAGGATCTTTTTAAGGTCCATAGATGAGAGCATGTGGCAAGCCACAGTGACTAGATGGACCCCTCCTACCACTGAAGTGACTGGTTGTAACAACCTGAATTTTGAGGGTCGAGAAAAACTTTACTCCCGAGATTTAGAACATCACTTGTGCAGTATGGATGATGATATTCAGATTTCATCCATGTTATTGAATTAGGCATGTGTGGGATTATACATAGCAACATATCATACTCTGGATATAATCAAGTTAAGCAAGTGGAAGTCTGAAACATATCTATTTAAGCATATAGGTGCTTCACAAACCTCCAAAGTATGAGTACGAAAATGGGTTCAATATATACATGTATTATTTCAAAATGAACAAAATATGAAAATGTAAAGTGTCCAACTAAGCCTAGATATCCCAGTGATCCCTGCGTATCGGCATGAGGTCTACATTGACCTAAATGAGAGTTGAAAGTAGGAGAATTCCTCCTCATCAAAGAAGTCTTGCTCCATTATAAACACTTCATTAGCACCTGCATCGAAATCAGAGTCTGATTAGTGTTTTAAAAAACCGTCCTAGAGTGGGAGTGAGTGATCAACTTAGTGGTTCTATAAGGAAAAAGTTAACATGTTATCAAGTCAATCAAGCAGTAATGATAAAGCAATCATAACAATCACTTCCTAACTACTCTTTTTAATGCAGGAATGGAGTGCAAGTAGTGATGGATTCCCTCCCATCGAAGCTCCCTCACAAGCGACTCCGACAACCTATTTTGCATATGAGAACACTTCCTCAAAACGGTGCAACTTCATCGCCTTTAAAGCACATCCTAACTAATGCAGTGCGATGCGTGGTTATGTTAGCCAAGTAATTAATTAAGTATATTTATACATCAAGTTTGAGAAGATGTGGTACCTCCTTTTATATCACTAACCTAAATCAAAGAATCCATGTAGGTTCCTAACTCCTAGTTAAGAACATATGATAAGAAAGTTGTAGGGTCGTCACGCCCAATTAAACACATATGATAGGCAAGTTAAAGGAAATTATACTCACAGTCACTACGGGGAAGTTCATCACCTCAGCATAGGCCGACAACTTGAACACGGTGTCCCATACCACCATTGTCTGGCTCACGAGTCTTAGTTGCTCATTGGTCACTATGGGGAGGCTCGTCACCCCAGCATAGGCCAACAATTCGAACACAATGTCCCATACCACCATGCTCGATTCATGAGTCTTAGTGGATCATGGTATCATGGTTAAAGTGGACCTTTACATTGGTGAGGGGTACCTCAGATTCAAGCAGTCATATCCATACATGGTAAACATATAATAGGTCAATTACTTCGTTAGGCAAGCTCGATTGGTATGGGCACATGCTAACTTAATCGACATAGAGCTTATAAGCACCCCTCATGGCCTAACCACTGTCGACGATCATCATGGGACCTAGATTCATCGAGTATGCCCAATGTGGTGAGACTAATTTGGCCACCCAAACAATGACTGTTACTGATTGCCTAGGCTACGTTATAGCCCCAATCCTACTCATGTGTTGTTAACAAACACATGTGATATTCATTGCAGCATTTAACAAACAATCCAAGTGGATTCCTCATTTGGGCATTTCATCAAACACATCGACCATGTTAAATATAACTTGTATTTTATCAATTGATTTCATAGAGGAAAACATACATATGCATAAGATAGTAGGGAATCCTATCTTAATTGTAACACCCTGGATTTTTTCCAACCTGGAATTAGACATCCTTAGGTAATGGGTCAGCCATTTCACTCTCAATGATCAATCCCAAGGTCTAAAAATCAATTTTTCCCTGTTTCCTTCAAAATCTCATCCTTCACCACCTCATTCTTTGAATTTCTCTAAGTACTTCCATATTAGACACAAATCCTCAAGTCTAAATAGTAAAGACCACTAATCCTAAGGTCTTCATGATGAACCTAGAAACACTAATAGGATCACAATTTCGCCAATAGGCGAAGTCTACACAACTCGTTCGTTTCGATCGAGTCCATAATGCATCTTAGGTCGTGTGAGGCGACCTAAGTAGCCAGTAGGTTGTTAGGAGGCGGGTTTATGATGATCCTAGGAGAATTTCAAACCCAAAAATGTGAGTCCTTGGGTCGTGGGGCAACCACAACCCTTACACTCAATCGCTAGGGCTTGAAAACCCCGTTTCACTCAATTCCTTCAAAATCTTTCCTCTCACCACCCCATTCTTCAATTCTTTCTTAGTATTTTCATATTAGGCATTAATCATAATGTGAAAATGATATAAAATCATACTTAGATAAAATTTTACAATGAATAGTAAAAATACGTAAAAATTAGCATTTTTTCCATTCCAAATTTGAAATCTTTTGTAAAAGATGGGTTACTTGGATAGATTAGCTTCTCCTACCTAAAAATCATATGTTACATAATATATATGTTCATTCTGATTTACAGACTGTCCCCAGAACACCCCAAATAGAGTTTTGGGCCTCTCTAGGCCAAACCACAATGAACCAAGGTGTGCCCCATACTTTTTTGGGACCCTGGGGGCAGGGGGAACCCAGCCCATATGGCCACCATCGCCGGTTTAAGATTTTATCGGCGATGCCATCCCCGATTCCGCGATGCATCGCCGGTGAAAATCACCGGTTGGGTCCATCCTTTGGACTGGAGGTGTTTGGGGTGTTGTATAGCCCCCTGATATGCGGGCCGAACCTTGAAACCCCCCAAAAGAAGTACTTCCTTCACAAAGTGACCCTCCAAGCTCTCCTTTCGCTCCAAATGTTTGAGTTTTCATAAAAACCACCCCTCCAAACTCTTCCTTCTTTCGTTTCCAAATACCCTCACTCCACCCTTTGAATATCATCTCAAACAGAGATCATTATAGGCTACTTCCTTTAGAAATCTAATGAGAATCACCTAGCGCTGCACTAGACGACCTGTGAAATTCACAACAATCACTTTCAATACGATCTGCTAGAGCCAAAACGTATAGGATAGGTGATGCTACGATTTTGTAAAGCCTGAGATCAAACTCTATTCCCGATTGCTCTCTGAAGCACCTTGGAAACTTTGTATCAGCTCTGGACCGCACATCGGAAGTCCGATTACCCTGAACTTAGACAATCCTGACCGCCTAGTTGGACTTGACGTTCGTCTCAAAAATCAAGTCCAACTGATGTCCTGACGCTATTTTACTGGGTTCGGAGTGAAAAGAGTGAGAAAGTGGTTAGATTTGGAACTTTTAATTCAAATCTGGCACGTGACTTGGTGCGTTATTATTAAGCGTTCTGACCATCAGAATTCAGCCAAATTATACCCTCGGATCAGGAAAAATTTCTCTTTCATATCATGAGACTCGTAGACCTGATCTAGGTGCGATAACCGCTGAACTGAAAATGGACCGCCACGTGCGATTTACGAACTTTACCAGACTGAAAATGGGGTGTGGAAAACATCCAGAAACCATGAGCTTAATTCCGATCGCATTCGGCCAGGGGACCTCCCGAACTGCCCTTTTGGATCGAAACAGCTCCGTTTTGGTTATAACTTAAGTGTACTTAGTTGTCAAGCCTAATTTGGGAAGGTTTGAGCTTATAAAAGGGCTTTAAACCCTCTCATATCTCTCCCATACGAATTTGCTAAGAACCCTACATTGGGAGAAAGAGAAAATGAGAGATTTTGAGAGAGTGGTGGGAGAGATTTTCCTGCCACCTGCTGCTGCTACTATACGTGCTTAAGCGACGTATTCCAATTACTTTGTTGGTGATTCAGACTCTTTTCTAGGTAAGGAAAACCCTGTCCACTTGCTAATTTAGCATTCCGTCAAATCAAATAGCAAAGTAGCTGATATAACTTGTGAAATAGGTTGCCTGTTCGTCGTAAACGAAGCGTATACGCTCCGTTCGAAATGATATACATCTAGCGTAAAAGGTGCTGATTTTAGACGTTTTGATTGAATGATTTCAAAGCTTTCAATGTTGTTTAATAGTAGATTATCGAAGGCAATGCCATTTGACATGTACAACATGCTGTCCATTTCCTGTTTCGTAAATGTATGGAAAATATGAGATTTAGGGCATTTTAGTCATTTATAGAAAATATAGTATACATCCATATTTTGCTGAAATGGTTGACATGGCTTTTTGTCGCATTAGGATATTAGGAATGCCTGCATGATTGGATTGGCGAAGAGATTCGCCCAAATGCGCACTTTGAGTCGACATACACTATGTAGACTTAAGTGTGTAGACTAAGTGTTTGTATAAATGTTTGTATTAGTATGTATTGAGTATATGGTGTTGTGAAATAATTTTGAGATTGAATTCTCAAGTAATATGCTGATGTAAATGATTTCCATCTTGTTGGCTAAGTTATGGATTTCATTGTATGTATGAAATGCATGTGTTGAATGAATTTCTTAAGTGGTATGTTATAACATGTGATAACATGCTTATATTGTTGTATTTCTTTTCAATTACTTGTATATGATTGCTGATGTGGAATCACAAATATTTGGGGCTATACTTAGTCCAGGCAGTCGGTAACAGAGTAAATTCGTGGTCTGCTTGTATTTGCCACGAAGGACGAGTCGATGAATGCAAGTCATGATCAGAGTTGGTGGCAGCGGTTAGGCCACACGAAGTGTTTCACACACTTCATGTCGTTCGACATACGATGCGCTCGTACTAGTCGAGCCCGTCAAGTAATCCGACTGGCCGTTGATTGTTCACCCTGTATGAATCATAACTGCTTGAACCTAGGGTACTGAACTTACCATTGGAAACCCTGTTAACCATGGTACCTTGATCCAAAAAGACTCATGAGCCGGGCATGGTGGTATGGGACACCGTGGTCGAGCTATCGGCCTATGCTGGGGCCACAAACCTCCCCGTAGTGACCAGTGAGTACATTGACTCGTGATCAGATTATGGTGGTATGGGACACTATATTCTAGCTGTCAGCCTACACTGATCAGGTGAAGAGCCCTTTGTAGTGACCGCGAGCGTATTCTGAGTCTACGGGAGGCGACGACCCTTCCGTAGCAATGAGAGTACAGTAGGCCTGTATTGATAAGGTGATGGGGGAGCGGTGCAACGAGTGCGAGCAATAGCCCTGGCAGCCCTTGCAGCAACCTACAAAATATAACCTCGTATGTGATTTCTAGGAGTGACGACCCTAGAAAGGATCTGTGTTGGGATTGATATAAGGAAGGTACCTTAGTTTCCCAATCCTGCTGTATGAAAAGGACTAATAACTACTTGGTAATCATATCTACATCACATTGCATGTGCCTGGAAGATGTGGAGTACTGTGGAAAGAAAGCATGCCGCGGGCATAAGATGGTGCCGTATGAGGGAGATCGTCGGTGAGGGCATCCATCATGTCATGTCATATTGCATTAACTACAGTATTTAGGAATGTTTGATTTATTGCTTTACTATTATCGCATGATTGATTTGATAACATGCTAATCTCTGTTCTATTATTCCACTGAGTTGATCACTCACTCCCACGTTACGGGATGGTGTTTCCGGACACCCACCAGTCCCTATATTTAGTTGCAGATGATGGTACTGCTTGTGAAGCGGAGCCGGACTTGATGATGATGAGGAGGATCCTTCCTTTATGCGTGTTCTGATAGTCGGGATTTCAGGGAGGTTGATTAGATGCCTTGATACTTGTCATTTTATAGTATTGGAGCACTCATGTATATTCTTTTGATCATTTTTAGAGTATACATGTATATATTTAACCTGGTAACATGTTCACACTCTGGAGACATACAACAGTTTATATAGGCTATACATACTATCATAGTCTTCCGCTTGCTAATTTAATGGTCTCTAGAGTATGATATGATGTTTTGGATTAATCCCAATCTTGTTTAATGCCTTTTTATAGACAACGTGCATCTAACATTATCTATGTTGCATAAATAACATTTTGGAACACGGGAGTTGGGTTTCTACCCGACCCCCGATTTTTGGGATGTTACATTAATACTTAATCTGTAACACCCCGAATTTTTGCCAACCTGGGGTTAGTCATCCTTAGGTAATGGGTCAACTATAGCACATTAGTAACCTCTCAAAATTCGATTCCAAAGCCAAAGAAATCATTTAGAACCTAATTCGTTAGAAATTTAAAGTGAATTAGCTAGCGCTACATTAAACTTCCTGCAAAACTAGCACCAACCACTTTAAATACGATCTATAAGACCCAAAACCTCTAGAATCGTTGATGATACGTTACCCTAAAATCCAGGATCAAACTCTAAACCGGTTTGTTCTCAGGAACCTTTTGAAACTCCGTATTGGATTTAGACCGCGCGTCGAAAGTCCGATATCTATAATCTCAGACCGTTAGGACCGCTTAGCTGGACTTGACAATCGTTTCAAAAATCAAGCCCAACCGATGTTCTGAGGCTATTTCATTGAGCCTGGAGTGAAGAGAGTGAGAAATGGGTAAAGATTTGAAATTTTAATTCAAAATCTGGCATGTGTATTTGCACGTTATTATTAAGCGTTCTGACCATCAGAATTTAGCCAAATTTCACCCTCGGATCAGGAAAAATTTATCTTTCATATCATGAGACTTGTAGACCTGATTAAGGCACGATAACCGCTGAACTGAAACTGGACTGCCACGTGCGATCTGCGAACTCTACCGGTCTGAAAACTTGATGTGTGCTAGATCCAGTATGCATGAGCTTAAGTCCGACCGCGTTCGGCTAGGGGACCTCCCGAAATGCTCTTTTTGATCGGAATAGTCCCGATTTGGTTATAACTCAAGTATACCTTTGTCCCAAGTCTGTTTTGGTGAGGTTTTAGCCTATATAAGGGCTTGAAACCCTCTCATATCTCTCCCATCCGAATTTCGATTAAGCCCTAGAAAGAGAGAGAAAAAAAGTGAGAGATTGTGAGAGAATTATGGGAGAGATTTCCCGCCACTTGCACCAGCTTTTGCACTTGCCAAAGCACTGCACTCCAATCACTTTCTCGATGATTCCAACGCACTTCTAGGTAAGAAAACCCTAACCACTTGCTGTTTTAGGGATTCCTTCGATTCAAATAGCGAAATAGCTTATGTATCTTGTGCAGTAGGTCGCCTTTACGCCGTTGACGAAGCGTATACATTCTATTCGAACCGATACGCGTCTAGGGCAAAAAGTGAGGATTTTAGACGCTTAGATTGGTTGATTTCAAAGCTTTCAATGTCGTTTAATAGTAGATTATCGACGAGAACGCTGTTTGACATGTAGAACATACTGTCCGTTTTCCATTTCGTATACGTACGGTAAATATGAGATTTAGGGTATTTTAGGTATTTATAGGAAATACGGTATATGTTCGTATTTTGTAAAAAAGATTGACATGTTTATTTGTTGTGTTGTGATACTAGTTATGCATGCATGATCTGTTTGGCGAGGAGATTCGCCCTTATGCGCACTTTGAATCGACATACGCTATGTAGGCTAAAGTGTGTAGACTAAGTGTTTATATAAATGTTTGTATTAGTATGTATTGTGTAAATGGTGTTGTGAATTAGTTTTGAGATTGAATTCTCAATCAATATGCTGATGTATATGATTTCCCATGTTGGTTATATGTATTGGTTTCATTATATATACGAAATGCATGCGTTGCTTAATTTGCTTACGTTGTATGTTATAACAAGTGACAACATACTTATAATGTTTGAACTTCAATTCTAATACCCTCAGGTGATTACTGATATGGATTACAAATGTTTGGGGCTATGACCTAGTCCAGGCAGTTGGTAATGGATTGAATTCGTGGTTGGATTCTATTTGCCACGAAGGACGCGTCGATGAACGCGAGTCGTGTTTTGGGCAGGCGTCAGTGGTTAGGCCACGCGAAGTGTTTTATGCACTTCATGTCGCTCAGCTTGAGATGCGCTTGTACTAGTCGAGCCCGTCAAGTAACCCAACTGGCCATTGTATGTTTACCTTATATGAGTCATAACTGCTTGAACCTAGGGTACTGAACTTACCATTGGAAACCCTGTTAACCATGGTACCTTGATCCATAAAGACTCATGAGCCAGGCATGGTGGTATGGGACACTGTGGTCGAGCTGTCGGCCTACGCTGGGGCCACAAACCTCCCCGTAGTGACCAGTGAGCACATTTGACTCGTGAGCCGATTGTGGTGGTATGGGACACTACATTCGAGCTGTCGGCCTACTCTGATTGGTGACGAGCCCTTTGTAGTGACCTCGAGGGATTCTGAGTCTATGGGAGGCGACGACCCTTCCATAGCGACAAGAGTACAAGTAGGCCTGTATTGATAAGCTGAAGGGGGAGCGGTGCAACGAGTGCAAGCAACAGCCCTAGCAGCCCTTGCAGTGACCTACAAATATAACATCGTATGAGATTACTAGGAGTGACGACCCTAGACAGGATCTGTGTTGGGATTGATATAAGTAAGGTACCTTAGTTTCCCAATCCTGCTGTATGAAAAGGACTAATAACAACTCGATAATCATTATCCATATCGCATTGCATGTGCCTGAAAGATGTGGAGCACTGTGGGAAGAAAGCATGCCGCGGGCATAAGATGGTGCCGTATGAGGGAGTATGTCGGTGAGGGCATCCATCATGTCATATCATGCTTGCATTAATAACAGTATCTAGGAATGTTTGTTTGCTTTCATTACTATTATCGCGTGATTGATTTGATAACATGCTAATCTTTGCTCTATGATTCCACTGAGTTGATCACTCACTCCCACGTTATGGGATGATCTTCCGGACACCCACCAATCCCTATTTTAGTTTTAAATGATGGCGCTTCTTGTGAAGCGGAGCCGGACTTGATGATGATGAGGAGGATCCCTCCTTTATGCATGTTTGATCGATGAGATTACAGCGAGGTTGATTAGACGCCTTGACACTTGTCATTTTATATTTTTTAGAGCACTCATGTATATTCTTTTCTTTTCATTTTTGGAGTATACATGTATATGCATAACCTGGTAACATGTTCTCACTCTAAAGACTTACAATCAATTATATATTTTATGTATTTATCACAGTCTTCCGCTTGCTAAATTTAACTGTCTCTGGAGTATGATATGTTGTTTTGGCTTAATTCCAATCTTGTTTAATGCCCTTTTACAGATAACATGCATTTAACATTATCTATGTTGCATAAATAACATTTTGGAACTCGGGAGTTGGGTTTCTACCTGACCCTCGATTTTCGAGATGTTACATAATCTAAAAACAAATCATCAATAATTTCTCATTCAAACATTTTATCAAACACATAGTTATAACATATATTTTATTAATTCTTTATACAGAGAGATTTGCATGCATATGACAATGATGAATCCTAGATTAAAAATCATGGCAAGCACTAATCACTTTTTATTACTCATTTAAACATTTCAACAAACACATAGGGTGCATCATTTACGTATCTCAGTTCATAGGTGTATCTCATATAAAAATCAACACATTTAAGACAATACGGTAGCAATCAAGTAACACCCCAGATTTTTGCCAACCTGGGGTTAGACGTCCTTAGGCAATGGGTCAACCACATCACTCTGAGGAATCAATTCCTGTAACACCCTGAAAATCGGGGGTCAAGTAAAAACCCAACTCCCGAGTTCCAAAATGTTATTTATGCAACATAGATAATATTAAATGCATGTTGTCTGTAAACAGGCATTAAACAAGATTGGGATTAAGCCAAAATAGCATATCATACTCCAGAGACAGCTAAATTAGCAAGCGGAAGACTGTGATAAATACATAAAATATATAATTGATTGTACGTCTCCAGAGTGTGAACATGTTACCAGGTTAATTAAATACATGTATACTCTAAAAATGGAAAGAAAAGAATATACATGAGTGCTTCAAAAATAAAAAATGACAAGTGTCAAGGCATCTAATCAACCTCCCTGTAATCCCGTCGATCAAAACACGCACAAAGGAGGGATCCTCCTCATCATCATTAAGTCCGGCTCGCAGGCCGCGCCATCATCTACAATTACAAAAGGGTCTGGTGGGTGTCCGGAACACCGTCCCGTAACGTGGGAGTGAGTAATTAACTCAGTGGAATCATAGAGCAAAGATTAGCATGTTATCAAATCAATCACGTAATAATAGTAGAGCAACCAATCAAACATTCCTAGATACTGTTGTTAATGCATGCATGAAATGACATGATGGATGCCCTCACCGACATACTCCCTCATACGGCACCATCTGCGTCCGCGGCATGCTTTCTTCCCGCAGTGCTCCACATCTTCCAGGCACGTGTAATGCGATATGGATAATGATTATCGGGTTGTTATTAGTCGTTTTTATACAGCAGGATTGGGAAACTAGGGTACTTTGCTTATATCAATTCCAACACAGATCCTATCTAGGGTCGTCACTCCTAGTAATCTCATACGATGTTAAATTTCTAGGTCACTGCAAGGGCTGTCAGGGCTATTGCTCACACTCGTTGCACCTCTCCCCCTATCACCTTATCAATACAGGCCTAGTTATATCCATAAGACTGCATCAGGACTCGTCTCCCCCATGCGGTGTCAGGATAAACTCAAGGTCACTACAAAGGGCTCGTCACCTGATCAGTGTAGGCCGATAGTAAGAATATAGTGTCCCATACCACCATAAGAATATAGTGTCCCATACCACCATAATCTGCTCAGAGTAGGGTACTCACTGGTCATTACGGGGAAGTTTGTGGCCCCAGCGTAGGCCGACAGCTCGACCACGGTGTCCCATACCACCATGCCTGGCTCATGAGTCTTTATGGATCAAGTTACCATGGTTAACAGGGTTTTCAATGGTAAGTTCAGTACCCCAGGTTCAAGCAGTTATGACTCATACAAGGTGAACATACAATGGTCAGTCGGGTTACTTGATGAGTACGACTAGCATGAGCGCATGTTGAATCAATCGACATGAAGTGCACAAGAACTTCGTGTGGCCTAACCATTCCCGACAACTCTAGTACGACTCGGGTTCGTCATACACACCCTTCGTGAAAAATAGAATCAAACCACGAATTGTAAACTGTTACCGACTGCCTGGACTAGAGTATAGCCCCAAACATTTATAAATCAGCATCAGTAATCATATGAGAGTATTAGAAATGCAATACAACAATACAAGTAAGTTGTCACATGTTAGAACATACATCTTAAGCAAATCATCCAACATGTGCATTTCATACATATAATGAAATCCATACATATAGCCAACATGGTGGAATCATATACATCAGCATATTGATTGAGAATTCAATCTCAAAACTAATTCACAACACCATTTACTCAATACATACTAATACAAACATTTATACAAACACTTAGTCTACACACTTTAGCCTATATAGCGTATGTCGACTCAAAATGCGCAAAACGGCGAATCTCTTCGCCAAACCAATCATGCACTCATTCCTTATATCCTAACACGATAAATAACCATGGCAAACATTTTATCAAAATACGGACGCAAACAGTATTTCCTACAAATGACTAAAATACCCTACATCTCATATTTACCGTACGTTTACGAAACGAAAAACGGACAGCATTTGTACATGTCAAATGGCATTTTCGTCGATAATCTACTATTAAACGACATTGAAAGCTTTGAAATCAGTCAATCAAAGCGTCTAAAATCCTCACCTTTCACTTTAGTTGTGTATCGTTTCGAACGGAACGCATATGCTTCGTCAACGGCGTTAATACGACCTAAGGCACAAGTACATAAGCTACTATGCTATTTGAATCGAAGAATCCCCAAATCAGCAAGTGGTTAGGGTTTTCCTTACCTATAAATGCATCGGAATCACCAACAAAGTGATTGGGATGCGTAGCTTTAGCACGTGTAGCAGGTGCAGTAAGTGGTAGGAAGATCTCTCTCACACTCTCTCACAATCTCACACTTTTTCTCTCTTTCTAGCTAGGGTTTCTAGCAAATTCGGATGGGTGAGACAAGTGAGGGTTTTAAGCCCTTTTATAAGCTAAATCCTTCCCAAATTAGGCTTGGGAATAAAGTTCACTTGAGGTATAACCAAATCGGAGCTGTTTCGATCCAAAAGGGCACTTCGGGAGGTCCCCCGGCCGAACGCGGTCGGACTTAAGCTCATGCATACTGGATGTTGTTCACACAAAGTTTTCAGACCGGTAGAGTTCGTAGATCGCACGTGGCGGTCCAGTTTCAGTTCAGCGGTCATCGCGCCTAGATCAGGTCTACAAGTCTCATGATATGAAAGAGAAATTTTTCCTGATCCGAGGGTGTAATTTGGCTGAATTCTGACGGTCAGAACGCTTAATAATAACGTGCCAAGTCACGTGCCAGATTTGGATTAAAATTTTCTAATCTAACCCATTTCTCACTCTCTTCACTCCAGACTCAATGAAATAGCCTCTGAACGTCGGTTGGGCTTGATTTTTGAAATGATTGTCAAGTCCAGCTAAGCGGTCATAACTGTCTAAGATTGTAGGTATCGGACTTTCGACGCACGGTCTAAATCCAATACGGAGTTTCCAGACAGGTTCCAGAACAACTGGGTTTAGAGTTTGATCCTAGGCTTCAGGGTATTATAGCGCCATTGATTCTACAAGTTTTGGGTCTTGTAGAACGTATTTAAAGTGATCAGAGACAATTTCACAGCTACTCTAGCGTAGCGCTTCCTAACTTACGCTTAATTTCTAAAGGAATTAATCCTAATTGATTTCTTTGGCTTTGGAATTGGGTTCTGAGAGGTTACCAAGGTGTTATGGTTGACCCATCGCTTAAGGACGTCTAATTCCAGGTAGGCAAAAATCTGGGATGTTACAATTCCACAGCCAAAGAAATCATTTAGAACCAAATTCTTTAGAAATTTAACGTGAATTAGCCAACGCTACACTAGATTACCTATGAAATTAGCACCAACCACTTTAAATACGTTCTGCAAGACCTAAAACTTGTAGAAACAATGACGCTATAATACCCTGAAACCTAGGATCAAACTCTAAACCCGTTTGCTCTCAGGAATCCTTTGAAACTCCGTATTGGATTTAGACCGCACGTTGAAAGTTTGATATCTATAATCTGAGACCGTTAGGACCTCTTAGCTGGACTTGACAATCGTTTCGAAAATCAAGCCCAACCGATGCTCTGAGGCTATTTCATTGAGCCTAGAGCAGGGAGTGTGAGAAAGAGTGAAATTCATTTAAAATTAAATGTGATTTAAATAAATCTGGCACATTTCGCTTGTGGGATCAGTATAAGAATTCAGACCGTCGGAATCTAACCCAAATACACCCTCGGATCAAGAAATATTTCCCACTCAGGTCAATGTACTCAGTATCCCCGATCGAGTCTCCGTGACCGTTGAACTGAAACTAGATTGCCACGTACGATCTGTGAACTCGACTGGTCTAAAAACTTGGTGTGAGAAACATCCAGTGACCATGAGATTAAGTCTGACTACGTTCGGCCAGGGGACCTCCCGAAATGGTCTTTTGGATCGGAACAGTCTCAATTTGGTTATAACTTAAGTATACTTTGTTTCCAAGTCTGTTTTGGTGAAGTTTTAGCCTATATAAGGGCTTAAAACCCTCTCATATCTCTCCCATCCGAATTTGGATTAAGCCCTAGAAAGAGAGAGAGAAAAAGTGAGAGATTGTGAGAGAATTGTGGGAGAGATTTTTCACCACTTGCACCAGCTTTTGCACGTGTCAAAGCAACACATTCAAATCACTTTCCCAGTGATTCCGACGCACTCCTAAGTAAGAAAAACCCTAACCACTTGTTGTTTTGGGATTCCTTCGATTCAATAGCAAAGTAGCTTATGTATCTTGTGCATTAGGTCGCCTGTATGCCGTTGACGAAGCGTATGCATTCTATTCAAACTGATACACGTTTAAGGCGAATGGTACGGATTTTAGATGCTTTAATTGACTGATTTCAAAGCTTTCAATGTCCTTTAATAGTAGATTTTCGACGAGCATGCCGTTTGACATGTAGAACATGTTATCCGTTTTCCGTTTCGTAAACGTACGGTAAATATGAGATTTAGGGTATTTTAGGCATTTATAGAAAATGCTATATACATCCATATTTTGCTGAAATGCTTGACATGTAAATTTATCGTGTTATGATATTATATATGCGTGTATAATCTGTTTGGCAAAGAGATTCGCCCTAATACGCACTTTGGGCCAACATACGCTATGTAGACTAAGTGTCTGTATAAATGTTTTTATTAATATGTATTGAGTAAATGGTGTTGTAAATTAGTTTTGAGAATGAATTCTCAATCCACCTGATGTTGTATACAATTTCCTACATGTTTGCTATATGAATTGATTTCCTTATATGTATGAAATACATGTGTTGGTTGATTTGCTTACTTTGTATGCTATAACATGTGTTAACATGCTTGTATGGTTGAACTTCAATTCTATTACTCTCATATGATCACTGGTATGGATTACACATGTTTGGGGCTATGCTTTAGTCCAGGCAGTCGATTATGGATTAAATTAGTAGTGGGCTTCTATTTATCACAGAGGACACGTCGATGAACACGAGTCGTGTTTTGAGTTGGCGGCAGTGGTTAGGCCACACGAAGTATTTTATGCACTTCATGTCGTTCAGCTTGAGATGCGCTCGTACTAGTCGAGCCCGTCAAGTAACCCGACTGGCCGTTGTATGTTCACCCTGTATGAGTCATAACTGTTTGAACCTAGGGTACTGAACTTACCATTGAAAACCCTGTTAACCATGGTACCTTGATCGATAAAGACTCATGAGCCGGGCATGGTGGTATGGGACACCGTGGTTGAGCTGTCTGCCTACACTGCGGCCACAAACCTCCCCGTAGTGACCAGTGAGCAACCCAGACTCGTGAGTAGATTATGGTGGTATGGGACACTATATTCTTGCTGTCGGCCTACATTGATAAGGTGATGGGGGAGCGGTGCAATGAGTGCGAGCAACAGCCCTGGCAGCCCTTTGTAGTGACCTCGAGCGTATTCTGAGTCTACGGGAGGCGACGACCCTTCCGTAGCGATAAGAGTATAAGTAGGCCTGTATTGATAAGGTGATGGGGGAGCGGTGTAACGAGTGCGAGCAACAGCCTTGACAGTCCTTGTAGCGACCTACAAATATAACATCGTATGAGATTACTAGGAGTGACGACCCTAGACAGGATCTGTGTTGGGATTGATATAAGGGAAGTACCTTAGTTTTCCAATCCTACTGTATGAAAAGGACTAATAACAACCCGGTAATCATTATCCATATCGCATTGCATGTGCCTGGAAGATGTGGAGCACTGCGGAAAGAAAGCATGCCACGGACGCAGATGGTGTCGCATGAGGGAGTATGTCGGTGAGGGTATTCATCATGTCATTTCATGCATGCATTAATAACAGTATCTAGGAATGTTTGATTAATTGCTTTACTATTATCGCGTGATGGATTTGATAACATGTTAATCTTTGTTCTATGATTCTACTGAGTTAGCTACTCACTCCCACGTTATGGGATGGTGTTCCGAATACCCACCAGTCCCTATTTTAGTTGCAGATGATGGCGCTGCTTGTGAAGTGGAGCTGGACTTGATGATGATGAGGAGGATCCCTCCTTTATGCGTGTTCTGATCGACGGGATTATAGAGAGGTTGATTAGATGCCTTGACACCTGCCATTTTATATTATTGGAGCACTCATGTATATTCTTTTCTTTCCATTTTTGGAGTATACATTATTTAATTAACCTGGTAGCATGTTCACACTCTGGAGACTTACAATCAATTATATATTTTATGTATTTATCACAGTCTTCCGCTTGCTAAATTTAACTGTCTCTGGAGTATGATATGTTGTTTTGGCTTAATCCCAATCTTGTTTAATGCCTTTTTACAGACAACATGCATTTAACATTATCTATGTTGCATAAATAACATTTTGGAATTCGGGAGTTGGGTTTTTATCCGACCCCCGATTTTTGGGATGTTACAAATCAAGAAAGACATAAATCATTAGATGCCATGAAAGCATTTATAAATTGCAACCTAAGCATTTATAGTCTGCATCTTTCATCGGAATACTTGATTTGGACTCAGTCTAAACTCTACATTTTTGAAAATGGAACACTTGGCACCTAAATGACCAAACAGGTTAGCTAGGTTGACGAATAACTATCCTGGATGTCTACAACAATATTAGGGTAAGCATTTTTTACCCAAAATCATAGCTGAAAGAGGTTGGGTAGCGCAACAAGGTGGAGATTTGGTGCATGAATTTGTGGGAGAGGATTCCTGTAGCAATCTCCTAAAATCTCTCCTCTCTTTCCTCTTTTCTCTTCTTTTCTCCTCTCTCTCCCTTAGGGTTTTTGTGAAATTCGTATATGGGAGTGAGGGAGAGAAATAAGGGCTATTTATAAGCCTAGAAGTGATGCAAATGGCCCCAGGGCCACTGTATACATAGTTTATACCCTTTAGGCGGCTATTTCTGACAAATAGGGCTCAAAGGGAGGCCCACGACTCATCTACATCATAGGGTATGCTCCCTAACAATGGATCCATGCCAGGACGCGATTTCGGTGTGATCGGATAAGCCGATCAATCGTGGAGGGCCCGCGTCAGATCAACGGTCATACTTACTCAATCGAGGCCACAGTTATATGGATACGAGTAGGGAAGTTTTCTTTCCCCATAGGTGAAGTTTGGTCACGAACTAACGGTCTGAAATCCTCAATTTTGCATGAGAGCGAATGGCCCAATTCACTTAAGTTTCATTTCATTTTCTAAAGATATTCTCGTTTCTCACGCACTTCACTCATGGTTCAAGTTGGACATTTCTGGACACTATCTAGACTTGATTCCCACGATGGTTGTCAAGCCTAGTAGGATGAACATAATCCTATAGTTTTGTGGTCATCGGACCCTCGACGTGCAGTCTAGGTCCAATACGGGGTTTTAACGTACTCCCAAGAGCAACAGGCTCTTGGGATTTCTCCTAGGTCTTAAGATGACATTGAGTCAGTGGTACTCATGGTTTTAGACCTTCCCATTTATGAAAATGGTGGCCGAAGATTAATCCACCGATTATTTAGTACTTAACTAAATCCCGTCTAAATTATACGACAAGATGCGGTCCTTGGGTTATTTTGCCTGATGTTGTACTCGGGTCTTTGTACGGATTTTTCCAGGACGTTACACTGGCACTGATGGAACCAAAACTATAAAGGTTGCACCTTATTTTTCTTGGACCACACTTAAGAAAAATGAGAGTAGTGCTAATGCAAAGGCTTTAAATGTAAAAACTTGCGCACTATCATCGGATGAATTTAAAAGAATTATATCCTGTGATACTGCAAAGTAAGCCTGGGACATTCTAGAAATGACATAAGAAGGTACTACTATTGTCAAGAAATCTAAACTTCAAATCCTCACCACTCAGTTTGAGGAGATACGCATGGAAGAAAGTGAAAATTTCATTGACTTCTATACTAAGTTAAATAACATAGTTAACTCTATGTTAGGTCTTGGTGATAGCATCCCAGAAAGCAAAGTCTATGCAAAGATATTGTGCTCATTGCCTGATAGGTTCAATTCAAAGGTCATTGCCATTTAGGAACTTTGTGATACAGATAATATGAAGGTTAAAGAGCTGGTTGGTTCTTTACAAACCTACGAGTTAAACTTTAAGGCTCTTAAAGGTAAGTCCATCACCCTTAAGTCTTCTAAAAATATTTCTCATGAAAATGTTAGTAATTTTGATTTTGAAAACTCTGAAGATGATATGACATTATTAGCCAAGAAGCTTTATAAAATTTTTAAAAGTAAAAAGAGGGTAGATTTTCAAAAACCTTCTAAAAAGAGAAGGACTAGATCTGAAACTTGGAAATCTACTAAAGATAGCCAATGTTTCAACTGCCATCAATACAGGCATCTAGCAAACAAATGTCCTATGAAGGATAAATCTAAAAAGAAAGGCATGTCGGCTACATGAGATGAATTTTCTTGCTTTGAAGCCTCTTCTAAGTCAGATGATTCTGAACCTAAGTCTACTAATGAGGTCAAAGCCTTGATGACTCTAGCCAAATTCACTTTCTCAGACAGTTGTGATTCAACTAGTGAAGAAAATCTCAGAAGTGATCCTGAAAGAGATGAAGATTTACAAGAAACTTATGCTGCCCTATACAGGAAAAGTTGTAAGATAGCTGTAAAATTTAAACTTCAAAAAGAAAGTTTTTGAAACTAAAAGAAAATTTTGATAATCTAGTTTTAGAAAAATCACACCTTTCAGATTGTTTTGAAAAAGCTAAGTATGATTTAGATTTCAAAACATCCCAAGTTGAAAACCTCAAATCTGAAAATGAAAAACCAAAACTAGAAGTCTCTTCTCTCTTTAGTATGAAGGATACTTGGAGGAATGCCCAGGGTGATCCTAAACTAGAAAAACTATTAATCGAATCAAGGAAATGTGGCGATAGATCTAGTCTGGGCTACGATAAGTATATGCCTTCTAAATATACTAGCACTCCTCCAAATTTTGTTAAAGGGAAGTCCTCTAACTCAAAAGGAAAAAGTCTAAATCAAAATACTTTCAAAAATCCTAAAACTTTTCAAGCTATGAAACCTAAAAATAATCATATTAATTATAAAAATCAGAATCATAACCCCTTAGCTGAGAAAATTGTGAATTTACTCAAGGACCTTCTAAAATCTAACTTGAATGGTAGAATATACAATAACTACAGGCATAGAACAATTAACTATCCTCTAAAACCCAAAACTGTTATGAAATGGGTTCCTAAGGTTGCTTATTTAGTTACTCACACCTCTTTCAAGGCTTCGAGTCAATCAAAGTGGTACCTAGACAGTGGTTGCTCTAGACACATGACAGGTGATAAATATTTGTTCACCAATCTTAAAGATATGATTGATGGCTCAGTCACATTTACTGATAGTAACAACTGCAAGATTATTAGCCAAGGTACAATTCAACTCTTTAATCTTCCTCCATTTGAGAATGTGTTGTTTATAGAGAGCCTAAAGCATAATCTCTTTAAGCATAATCTCTTAAGCATTTCTCAAATTTATGATAACAAACATAACGTTAAATTCACCAACTAAGGGTGTGACATTTCTAATAAGAATGGTTTTGTGATATTAACTGGTCGCAGAACATTTAAGAACTGCTATATAGTCAGTGATTCTAGCTCGTCTAAGTTATCATGTTACATGGTCCAAATTGATGAGACCGAACTATGGCATAAATGACTAGGACATGTACACTACCATAATCTTTATTGACTGAGCAAAAGTGAAGTAATAAGAGGTCTACCTAAGTTAAAGAAGTTGGATAAATTTTGTGGCGAATGCCAGATTGGAAAATAAACTAAGATTAATCACAAGAAAGTGAACTCCAACGCCACATCCAAACCCCTTGAACTTCTCTACATGGATCTCGTTGGACCGACTAGAAGGGAGAGTCAAGGTAGTAAGAAATATATACTGGTCATAGTAGATGATTTTATTAGGTATACATGGGTAGTTTTCATGAGAGAGAAATCTAAGACTCTCAATGAAGTAAAAAGGGTACTCAATTATATCCAAATTGAGAAAGAATCACATGTCACCAATATCCATAGTGATCATGGTTCTAAATTTGATAATAGCAGTTTTGAGAATTTCTGTAGTGATCATGGAATATCGCATAAGTATTCTGCACCTATGACACCTCAACAAAATGGGGTTGTAAAAAGAAAAAACCAGGTACTTCAAGAAATGGCCAATGTGATGTTAAATAGTATGAAACTTCATAAAAATCTTTGGGCTAAAGCTGTGAACATGGCGTGTTATATCACTAATCATGTTTATACTAGAAAGTCTAATAATAAGACCACATATGAACTATGGTTCAATAAGAAGCCTATTGTTAAATACTTTCAAGTTTTTGGCAGCAAGAGCTACATTTTACATGCCGAGAAAATCTGAAAAAAATTGACACTAAGAGTGACGAGGGTATTTTTCTAGGATATGCACTAAATAGTTGAGCGATCATGTTTTCAATAAAAGGAAGGTGTTATTCAAAAATCCATTAATGTAGTTATAAATGATCACTCGAATACACTTGTCTCAAGTTCATAAGATGATGAAGTCTCTTTATTTGATAAACCAGACTCTTTGTCTAGTCAAAATGACCCTGAACTACGGTCAGTTAAAGACAATCCAACTAATCAAATTCTTAGGAATCCTCTTACTGGTGTGCGCACTCATAGATAATTAGAAAACATTTGTCATTATGTGTGCTTCAGATCCCAAATTGAATCGGCTAATGTAAAAGAAGCTCATGCTGATGAAAACTGGATAGTAGATATGTAAGATGAACTTAATCAATTCATAAGGAATTGTCATGCCCCAAACTCGAAAAATGGGCTCACAAAATTCTCAATCGCTGAATCCGACACCGACAACTTCCGTAGTGCCCCATTCTTGGATCCCGGCACTCATATGCCAAATTCTGATCCTGGGATCCTACAAGGAGGATTTTAGCATGATTTTTTTTACAATGGAACATAACCACAAGCATAACTGTAACATCCCAAAAATCGGGGGGTCGAGCAAAAACCCAACTCTCGAGTTCCAAAATGTTATTTATGCAACATAGATATGTATGATTGAATGTTGTCTGTGATAATGTATTAAACATGAGTGAGATTAAGCTAGAACAACATATCATACTCCAGAGACAGTTAAATTAACAAGTGAAAGACTTTGATAGTATGTATAACATATATAAACTGTTGTATGTCTCCAGAGTGTGAATATATTACCAGGTTATATACATACATGTATACTTCAAAAGTAAACCAAAAGGATATACATGAGTGTTCTAAAAATATAAAATGACAAGTGTCAAGGTATCTAATCAACCTCCCTGTAATCCCGTCAATCAGAACACGCATAAAGGAGGAATCCTCCTCATCATCATCAAGTCCAGCTCTGCCTCGCAGGCCGCGCCATCATCTGCAATCACAATAGGGACTGGTGGGTGTCCGGAAACACCATCTCGTAACGTGAGAGTGAGTGATCAACTCAGTGGGATAAGAGAGCAGAGATTAGCATGTTATCAAATCAATCATGCGATAATAGTAAAGAAGTAAATCAAACAATCCTAATACTGTTGTTAATGCAATATGACATGACGTGATGTATGCCCTCACCGACGATCTCCCTCATACGACACCATCTTACGACCGCGGCATGCAATCGTCCCTCAAGTGCTCCACACCTTCCAAGCACATGCAATGTAATGGTGATATGATTTCTGAGTTGTTATTAGTCCATTCAAACAGCAGGATTGGGAAACTAAGGTACTTCCCTTATATCAATCCAAACACAGATCCTGTCTAGGGTCATCACTCCTAGTAATCTCATACGATATATATTTTGTAGGTCGCTGTAAGGGCTGTCAGGGCTGTTGCACGCACTGGTTGCTCCACTCCCCCATCACCTTATCAATACAAGCCTACTGTACTCTACTGCTACAGAAGGGTCGTCGCCTCCCATAGACTCAGAATATGCTCGCGGTCACTACAAAGGGCTGCCAGGGTTGTTGCACGCACTCGTTGCTCCGCTCCCCCATCACCTTATCAATATAGGCCGACAGTAAAAATATAGTGTCCCATACCACCATAATCTGCTCATGAGTCATAGGTGCTTACTGGTCACTATAGGGAGGTTTGTGGCCCCAGCGTAGGCCGACAGCTCGACCACGGTGTCCCATACCACCATGCCCGGCTCATGAGTCGTCGTGGATCAAGGTACCATGGTTAACAGGGTTTACAATGGTAAGTTCAGTACCCTAGGTTTAAGCAGTTATGACTCATGCAGGGTGAACATACAATGGCCAGTTGGGTTACTTGACGGCTCGACTAGCACGAGCGCATCGCAAGTCGAACGACATGAAGTGCATGAAACACTTCGCGTGGCCTAACCACTGCCGCCAACTCTAAACACGACTCGCGTTCATCGACGCGTCCTTCGTGGCAAATACCAGCTAACCATGAACTTTCTCTGTTACCGATTGCCTGGACTAAGTATAGTCCCAAACAATTATGGAATCACATCAGCAATCATATTAGAGTATTGGAAATGAAATACAACCATGTGAGCATGTTAACACATGTTATAACATACAACTTAAGCAAATCTTCAAGCACATGCATTCCATACATGTAATGAAATCATGCATTTAGCTAACATGTAGGAAATCATTTACATCAGCATATTAATCGAGAAACCAATCTCAAACTAATCCATAACACCATTTAATTCAATACATACTAATACAAGCATTTCTACAAACACTTACACTACACACTTAAGTCTACATATAGTATGTCGACCCGAAGTGCGCATTTTGGCGAATCTCTTCGCCAAACTAACTATGCACATATTCCTAACATTCTAACGCGATAATAAACCATGTCAATCACATCAGCAAAATATGAATGAAAACAGTACTTCCTACAAATGACTAAAATGCCCTAAATCTCATATTCTTCGCCGGTTTACTAAACAGGAAACGGACAGCATGTTGTACATATCAAACGGCGTTGCCGTCGATAATCTACTATTAAACGACATTGAAAGCGTTGAAAACAGTCAATCAAAGCGTCTAATATCCGCACCTTATCTCTTATAAACGTATCGTTTTGAACGGAGCGTATACGCTTCGTCTATGGTGACTAGACAACCTGATTTACAACATACATCAGCTATCTAGCTACGAAAATGAAGAAACACTAAATCAGCAACTTCTAGGGTGCTTTCTTACCTGAAAATGCGGAGAAATCGCCGGCCAAGTGATTGGAGCGTGTTGCTAAAGCATGTGCAACAGGTGGCACGACAACAGGAAAATCCTTCCCACCTTCTCCCACAAACTCTCACCTTTTCTCTCTCCCAATCTAGGGTTTTTCTCAAATTCGGATGGGAGAGAGGAGTGAGGGTTTCAACCCCTTTTATAAGCTCAAAAATGCCTGGAATAGGCTCGGGAACAAAGTTTACTTAGGTTATATCCAATTCGGGGCTGTTTCGGTCTAAAAGTACAGTTCTGGTGGTCCCCTGGGCAAATGCGGTCGGACTTAAGCTCATGCATACTGGATCTAGCATACATCAAGTTTTCAGTCCGGCAGGGTTCATAGATCGCACGTGGCGGTCCAGTTTCAGTTCAGCGGTTACCGCACGTAGATTAGGGCTGCAAGTCTCATGATATGAAATAGAAATTTTTCCTGATCCAAAGGTGTAATTTGGTTGAATTCTGACGGTCAGAACGCTTAATAATAACACATCAAGTCGTGTGCCAGATTTGAATTTCAAATTCTAAATCTAACCCTATTCTCACTCTCTTCAATCCAGGCTCAATGAAATAGCCTGCGAATGTCGGTTGGACATGATTTTCGAAATGATTGTCAAGTCCAGCTAAGTGGTTCTAACGGTCTAAGATAGTAGGTATCGGACTTTTGACGCGCGGTGTAGATCCAATACAAAGTTTCAAAGTGGTCCAGAGAACAAACCGGCTTAGAGTTTGATCCAAGGTTTTAGAGTATTATAGCATCATTGGTTCTACTCGCTTTGAGTCTTGTATAACGTATTTAAAGTGATCAGGGACTATTTCCCAGCTACTCTAGCGTAGCGCTAGCTAACTTATGCTTAGTTTCTAAAGGAATTAATCCTAAGTGATTTCTTTGGCTATGGAATTGGGTTCTGAGCGATTTCCTAGGTGTTTTAGTTGACCCATTGCCTAAGGACGTCTAATCCCAGGTTGGCCAAAATCTGGGGTGTTACAATAACCAAGTCACAAAACAACATCACCACATATCCACTATATCAAAAACTTTAAGTATAATGTGAAAAGGGAAATACAAGGTGATTAAAAACTCTAAAATAATCTGATGTGCGCTTCTGCCTCAGTGCTGCTGTGATCCAATGCCACCTACACACAACAGTCGTGCATAAGCTTACAAAAGCTTAGAGGGTGGTGTAAGTGTGTGCGCAAGAAAAGCACCAAGTGTACAATATCAGAGTAATGCAGAAATATGTGCTAAATCCATGAATTCTATCAGCCATACCAAGGCTATGCGATGCGAGGCCTATGTAGCCAAATGTCATATGAGGGATGCAAAGAAAGAATGCTAGTACTCATTAAGTACACATATTAGTACAGTTCCTCTCTGGATATCACCGGAGTCTAATATACTTCACACTGACTACCTCTTCCCTAGCTGCACAGCCAAGCAAGTGGAAGAGACCACACTATCCGCCTGACCAGTAGTCTATCAATACTTACCCGGCTCATCGATAGCGGACTCATTTACGAGCTGGTCAAACTTAACCTAGCTTATAGCCACCTCACTCAGGTGGATAAGGCCACGCTTCCTTCTAACCGACCATGACACAGTGGGAGACGCGACCTACTGGTATTCGGTACTTAAATGCTCGTGTATCTACTCGGTCTAGACGTTGGAGCATCCCTTAGTACCAAAAAGGTTCTGGGATTTTCACACAAAGACATCTTAAGTGCCCACAATGCTAGAGCCAATATTTTTGGTATCCAATACGATCATCCATGATGTGCCTGTGGAGGCCACGACCCTAATGTCGCTAGGGTGTACAGTGATTAAGTCACACATATGTGAGATGCATGAGTCATACTGTACAATCATGCAGCAATCTCGCGCGTACCATACGTTCATGTGGGTAACTCCTATCAATGAGTCCCATAAGTAATCTGCCCAATGGCATATGCTATGATCAAACACTACTCATATCAAGCATATATATGATGCGTATGGCATGAGGCATGAAATTATACTAAGCATGTTATAAAGTGATGAACTATCCTCACAACAAAGATGAGCCTAGACAGCCTACACGTAACAAGTATGGGCCTATCAATGAGCCCTAGGGAAAGTCGTAATACGGACATTTAACCAAACATCAAACCATCATTATTTCCAAGGCACGATCCGCCATAATTATCATTACATAAACCATGGTCGAATCACACATTGCAATGGACTTAGGTACATCCCATTAGGCCTTAAATACACCAAATGGGCCGTATCACATGGGCCTTATATTCATCAAGTGGGCCACATCAATGGGCTGCACCAATGGCCTTATGTTCATTACAATGGGCCATAACCCATGGGCCTTGAATACATCATAATGGGCCCTCATATGGCAAGTAGGCCACATCACATGGGCCATTTGCATATCAAATGGGCTACACCAATGGGCCCATGCATATCAAATGGGCCACACCCAAATATAAGTGGTGATGATGATTTCCACCATTAAAATTCCCAAGGCCCACCATAACATTTATTTTTCCATCCAACAGTTGATAAGGTCACACAGACCTAATAAGAATAAATAAATAAATTTTATGTTTATTCAAAATCTCTAGGCCAGAGGAGTTTCAATGGTAAACGTTCAACCCACCACTGTTATCAATGGCCTACCATATAAAAAGATCTGTCTCCTTTTGGCCCCAAGCCATAAGACAAGCTTGCCAATTGGTGGACTGTTTAGATGCAACACATGCATCATAGTTGGTCCCATATAGATGGACTAGCGTGGATGATACTTGGGGACCCACAAAACTTAGTGACACCACTCCAACAACTATAGCGGGAGTGAGGTACACCAGCCGTCTCACCCACGCTGGGGACGGTGTGGGATACAACACATACATGAGTGGGTCCCACATGGGGCCCACCACAATGTTCATATGTCATCCAATTTGTTAATAAGGTCATATAAACCTAAATGCAGAGGAAAAATAAATTTCATAATTGATCCAAAACTGTTGTGACACCCAAAAAAGGTCTCAATGGTAGACATTTAATCCACACTATTTCCTATGATGTGGGCCACCTGAGCTTTGGATGTGACTGATTTTTGGAGGGGGCCCACCAAATGACCGGTGTGGATGATAAGCTCACATCATGGTGGGGCCCACGGCCAGGACCATGGGTCCCTGCTGTTCGTCTGCTAAAAGGCAACAGCGTTCTGCTGTTGCTTAGCAGCAACAGGCACTGCCTTTTTTTTTTACATCATGTTTTATCACGATTTTTCATACGTGGGGCCCGCATCAGAAGAATCCACCCGGGCCATTGCATTTCATGGCTCAAGACTGTCCAAATGAGCCCAATATGCAACATGTTTCAGTGAGTAGAACATCAAGGTGGGTTTTCAATAGTAACAATATGGTTTTCTATGCTATGGCCGCTAGAAAACTGAATTGACTTCATTTTTCGGCTCAACGCCTAAAACGAACTGAGGAATGGAATAGATGGCGTGGATTGAATACATATATTAAGTTGGGGCCTACATGAGCAGCCCACCCCTAAGGCTTGAACCAAGCTTATATTTTTATTTTCCCAGTTCATGTCCAACGTCCCTGGATGCTGGATGGTTGGGCATAACACATACATTTGAGGTGGGCCCTGCTTAGGTGGGCCATCAAATGGTGTGTGGTGTGGATACAACACATATATAAAGTGGGCCCCACCTACAAATGGCTTGGCTAAAATACATGTTTCATGGTGGGGTCCATCCGGGTGGGCCACACGGCCACATCATCACATGAAAAGAAATGAAAAAGAGAGGGGAAGAGAGAGAGAGAGAGAGAGAGAGAGAGAGAGAGAGAGAGAAAGAGAGTGGGACACGTGTGATGGAGGGCTCCGTCACTATAAGCCCTCCCTTACAAGCAATCATACATCAAGTGGGTCTCATTACACGTGGGCTCATCAGATTGAAAATCAATAGTGGAGATCCTTTCTCCGCCAAATGTAAGGTCTAGATGACCTTATCCATACAAGGAAAATAAACATCATTATGGGGTCCATGGAGAATGGCCCCATCATGGAATGGTCATGAGGATCAAGGTGAGCCATCGGCCACACCTAGGGTCCAAAGTGAGATCCATACCATCAATTGGTAGGCCTCACTTGGCCCTTCATCTAAAAAATGAAATCTAAGCCTATAAAGCACCCACCATTCGATCTTCTTGGTCCATTGGAACATCAGTCTACTTATGCTTCTCTTTGATGGAGGGTGATGAAAGGTGAATGGCTAGGATAAAGGATTTTGGGGTGGGAAAGTGGACTACATAAAAATCACTTTTCTCTCCTAAAATGCATGGACATGTGGTCTTTTGGTTACTTGGAATTGTGTGTTAAGAAAGAGAGAGAAAGGGTTGTAAGGAGAGAGAGAGAGAGAGAGAGAGAGAGAGAGAGAGAGAGATGGGTGATGGAGTGATGGATGTGGTGAGTGATGGGTGTGTAAGAGCTTTTTGACTTTAGGGGTAGATTGTGTAAGAAAGGTATGGGGTGTGTAAACACTTTTTAACTTATGGGGTTGCTTGGAGATGGGTGTGAGGTGATGTGTACTTGACATGTACTTGACCCTTGATGGGATTGATTGATTGATGGATGTGACATTTGGTAGAGATTCTCTTAGGTTTTGCAACGTGCGGCATTTTTCTCGAACTAAACACGGGCCCAAATCTCCCGGCTTGCGTATCGCCTTAGCGCGTGAGACACAGCATCGGAACCGCGGTGACGACACGGTTTCCAGGGTACAAGTCTCGAGTTGAGTCAACTCGGGTTGACGGCGTGTAACTCGGGGTCGTGCGCAAACGTCGGATAAAGGTCGAAGGTTGCAGGAAGTCGACCGGAAAGACTGCGGGAATCAATGGAACAGTACGGACTAGGATACGGGTCTTACAGCTCTCCCCAACTAATAAAAATTTTATCCTCAAAATTTATACTATCATTGCAACTAAACATAACTCATCAGGGAATAGAAAATATAACATCATATATGATCAAAACACAACACAACATATATTCAAATATTGAAAAGATGGGGATAGAGCTCTTGAATCTCCACCTCGCGCTCCCAAGACGCCTCATCCACACTATGATCGCCCCACTGCACCTTCACCAAGGGAATGACTTTGGTCTGCAGGACTTACTTCTTCCGATCGAGGATACGAACTTGCTGCTCAATGTAAAAAGCATCTTCACGAACCTCTAACAGCTACCAATCAATAACAGGCACGATGTCTGTCCCACACTTCCTCAACATAGAGATATGAAAAATGTTGTGGACACCAGACAATTGAGATGGCAAGGCAAGCCGATAGGACACGGCGTCGACACGCCTGGTGATCTCGAAAGGTCCTATGAATCTCGGGGCAAGCTTGCCCTTTACTCCAAAATGAACCACACCCTTCATGGGTGAGACCTTGAGATACACATGGTCCCCAACGACAAACTCCAAGGGATGACACCGATGATCAGCAAAACTCTTTTGCAGGCTTTAAATTGTGCTCATCCTCTACCTGATGATGTCAATAGCCTTTGATGTCTACTACACAAGCTCAAGACCTAGGAGACACCGATCTCTAACCTCGGTCCAATAACTCAGAGATCTGCACAGTCTACCATATAATGCCTCAAAAGGAGCCACACTAATGGTCGCCTGACAGTTGTTGTTGTATGCAAACTCAGCTAATCGCAGGTGCTCGTCCCAACTACCCAAGAAATCAATCACGTAGACCCAAAGCATATCCTTAAGTATCTGGTTGACCCTCTCAGTCTGGCCATCAGTCTGCAGATGATACACGGTTATGAGCTGTAAATCAGCCCTCATCGCTCTCTGGAAGCTCCTCCAAAACTGAGACGTGAACATTAGGTCTTAGTCTAAAATGATCGAAACAGGAACACCATGTAGTCTTACGATCTCATCAACAAACATCTTGGCGAGCCGGTCTGTATACCAGGTCTCAAGAATCGTAAAAAATATATGCTGACTTCGTCAGACAGTCCATAACAACCCAGATGGCGTCATGATCGCGCTGTGTCCTCTATAAACCCATGAAAAAATTAGTAGATATGTGCTGCCAGTTCCAAATCAGGATGTTCAACGGCTGCAATAGACCAAGGGGTCTCTGATGATCGGCCTTGACATGCTGGCACGTGTCACACTCAGCCACAAAACTAGTGATCTAACACTTTATCCTTGACCAATAATACTGATGCCTCATATCGTGATACATCTTCGTCGAGCCAGGGTGGATAGAGAACTGAGATCAATGTGCCTCAGTCATAAGATCTCAGTGCAACTCAAAAATATCTGGGGCACATAATCGGCCTCTAAAGTGAAGTTCACCATTAAAACTAATCTGTCAATTTGTCTGACTCTCAGATGTTGCATCTGCTCGGTAATCCTGTAACAACTCATCTGTCTGTTAAGCCTCGATCACCCTTGCAACAAGAGAGGGTTGAATTAATAAGCTCGATAGTTGAACGATAGAAGATTGCAGACCAAACTTGAAGTCGTACTCTGCTATATCCTTGATCATCCTTCACTCCTGAATCATCATGTGCCACCAGGCCTCATGGCTGACAGCTGAGGGCATCCACCACCACATTCACCTTGCCTGGGTGGTACTAGAGATTAAAATCGTAGTCCTTCAGAAGCTGCATCCAGTGCCTCTGCCTCATGTTCAGCTCGGACTGAGAGATCAGATACTTCAAGCTCTTGTGGTCGGAGAAGAGCTTGAACCTTACCCCATAAAGATAGTGCCTCCACACCTTTAATGCGAAGACAACTACTGTCAGCTCCAAATAATGCATAGGGTAGTTCAGCTCATGGACCTTGAGCTGGCGAGACGCATAAGCAACCAGCTTTCGATGCTCCATCAGGACAACACCTAAGCCAACTCGTGAGGCATCGGTAAATACAATAAATCCATCACTCCCAGAAGGAAGAGTGAGGACAGGAGTGGACGTGAGGCAGTCCATCAGCTCCATAAATCCCTGCTCATAAGTGTTGCTCCACACGAACTCGGTACCCTTTCGGGTCAACTTGGTCAATGGGGATGCAATGCAAGAGAATCCCTTAATAAAACGTCGGTAGTAGCCTTCCAAACTAAGGAAACTCCAGATCTCAGACGCGTTTGTGGGTTGGCCCCACCGACGCATGGCATAAATCTTCGAGGGGTCCACTGCGACGCCCTGCCTCATCACCATGTGACCGAGGAACTTTACCTCCTCCTGCAAGAACTAGCACTTCTCTAGCTTCGTGTAAAGCTGGTGTGCATGGAAGGTCTGAAGGTAATCTCAAGATACCGCTCATGCTCCTCATGGGTCCTTAAATATATCAGAATGGCATCGATGAACACCATAAAAAATTGGCCGAGATACGGAAGGAAGACCTCGTTCATCAACTACATGAATATTGCAGGCGCAATGGTCAGTCCGAAGGACATGACCTAGAACTCAAAATGACCATAGCGCGTCCTGAAGACTGTCTTTGGGATATCCTCATCTCAGACCCAAACCTGATGATAACCGGACCGTAAGTCCATCTTCAAAAAGAACTGCGTCTCTTGCAGCTGATCAAATAAGTCATTGATCCTCAAAAGCGGGTACTTGTTCCTGATCGTGACCTTGTTGAGCTCGTGGTAATCTATGTGAAGCCTCAATGAGCCATCTTTCTTCTTCATGAATAGTACCGGCACTCCTCACGGTAAAATACTTGGACGAATAAAGCCTAGCTGGCACAACTCATCCAACTGCTTCTGTAGTTCCCATAACTCTAACGGTATCATACAATATAAGGCCTTCGAAATAGGCACAGCACCGGGCACTAGATCAATCTGGAACTTAGTGTGCCGACGAGGTGGTAACCCCAAAATCTCCTAAAACACATCAAAAAAATCACAAACAACTGACAGTTGATCAATACTCAAAGCAAATAACTCCTAAATGACACATGACAACAAGCAGGAAAGCTGCTTTCCTCTGCGCTTAACAACAAACTGGAACTCTAGCATGCCGGGTATACAGAACACAACTGTCCTAGCAGAGCAATCCAATATGGTACCCACTTAGACGTGGCCCACCTTGGTGTGGAACATCCAAGGTGAGGGCCCACCATGTGCATTGCATAGGGTTGGACGTCCATCCTATTGGATCACCCAGCCCATGTGGGACGCCCCATGTGGCCTACATGCTAGACCTTGGTCCAGCAGTATGGCCCACCTAATTCTTTATGTCCCTTGGTATACTTCTATGCGATGCGACTCTCTGGCCTGATTGCTCGGCCACTTGTACTTGGGTCCCAATCTGATGAGCATTTTTTGGTCTCCAGCAAGCCCACAAAACTAGTGGAACAAAAATTTAGTAATATATTGTAAATGTACATTACCTTTGGGCTGAGATTTTTAGGAGTGAGGCCCACCACATTGTGAGGACCTTGGAGGGATTAATTCATGCCCTTAATCCCCTAATTTTGGGCTAAATTAATGCACCCTTGAGGTCCACTATAATTGGGCTATTTGGGACCATGTATGTAGTTAGATTGTTGGACTCTTTAGGCCAAATGGGCTGGAACCTTCTTGCTATGCCCAGTGGACTCTTCGGCCATTTTCATCATAATGTTATGTTGGGTTAGTGGGCATGATTACACAAATGGTTGGGCCCTTGGTTGCCCACCAAATCAACTATATTCTGGGGTCGGGTTATAGGTCCAACTTACTTGACTAGAGCATTTATTTATTTTTTTGCCCATATGATTGAGTAATGGGCTGCCCACTAGGCCCACCACAATATATGGAATTAGTGACCTTTATGTTGGGCCCTAACCTTCCTTATGGGTCTATAGTATTGCATATGGGTTGGGCTATGTGTGTTGCCCTTGGACCCATGTTTGAGTAGGCCTTGGGCCATCTACTTGAGGCCCAATATGGTATGTATATAGAATGTTATGGCTGCCCTTCTCTTATTTATGGTGATGTGTGGGCCTTGGACTCTGATACATGAAAGATTATTATTTGGGCTACCTTCTTGGGATAAATAGTGGTTGGATGTTCACATTTGTGGCCCTAAGGTAGGTCCACTTGCTTCTATGAGTGGTTAAAGATCCACCATAGACCCTAGTTAGGCCCATTTTATTTACTTAGGCCCATGTCATTGTCCTTCCTTAGCCTTGTGGGCTACCCCAGACTATTGGGCCCCCATTAGACCCTAGTTAGGCCCGTTTCATTTACTTAGGCCCATGTCATTGTCCTTCCTTAACCTTGTGGGCTACCCCAGACTATTAGGCCCCCATTAGAGATTTTGTCTAAGTACCTAGACTTAGTCCCTACTTGGATAAGAGGAGTGTACTACATCGTTCATCGCTACATGGCACATCTTGTTCATCCTCATAACCCATATGCATCATGGTGTGCTTGGTTAGCATTATGTGTGTCATAGTTGAGTCATTAGGTAGATATGATGGCTTCCCAGAGGGATAGAGTTTCCCTCTTGAGCATGTTAGATGCTTGGAGTTAGTGCATGATTAGTATGCGTGATCCATGCATCTAGCATTGCATTGCATGAATATTATTCTCCCTTGCTTCATCGGCCCTAAACCTTTATAATACCAAGAAGATGCCTCAATGCCGAGATCAAGTGAAAAACATGAGCGCTCGAGTGCCTCCCACTATAGCATGGTCGGTTGTGATGGGGTGTGGCCTTACCCGCGTGAGTGAGAGGGAAATAACTAGGCTAAGTTTGACCATCTCGTGAATGGGTCCGCTACTGTCAAGCCTTACTGGTGATTGGTTGTCAACAATCGGGTAGTGAGGTCTCTTACGCCCGTTAGACTCTGTGCCTAGGAGAGAAACAGTCAGCTAGCAGTGTATTTGACCCTGGTGATTTCCTTATAGTGGAACTATATATGATTTGTGGGCCTGATATGAGGATTGACATGTATTACATTACATTGACATTGGCTATATAGGCCTTTTGTGCATCACCTCGGTATGGCACCTAGTACTCATGTATTTCTTTGCATGCCTTGGTACGACTTATTGCATTTATGATTGTCATAGCTTAGCCTTGGTATAGCTAGTGGCATTGATAGTGTTTATTGTAATTGTTGAGCTTCTGCATTCTTTGATATTTCTTTCTGGCACTAGTAGTACAGACACTGATACCGCCCTCTAAGCTTTCTATAAGCTTTTGCACGATTGATGCGTGCAGGTGATTCTAGGCAGCCACAGTAGCTAAGGAGCTTTTAGAGCGTGTCAAGGACCTGTTGGAGTATTCCCTTATTTTGCTTATATATTTCCCATTTTGAACCATGTACCTATATAAAGTTTTAATTCCTAGTGGATTTGTTATGTGTTCCTATGGTAACTATCTGTGGTTAGTATGTTATGATCTTGGGGATGCTCTTATTGGATTCAGACTTATGTTATAAATCCTCCTTATGGGATCCCAGGATTAAATCCTGATAAATGGGTGCCAGGAGCCGAGAATGGGGCACCACGAATTTGGTTGTGGTCGAAAATAGCTATCGGGTTCCTTGTGAGTCTGGTCACTGAGTTTGGGGCATGACATCTTGGCCTTTTCTTTTAAGGAGAAGGAAAAGAGTTTTAGCCTGACTGTGTCCTTAGACACATTAGGAAAGTATAAAGTGGCTATTATCTTATCAAACTCTTACAAGTGTAGATATGGATTTTCATATTCAAGTCCATGGAATTTTGGAAGCAATTAGATCACTCTCGGCTTGATATTCATATGTCCTGCATTATATGGAAAAACTATACAAGAAGGTGTGCTCACCCCCACCAGTTGTAAATAATCTCATAAAGTACGAGGCGGGGTGCTTGATGCACCTCATTCTTATCTTGGATTTCCTCAACCCTAGGCTAAGGATTTGGAGGTTGATTAGCTAGTTGATTGGCAGCCATAATTTCAGTTAACTCTGTGGATCTCGAGTAGCGTCTATTCTAGTGATGGATGGATAATCCCTCAATAAATCCTCTACTCAAGGGACCTCGAGTGTTATCGTGGACCCACTTGGGCATGAAACACTCTCAGCTCTCAATTTCAGAATCTAACATAAACCTAAAAGAAAGAATGGGAATAGAAAGAGAGAGAATTATAAAGAAGTTAACAAATTAGAAGTTTTTATGTTAGGATCCTGCAAAAGAAAAAGGAAAGTGAATTAGTTTCTAAAAAAGAAATAAGAAAGTTTCTAAAAATAGAAATAGAAAGATGAATTAATATCTAAAACTAAAAAGGAAAGTTTCTAAAAATAAAAAATAAATAACCCAACACCTAAAAATGAAAAGGAAAGTTTCAAAAAATAAATTAAGAAAGTTCCTAAAAAAGCAACCTAGTTTCTAAAAATCAAAAAGAAAGTTTCTAAACCTAGAAATAGAACGCTAAGTTAGTTTCTAAAAATAAATTAAGAAAGTTTCTAAATCCAGGAATAGAAAGAAAAGTTAGTTTCTAAAAATAAATTAGAAAAAATCTTAATCTAAAAATAGAAAGTAAATAAATCTTAATCTTAAATCTAATTCTAAAACTAATTAAATCCAGAAAACACAACCATCAATCCCCAACAATAACGCTAAAAACTTGTTCTTGAAAGGGCCTAGCTATATGCCCTAGAGAGGGGGGGGGGGGGGGGGGGGGGGGGTAAATAGGGCAATGCCAAATAAAACTAATAACAGCGGAATAATAAAAGATTTAAAGCACAATGCTGAATATAAAACAATCACAATAGCTTAAAATAAAGAGATTGATACTTTATCAGTTCTAAGGACAACCTTACACCAAAAACCAGAGGTTTAAGGTAGGACAACCTTATTTCTAGAAGATCCTTTGTATCACAAACCAAAGAGGAATAATAAGTAATGAAATCAAAATAACTTGCGGAAAATAAATCCTAAGTTATTACAACATTCATCGACACTTGCTTGAAGTGATTACAACATTCATCCACAAACACAAACCACAAAACTGAATGAATAAAGGAATGAAAGAATAAAGCGCATCTACAACATAACGATATATAGTGGTTCGCCTGTGTGTACATCAACTGTTATCCAACAGCCACATAGATTGCTACTCCACTCCTAATATCCTCACACAGGGGATATTAGCATGCACTATCAAAATAGGTTTCATAGGTTCACCTAAAACCTTCACAACTGTGTCTTTGATCTCGGGCTTACACAATCCAAAAACCCTACAATCTGAGTTTTCTAGCTCTCCTCAGATAACCACTACAATGAGATTTTTCTAGCGAATCTCAAACAAAAAATCAGAGAAAGTAAATTACAAAACATGTAAAATACCTGAATCACCTTTTGAAGAAGCCCGGTAGAACCAATTGGAGTAGAAGTTCGATTCGACGTTCAAAGTCCAATACTCACTTTAAGAAGGGTTCTAAGTCTAATTGATTTTAGATCAAACAGGCTAGATCTATTTGATTTTGAATCCAAGAAGAAGGAATATCAAAAATTCTCCTTTTCAAATAAGATTGGAATGTAGATCAATATCAAATAAAAATAAGCTAGCAAAAGGAATATTAAATAAGTACAAAGTAGCTTAAAATAAATACAAACTTATCTTAGAGAATAGCCTAAAGAATGCTTGAATAGAATTGATTTGAAGTGCTAAAACTCTGAAGTTCATGCTCTATTTATAGCCTGAAAAATCCCGTCTATGACTGGTCTTAGGATCCTAAGACTGGTCGTAGCATCAAAGATTTTCGAAAGATTTCCGTGGGATAAGATTTTCAGTTTCACGACTGGTCCTGGGTGGTCTACGACCGGTCGTGGGTCACCTACGACTAGTCATGGGTCACCTATGACTGGTCGTAAGACCCCAAAAATGGTTGCTGGAGTTTGAGTCGTAGGGCTACGACCGGTCGAAGTATGAGTCGTAGAACTTCCAGGACTGGTTGTAGGATGTCCAGGACTGGTCGTAGGACAACTAGAAAGATCTGAAAATCTTCAACTACCTAGGACTGATCCAGAAAAACTTAAGACTGGTCGTAGCAAAGCTAAGACTGGTCTTGAAGTCCTTAGGACTGGTCTTAGAACACTCCAAACAAGCATATTAAAATATATGAGTTATGTATCCGGAATGACCTACAATAAAGCCCATCCTAAGGTCAATTTAAGGTCAAATAAACCTTAAAAGTGAGATGGACATTGAAAGTCTGTTCACTCAGATGACCCTTAAGAGAAGCTTGTGAATATACAAAACTTGTAGTAGGCTTTCATGAGCTTGATCTTGACTTGACAAAATCTTCTAGTAAACTTGAACTTGATCAAATCTTGAACATGCAACCTTGAAAACTTCTATTCTTGATTTCTTCATCCAAGACTTGAAAACTTTCTTCATTTAAGATCTTGTCTTGAAAAGCGATGTCTTGATATGTCTTGATTGCAATGACTAGTCTTCAAACATAAAACACAAGATATACAAGACATAGATATAGGTTTTGGCACCACAAAATTTGACAACAAAAGGGATATGAAATCATAGCACTTACAGTTCTCAACCCAAAGTGTAGGGTCACGATGTAGTAATAATCTCGATAAGACTAAGGTCGAATCCACAAGGACTGAAACTTGTACATTTCTAAAATTAACTAGAAGTAGAATTAGAAGAAGATTTGAAACTAATTTTGAAGTATTTGATAGAGTAATTGTGAATAGAGTAATTAAAACTAAGAATTTAAAGGTGGAAACTAGGATGTCAAGGATCCACTTGTATTGATCAGGGAGCCCTCTTGCCTGATTCAAGTAACACAATTAGAATTGGAGTCCTATTGTAACACCCTGGAAATCGGGGGTCGTGTATAAACTCGACTCCCGAGTTCCAGACCATCACTTATGCAAAAAATATGATCATGATTCAATATTGACTGAGTTAGAGCATTCACATGACTAAGATTATACCAAAATTGCAATTCATACTCCAGATCCAGTGATAAAATGTAAGCGGAAGACTAAAAGATATATATACTGTAAGAAAACAAAATAATCTCTGATTGTCTCCAAAGTATGAATACATCACTAAGTCTCATATACATGTAATAAAATAAAAAAAATCAAAATGTCATAAGGTCCAACTTTGAAGTCCCGCCGATCCAAGCCACCTATGCAAAGCCGTCGGCGAACTTCATATACGAGAACTCGTCCTGGTCCTCATCGTAGTCTGGCTCTGCATCCTGAATCGCCTCGACACCTGCATCTAAGACAGGGTCTGGTGGGTGTTGCAAACACCATCCCGTAATGTGGGAGTGAGTGATCAACTCAGTGGAATAACAGAGCAAAGATTAGCAGTTCTCAAATCAATCACGCGATAATAGTAAAATAACCAATCAAACATTCCTAGATACTGTTGTTAATCCAATATGAAATGACATGATGGATGCCCTCACCGATATACTCCCTCATACGGCACCATCTTATGCCCGCGGCATGCTTTCTTTCAATAGTGCTCCACATCTTCCAGGCACATGCAGTGCGATGTGGATATGATTACCAAGTTGTTATTAGTACTTTTCATACAGCAGGATTGGGAATCTAAGGTACTTTGCTTATATCAATCCCAACACAGATCCTGTCTAGGGTCGTCACTCCTACTAATCTCATACGATGTTATATTTGTAGGTCGCTACAAGGGCTGTCAGGGCTGTTGTTCGCACTCGTTGCACTGCTCCCCCATCACCTTATCAATACAGGCCTACTGTACTCTTGTCGTTATGGAACGGTCGTCGCCTCCCGTAGACTCAGAATACGCTCGCGGTCATTACAAAGGGCTCGTCACCAATCAGTGTAGGCCGACAGCTCGAATGTAGTGTCCCATACCACCACAATCGGCTCACGAGTCATAGGTGCTCACTGGTCACTATGGGGAGGTTTGTCGCCCTAGCATAGGCCGACACCTCGACCACGATGTCCCATACCACCATGCCCGGCTCATGAGTCTTATTGGATCAAGGTACCATGATTAACAGGGTTTCCAATGGTAAGTTCAGTACCCTAGGTTCAAGCAGTTATGACTCATACATGGTAAACATACAATGGCCAGTCGGGTTTCAGTAAAATATGGATGTAAACAGTATTTCCTACACGATAAATGCCCTAAATCCCATATTTTCCATACGTTTACGAAATAAAAAACGAACAGCATGTTCTACATGTGAAACGACGCTCTCATCATTAATCTACTATTAAACGACATTGAAAGCTTTGGAATCAGTCAATCAAAGCGTCTAAGCACCTTTTGCTCTAGACGTGTATCAATTCGATTTGAACATATACGCTTCGTCAACGGCGTACAGGCGACCCAATACACAAGTTACATAAGCTACATCGCTATTCGAATCGAAAGAAATCCAAAACAACTAGTTAGGTTTTTCCTTACCTAGAAGTGCGTTGGAATCACCAACAAAGTGATTTGAATGCGGTGCTTAAGCACGTGTAGCAGCTGCAGTAAGTGGCGGAAATCTCTCCCACAAGCCTCTCACTTTCTCTCTTTTTCAATCTAGGGTTTCTAGCAAATTCGGATGGGAGAGATATGTGAGGGTTTAAGGCCCTTATATAGGCTAAAATCTCACTTTTTTAGACTTAGGAACAAAGTATACTTGGGTTATAACCAAATCGGGGCTGTTCCGATCCAAAAGAGCATTTCGGGAGGTCTCCCGGCCGAACGCGATCGGACTTAAGCTCATGCATGTTGGATCTAGTGCACATCAAGTTTTCAGACCGGTAGAGTTCGCAGATCACACGTGGCGGTCCAGTTTCAGTTCAGTGGTCATCATACCTAAATCAGGTCTATGAGTCTTGTGATATGAAAGAGAATTTTTTCCTGATCCGAGGGTGAAATTTGGCTGAATTCTGACGGTCAGAACGCTTAATAATAACGCGCAAAGTCACGTGCCAGATTTGGATTTAAATTTCCAAATCTTTTCCCATTTCTCACTCTCTTCACTCTAGGCTCAATGAAATAGCCCCAGAGCATCGGTTGGGCTTGATTTTCGAAATGATTGTCAAGTCCAGCTAAGCGGTCCTAACGGTCTGATATTGTAGATATCAGACTTCCGACGCGCGGTCTAAATCCAATACGGAGTTTCCAGACATGTTTCAGAACAACTGTGTTTAGAGTTTGATCCTAAGTTTAAGAGTATTATAGCGTCATTGATTCTACAAGTTTTAGATCTTGCAGAACATATTTAAATTGTTTAGGGACTATTTCACAGCTATTCTAGCGTAGCGCTAGCTAACTTACACTTAATTTCTAAAGGAATTCATCCTAAGTGATTTCTGACCGAGTTGGTACTCGAGTCTCAGTACGGATTTTTCTAAGGCGTTACAATCTACCCCCCTTAACAAAAAATTTTGTCCTCAAAATTTATATTTTTTTGTACTCCTTGAGAAGCTGTGGGTAGTTCTTTCTGATCTCAGCTTCTGTCTACCATGTAGCCTCTTCTTCAGAGTGATGCGTCCACAACACCTTCATAAGGGGGATGACCTTGCTACGCAGTACCTGCTCCTTCCTGTCTAGTATACGCACTGGTCGCAGTTTATACTTAACATCCTCACCTAACTGCACCTTCTCCCATCTCATGATATGGGAAGGATCAGGAACGTATTTCTTCAGCATCGAAACATGAAATACGTTGTGTACACTCGTAAGAGGCGTAAGTAAAGCCAGACGATAAGCCACTGCACCCACACGGTCGAGAATCTGAAATGGACCAATGAATAGCGGTGCTAGCTTCCCCTTCTTCCCGAACGGAAGGACTCCCTTCATGGGGGAAAAACTCACAAAAATACATGATCCCCAACCGTAAACTCTAGCGGGCGCCGTCTCGTATCGACATAACTCTTTTGTCTACTCTGCGCTGTAAGAAGCCGGCGTCTAATGATGTCCATCTTCTCTGACGTCGCCTACACTATCTCTGGGCCAATCAATCTGCGCTCACCGACCTCTGCCCAGCAATGCGGTGCTCGACAAGGTCACCCATACAACACCTCGTAAGGTGCCATACCGATACTTGCCTTGAAACTATTGTTGTACGCGAACTCCGCATATGCAAGACAATCATCCCAACCATCCTTGAAATCCAATGCACAAGCCCGCAACATGTCCTATAGAATCTGGTTCACCCACTCTGTCTGTCCGTCTGTCTGTGGGTGGAAGGTAGTACTGAACTTCAACTTCACACCCATAGCCTCCTGAATGCGAGTCCAGAAAATAGAAGTAAAGCGCGTGTCTCTATCCGACACGATCTCTCTGATATACAGTCTAGCCAGCTCATCTGCAAAGTTCGTAACTCTGATCGGTAGGAAGTGCGCCGACTTCGTCAGACGGTCGATGATCACCCAAATAGAATCATGTCCCTTCCTCGTCTTCGACAACCTTGAGATAAAATTCATGGAAATAAAGTCCCATTTCCACTCCGCGATCGGCATAGGTTGAAGGAGTCCAGGTGGTCGGCAATGCTCTGCCTTCACTTGCTGGTAAGTAAGACAATGGGACACGAACTCTGTAATGTGGGTCTTTATACCATCCCACCAGTAGGTCCTCCTCAAGTCACGATGCATCTTCGTGCTGCCCGGATGCATCGCAAGTCGAGAACTGTGCGCAGCCTCGAGAATCTCTCGTCTCAAGTCGGGGATATCTGGGACGCATAGGTGGCCACGGTAACGTAAGCCCCCATCCATGCCAACTCGCCACTCGACGTCTGCATCATCACTGGCCTGCTCTTGAAGCTCAGTCAGACGCTCATCATCCCTCTATGCCTCGATGACCCGGTCATCGATCTGAGATCGCACCTGCACATGTGCGATAAACTCATACGGCTCCTCCACAGTGAGTTTTTGATCAAAGTCTCTCAAAAACTCAACTATATCCCACTCAGCAACCATCAGCGGAGCCGCAAACACTATCGCCTTCTTGCGGCTCAACGCGTCAGCCACAAGGTTCGCCTTTTCAGGATGGTAAGAGACTTCGAACTTAAAGTCCTTCAAAGTCTCCATCCATCGCCTCTGCCTCATATTCAAGTCCCGCTGCGTGAATATGTACTTGAGGTTCTTGTGGTCGCAAAAGAGTTCGAACTCCTCACCGTAGAGGTAATGTCTCCAAAGCTTCAGTGCGAAGATGACGGCTACCAACTCAAGGTCGTGTGTAGGGTAATTCTCCTCATGCTTCCTTAATTATCTCGAGGCATATGAAATTACCCTATCCTTCTACATAAGGACACAACCCAAACCAACGCTAGACGCGTCAGTGTATATCGTGTATCTAACCCCTTACTCTGGCAATACTAGCACAGGGGCAGAAGTAAGCCTGTCCTTCAGCTCTTGAAAAGCTGATTTCGCCTTGTCATTCTAGGAAAATTTCACGTCCTTCCGTGTCAACTGAGATAAAGGTCTGGCGATCTTCGAGAAATCTCGAATGAAACATCTATAGTAGCCTGTCAAACCCAAGAAACTCCTCACCTCAGTGACAGAACCAGGCTGCTCCCAGTCCTGAACTGCAGCTACCTTATCCAGGTCAACTATCATGCCATCCTTGGACACCACATGTCCTAGGAACTTCACTTCCTACTTCCAGAAGTCGTACTTCTTATACTGTGCGAATAACTGATGCTGCCTAAGCGTATCCAGGACTAATCGCAAGTGCTCCTCATGCTCCTCTCGACTCCTGGAGTATACCAAAATGTCCTCTACGAACACAATGACGAATCGATAGAGAAAAGGCCGAAAAATCCTGTTCATCAGATCCATGAACACGGCTGGTGCATTCGTGAGACCGAACGACATCACGAGGAACTCGTAGTGGCCAAAACTGGTCCTGAATGCTGTCTTCTGTACGTCCTCATCCCTGACGCGTAACTGATGATATCCTGACTGAAGATTAATCTTTGAGAAGTACTGCACCCCTCTCAACTGATCAAACAAGTCATCTATCCTAGGCAAGGGATATCGGTTCTTCACCGTAATCTGGTTCAGCCTGCGATAATCAATACACAATCGTATAAAACCATCCTTCTTCTTCACAAACAGAACTGGTGCTCCCCAAGGAGACACACTCGGTCAAATGAAGCCAACCTCCAACAGATCATCAATCTGTTTCCTCAACTCCTCCATCTCACATGGTGCCATGAGATACGTCGGCAGTGAGATGGGCGTGGAACCAGGCACCAGATCGATAGTAAAATCAATCTCTCACTGAGGCGGCAAACCAGGGATCTTCCTGAACAGATCCCTAAAATCACGGACGACTAGCGTAAGCTCAAGTGTCGGGGCATCAGCATCCCGTAGTAAAGAAGCGTAGCTAAGTATGCGGAAGGGAAGATTTACCCGCACTGAAAATGTAAAGGATGTGCCCTCTGGCTCGTAGACTGTCACCTTACAAGTCTCGCAATCAATCTCGACCCTCCCAGTAGTTAACCAATCCATGCCAAGAATGACGTCGAGATAAACAAGAGAGGGGTCGATGACAAGATCAATAGCCATCATCCTGCCCCCTAGATCCACCAAACAGCCCTCGCACATCATGGTGGCATCGAAAAAAGTCCCGTGAGCCGTAAGGACTCGCACCCCATCCATCCGAATAGTTAGTAGCCCAAGACGCCTGACTATGGAATGCGATATCAAAGAAATCGTGGATCCTGTATCCACCATCACAAGTATAGGAGTACCTCCAATATGGGTGATGACCTCAAAGGCCAAAGGCTGAGTAGTATCTGTCGCGGCTGCTTTAGCTGTCAGAGCATGTACCCGTGCCTGCTATGGTCTGTTCGGCTACGGTACCATGGGCCGTTGAGTCAGCCAGAATGGAGGTACAGGAGGTCTAAAGGATGGATGCGGAGGACCCGACCGTAGAGGTGGTGCTGATAAAGCCTGTGGGCGTGGACGGTCAATCTTCTGTGGCGGCGAAAACCTGTTGTCTCTCATCTGGACGAAACAATTATGTACTGTGTGGCCCAATCTCCCACAATAAGTACTTGATATATTAGGGCACCTCATCGAAGCACTGGCGCTGTAGCCCTAGGAGGAGGGTCGATGCGAGGTCTCTTGCCCGAAAAGGGCCTTTCCTGCAAATCTGGTCGTGGCCTAGCAACCATAGGGCCACGAGATCACATAAGTCGATCCACATCCAGCTCTGCCCGCATAGACATGTGAATCAGCTCAGCGTAGGAGGGAATGCTGACGCAACACATCTTCAATCGAATATCCGTTCACAAGCCCTTAGAAAATCGCCGTATGCGCATCTGCTCGTCTGCAAGTATAGTTGGGACGTATCTGCCCAACTCGATAAACCGATGCTCATACTCTATCACAGACATGCCTCCCTGTCTGAGGCTGTAACACCCCGGATTTTGGCTAATCTGGGATTTGACGTCCTTAGGCAGTGGGTCAATTAAAACACCTGAAAAATCGTTCAGAACCCAATTCCATAGCTAAAGAAACCACTTAGGATAAATTTCTTTAGAAACTAAGCATAAGTTAGCCAGCGCAACGTTGGAGTGGCTGGGAAACAGTCCCTGATCACTTTAAATACGTTCTACAAGGCCCGAAGCGAGTGGAACCAAGGGTGCTATAATGCTCTAAAGCCTCGGATCAAACTCTAAACCGGTTTGTTCTCTGGACCACTTTGAATCTTTGTATTGGATCTAGACCGCACGTCGAAAGTCCGATACCTCCTATCTTAGACCGTTAGAACCGTCTAGCTGGACTTGACACTCATTCCAAAAATCAAGTCAAACCGATAATCACAGGCTATTTCATTGAGCCCGGACCGAAGAGAGTGAGAATAGGGTTAGAATTGGAATTTGAAATTCAAATCTGGCACACAATTTGACGCACCAGTATTGAGCGTTCTGACCGTCAGAATACAGCCAAATTACACCCTTGGATCAGGAAAAATATCTATTATATATCACGAGACTTATAGGCCTGATCTTGGTGCGGTGACCGTTAAACTGAAACTGGGCCGCCACGTGCGATCTGGGAACCCAACCGGTCTGAAAACTGGATGCGTGCTAGATCCAGTATGCATGAGCTTAAGTCTGACCGCATTTGGCCTGGGGACCTTCAGAAATGCCCTTTTGGACCGAAACGGCCCCGATTTGGTTAGGCACCAAGTAAACATTGTTCCCAAGCCTATTTTGGGCATGTTGTAGGCTATAAAAGGGGTTGAAACCCTCACTCCTCTCTCCCATCCGAATTTGAGAGAAGCCCTAGCTTGGGAGAGAGAAAAAGGTGGGAGATTGTGAGAGTGTGGGAGAGTTCTTCCTGCCACTTGTGCTACGTGTTGCACGTGCTTAAGCAACACAACTCTACCACTTTCCCGGCGATTCCACCGCGATCCTAGGTAAGTAAAAAACCCTAAATAGTTGTTGATTTGAGTTTCCCTTGTTTCCACAGCGGTGTAGCTTATGGATCTTGTGTATTAGGCTCCTTACTCGCCGTAGACGAAGCGTATACACTCCGTTTCAATTTCCGAGTCTACAAGACATAAGGTGAGGATTTTAGACGCTTTGATTGACGGTTCCCAACGCTTTCAATGTCGTTTAATAGTAGATTCTTGACGGCATCGCCGTTTGACATGTACAAAATGCTCTCCGTTTCCCGTTTCGTAAGCTAACGAAGAATATGAGATTTAGGGCATTTTAGTCATTTGTAGGAAGTACTGTTTACATTCATATTTTGCTGATGTGATTGACATGGTTTGTTGTCGCATTAGGAAGTTAGGAATGCGTGCATAATTAGTTTGGCGAAGAGATTCGCCTAGTTGCGCACTTTGGGTCGACATACTATATGTAGACTTAAGTGTGTAGTGTATGTGTTTGTATAAATGCTTGTATTAGTATGTATTGAATTAAATGATGTTATCTGATAGTTTGTGATTGATTTTTCAATTATTATGCTGACCTAAATGATTTTCTACATGTTGACAAAATGCATGATTTCATTACATGCATGGAATGTATGTGCTTGAGGATTTGCTTAAGTTGAATATGCATGGGAAGTATGCCTTGAAGATTTGCTTAAGTTGAATGTTATAACATGTGCTAACATGCTCACATGATGTATTTCAATTCCAATACCTTTTTATAGTGTTAATGTAATTCCATAGATGTGTGGGACTTGACTTAGTCCAGGCAGTCGGTAACCGAGCGAATTCGTGGCTGACTGGTCATAGCCACGAACGACGCGTCGATGAATGTGATTCGTGTTGAGAGTTGGCGGCAGTGGTTAGGCCACGCGAAGTGTTTTACGCACTTCATGTCGTTCAATTCGAGATGCGATCGCGCTAGTCGAGCCCGTCAAGTAACCCGACTGGCCGATGTTTGTTCACCTTGTATGTATCATAACTGCTTGAACCTAGGGTACTGAACTTACCATTGTAAACCCTATTAACCGTGGTACCTTGATCCACGAAGACTCATGAGCCGGGCATGGTGGTATGGGACACCGTGGTCGAGCTGTCGGCCTACGCTGGGGCCACAAACCTCCCCGTAGTGACCAATGAGCACCTTGACTCGTGAGCAGATTATGGTGGTATGGGACACTATATTCTAGCTGTCGGCCTACACTGATCAGGCGACGAGCCCTTTGTAGTGACCGCGAGCGTATTCTGAGTTCACGGGAGGCGACGACCCTTCCGTGCAGTAGAGTACAGTAGGCCTGTATTGATAAGGTGATGGGGGAGCGGTGCAACGAGTGCGAGCAACAGCCCTGGCAGCCCTTGCAGTGACTTACGAAATGTACATCGTATGAGATTACTAGGAGTGACGACCCTAGACAGGATCCGTGTTGGGATTGATACAAGGGAAGTACCTTAGTTTCCCAATCCTGCTGTTTGAATGGATTAATAACAACTTGGTAATCATATCACCATAGCATTGCATGTGCCTGGAAGATGTGGAGCACTCTAGGGAGTGTGGCATGCCGCGGTCGTAAGATGTTGCCGCATGAGGGTGATCGTCGGTGAGGGCATACATCACGTCATGTCATCTTGCATTAACAACAGTATTAGGATTGTTTGATTTACTGCTTTACTATTATCGCGTGATTGAATTGTGAACATGCTAATCCCTGCTCTCTTATCCCACTGAGTTGATCACTCACTCCCACGTTACGGGATGGTGTTTCCGGACACCCACCAGTCCCTTTTTGTGATTGCAGATGATGGCGCGGCCTGTGAGGCGGAGCTGGACTTGATGATGAGGAGGAGGATTCCTCCTTTATGCGTGTTCTGATTGACGGGATTGCAGGGAGGTTTATTAGATACTTCGACATTTGTCATTTTGTATTTTTAGCGCCCTCATGTATATTCATTTTGTTTACTTTTGAAGTATACATGTATGTGTATAACCTGGTAATATATTCACACTCTGGAGACATACAACAGTTTATATACGTTATACATACTATTACAGTCTTCCGCTTGCAAATTTCACTGTCTCTGGAGTATGATATGCTGTCCTGGCTTAATCTCACTCATGTTTAATACATTATCACAGACAACATTCAATCATACATATCCATGTTGCATAAATAACATTTTGGAACTCGGGAGTTGGGTTTTTGCTCGACCCCCCGATTTTCGGGGTGTTACAGAGGCATAGAAACTCATTCTCCCGCTCGTGCCTGTAAGTCTGGGGATAGTATTTCTTGTGGAATCAGAACTCGAACGCTACCCAAGTCCAGATGTAATCAGCAGCAACTGTCCGTAATACGCTATCCCACCATAAGCTGGCCTCCCGCTCGAACATGAACGTAGCCAACTCAACCTGCTCAGGCTCTGAGCAATGCAGCATCCGTAGTATCTTCGACACACGGTCGAGCCAATACTCGGCCTCCTCGGGTCTGTGAGAACCCGTAAAAGTAGGAGGCCGTAAGCTCTGGAATCGCTCGAGTAGGCCCCGTGTATCAGCAGGACTCCCCGTAGGGTAAGCAGAGGGTACAGGATGAGTCATGCCTTCATCTTGGGTCGAAGTACCAGCATCCTCAGCTGGATGCACAGGTGGTGCAGGTGGAGTCGCACTCCCACCCTGGGCTAGAGCCCCTGCTATCATAGTCAAGAGCTGCTGGTGCTGCTGATGCATCATGGCCATCATCTGCTCAAACCTATCAGGAGGTGAAGCAGGCTGTGGCACATACTGCGTCGAGGAAGATGCACGGTACTGCTCTCTGATAGACGATGTGAAAGGTGGTGGTCTAGCTGCAGGACCGGTGCAAGGCTGAGACTTAGGTGGAGTCTCACAAAGAAGGCCCACAACAGGGTCTGTATGCTCATCGATCTGGGAAGGAACTCGATCCATAGGCTCTCCCAATGTAAGTCGTGTCGTGCTCCGCGTAGCCTTAGGCGGCATTCTCTATATTTAAAATAGGGTGCAACCTTTGTCAGTCACAGCAATAACACAAACACACTACCACATAATCATTCACATAACAAGCCAAAGACATTCCATGCATTTCATTTAATCAAAATTGTCACAATACAAGAGATATATCCTTACATGTATTGTAACGCCCGTAAAAAATTCGTACTTGGGCTCGAGCACCATCTCGACCCGAAATTGTGTAGAATTTATTCCTTTAGAAAATATGACTAAGTTAGCTAGTCCAACGTTAGAATAGCTGGGAAATGGTTCCTGATCACTTTAAATACGTTCTACAAGGCCCAAAGCGAGTGGAACCAATGGTGCTATAATGCTTTAAAGCCTCGGATCAAACTCTAAACCGGTTTATTCTCGGGACCTCCTTGAAACTTTATATTGGATCTAGACCGTGCATCGAAAGTCAGATACCCACCATCTTAGACCGTTATGACCACTTAGCTGGGCTTGGCAATCGTTTCGAAAATCAAGTCCAACTGACATTCAGAGGCTATTTCATTGAGCCTGGAGTGAAGAGAGTGAGAATAGGGTTAGAATTGGAATTTGAAATTCAAATCTGGCACACGATTTGACGCATCAGTATTAAGCATTTTGACCGTCAGAATTCAGCCAAATTACACCCTTGGATCAGGAAAAATTTCTATTACATATCACGAGACTTATAGGCCTGATCTTGGTGCGGTGACCGTTAAACTGAAACTGGACCGCAACGTGCAATCTGGGAACCCTACCGGTCTGAAAACTGGATGTGTGCTAGATCCAGTATGCATGAGCCTAAGTCTGACCGCATTTGGCCAGGGGACCTTCAGAAATGCCCTTTTGGACCGAAACAGCCCCGATTTGGTTAGGCACCAAGTAAACATTGTTCCCAAGCCTATTTTGGGCATGTTTTAGCTTATAAAAGGGGTTGAAACCCTCACTTCTCTCACACATCCGAATTTGCTAGAAACCCTAGCTTGTGTGAGAGAAAAGGTGAGAGATTGTGAGAGAGAGTGGGAGAGTTCTTCCTGCTACTTGTGCTACGTGTTGCACGTGCTTAAGCAACGCACCTCTATCGCTTTCCCGGTGATTACACCGCGATTCTAAGTAAGCAAATATCCTAAATAGTTACTGATTTGAGATTCCTTTGTTTCCATAGCGATGTAGCTTATGGATCCTGTGTATTAGGTTCCTTATCCGCCGTAGACGAAGCGTATACGCTCCGTTTCAATTCACGAGCATACAAGACATAAGGTGAGGATTTTAGACGCTTTGATTGACGGTTTCCAACGCTTTCAATGTCGTTTAATAGTAGATTATTGACGGCATCGCCGTTTGACATGTACAACATGCTCTCCGTTTCCCGTTTCGTAAATTAACGAAGAATATGAGATTTAGGGCATTTTAGTCATTTGTAGAAAGTATAGTTTACATTCATATTTTGCTGATGGGATTGACATGGTTTGTTGTCGCATTAGGAAATTAGGAATACGTGCATAATTAGTTTGGCGAAGAGATTCGCCTAATTGCACACTTTGGGTCGACATACTATATGTAGACTTAAGTGTGTAGTGTATGTGTTTGTATAAATGCTTGTATTAGTATGTATTGAATTGAATGATGTTATGAGATAGTTTGAGATTGATTTCTCAATTAATATGCTGACCTATATGATTTCCTACATGTTGACTATATGCATGATTTCATTACATGCATGGAATATATGTGCTTGAAGCTTTGCTTAAGTTGAATGTTATAACATGTGTTAACATGCTCACATGATTGTATTTCAAATCCAATACTCTTACATAAATTGCTGATGTGATTCCATAATTATTTGGGATTATACTTAGTCCAGGCAGTCGGTAACTGAGCGAATTCGTGGCTGGCTGGTCTTAGCCACGAACGACGCGTCGATGAACGCGAGTCGTGTTTGGAGTTGGCGGCAGTGGCTAGGCCACGCGAAGTGTTTTACGCACTTCATGTCGTTCGACTTGAGATGCGATCGCGCTAGTCGAGCCCGTCAAGTAACCCGACTGGCTGATGTACGTTCACCTTGTATGAGTCATAGCTGCTTGAACCTAGGGTACTGAACTTACCATTGTAAACCCTATTAACCGTGGTACCTTGATCCACGAAGACTCATGAGCCGGGCATGGTGGTATGGGACACCGTGGTCGAGCTGTCGGCCTACGCTGGGGCCACAAACCTCCCCGTAGTGACCAGTGAGCACCTAGTCTCGTGAGCAGATTATGGTGGTATGGGACACTATATTCTAGCTGTCGGTCTACACTGATCAGGCGACGAGTCCTTTGTAGTGACCGCGAGCGTATTCTGAGTCCACGGGAGGCGACGACCCTTCCGTTATAGTAGAGTACGGTAGGCCTGTATTGATAAGGTGATGGGGGAGCGGTGCAACGAGTGCGAGCAACAGCCCTGGCAGCCCTTGCAGCGACCTACGAAATATACATCGTATGAGATTACTAGGAGTGACGACCCTAGACAGGATCTGTGTTGGGATTGATACAAGGGAAGTACCTTAGTTTCCCAATCCTGCTGTTTGAATGGACTAATAACAACTCGAAAATCATATCACCATAGCATTGCATGTGCCTGGAAGATGTGGAGCACTCTAGGGAGTGTGGCATGCCGCGGTCGTAAGATGTTGCCGTATGAGGGAGATCGTCGGTGAGGGCATACATCACGTCATATCATCTTGCATTAACAACAGTATTAGGATTGTCTGATTTACTGCTTTACTATTATCGCATGATTGAATTGTGAACATGCTAATCCTTGCTCTATGATTCCACTGAGTTGATCACTCACTCCCACGTTACGGGATGGTGTTTGCAACACCCACCAGACCCTGTTGTAGATGCAGGTGAGGCTGAGATCCAGGAGGTGGAGCCAGACTTCGACGAGGACCAGGACGAGTTCTCGTACATGCAGTATCACGATGGCTTTGCGTAGACGACCTGGATCGATGGGACTTTAGTGGGACCATTTTGGACATTTACTTTTGTTCATGTATATGTATATGAGACTCAGAGATGTATTCATACTTTGGAGACAGATGAGATTTACTTTGTTTTTCCATACAGTGATATATATATTGTTTAGTCTTCCGCTTGCTTTTATCACTGGATCTGGAGTATGAATTGCAGTTTTGGTATACTTTTACTCATGTGAATGCTTTAAATCAGACAACATTGAATCATAACCATTTTTGTTGCATAAGTGACAGTCTGGAACTCGGGAGTTGAGTTTATACACGACCCCCGATTTTTAGGGTGTTACATGCATTATGACCAGAAACACATGGGAACTAAGCCAGTCAAAGCTACAACAGCATCATAAGCAAACTACTAGCCTTCTCAGGCTTACACACAGAAAGAAGGAAATAACTAACTACAACCAACAACATCTGGATCTAGATCACTAGTCCGAGTCTGGGGATGGAGGAGGAGCACCCTTATCCTGCAAGCAACATAGGATCGCCTTCAAGGTGCGATTCACCTTGCCAAATTTTCTCTTCATAACGGCCTTGGTATCCTCAACCTCAGCCCGAAGTTCCTGGACTTCCCGTCGCAAGGCAACCTGACTCTCCTCAAGCCGGGCTATGTGAGTATCTCTAGTAGCCTGAGTCGCAGGAGGAGGGCTCTCATCAGTATCTTGAGCCTCCTCTTCTTCTTCTTCCTGGACTTTTTCCTCAATTTCTGCCCTAGCTTCTTCTTCACCAACATCTGCTTCACTATCATAATCGCCCTCGCTATCATCATCAAGCTGAGCCTCACGCTGCCGAGGCCCTATCTTCATCCTGTTCATGGTAGTCTCATTGATGAAGTGAATCGGTAAAGGCAACTCCGGCCCAAGTCTGTAAGCAAACTCAAGCGCGATCTTGCATATAAGCCGGCCAAAAGGAAGTGACTCAGATGTTCTTCTTAATTTCGCTACGAGGACAATCTGTCACAACACAAAGGTGGCCACCTGATACAGGAAGTCAACCATGAGGCGCATACATGTGGAGGAGGAGTACCCTTATCCTGCAACCATCATTTATACATATGTTCTCTCCCTGGCCCACCTGATACAGGAAGTCAACCATGAGGCGCATACATTCACTGCAATTTGTCGACCTGGGATACACATTGAACGTACAAATGTGGTGTAGCAGGTGAAAATCATTCGACATGTGGGATGCTAAGAGGCTCCTGTTAGGCTGTCAGGGAACCAAACCACCACATAAGAACCTGGTGCTGCGATTTCTCTCACGAGCACTCCTCAAGTTCTTGGCACTGGGATGTACCTCGCCAAGAGGCACATTCAGAATACGAGCTATCAACCGAACATCGATCGTGGCTTCCCGATCCCTATCAAAGGGAATTCTGAACTGTAATGGGTCCAACGTAGGATCCCGAATGTGAGCATAAAAGGCACAAACGGTACTCACATTCGCACGAGAACGGGCTTCAAAGAGCGGACCCCAACTGATGGCTTCAATGAGTTCAAACAACAGAAATTCTCTAAAGATCCGTTCATCTACGTGCGCCTAAAATAGTACCCTACGATCAGTATAAGCGCCATGAGCCCAGTCTGCTAACAGTACTCGCCCTACGTGAGCATGAGGATCCAAATCCCGCTTTGTGTGAAACTCACGAACTGCACTTGGACTTACGACGACGCTTGAGCTAGCGGTGCCACCCCTCGGCTTTCTTGATCGTGAAGGGCGACTAGGCCCCGCTTCATCGGCGACGGTCTTCCTCTTTCCCATGAGAGAGAGGATGGTGGAGAAAGAGAAAAAGGCCAAAATGGCCTCAACAAAAGCCATGGAAAATGAGGAAAATGGGAAGAAATGGCTGCCCAAATGGACTGAAGCGAATCTAGGCTCTATAGAAGGATGAATCAAGCTCCCAAGGGCTGGATTCTTAAAGAGAAAAGAGAATAATAAGTGGGAATGGAGCTCCACATGATTTTCAGCCTTGAATGAAAGTTGTGGGAGCTTCAAACGATGAAAATGGAGAGGAAGGAGTGCACCAACAGCTGTGGAAGATGGGTTGGCGTCGGTTATGGCCGAAAATGAGAATGGGGGCGATTTAAAGTGGGTTTTGAAAGAGGAAGCAGCAAGGAAGTGAAGAAAGGAGAGCTTGGGGACATTTTTTGTGAAGGAAGTATGGATTTTGGGGGGTTTTAATATGTAAACCACCTATGGGAGGGATGCGCTACCCATTTCAGGGCATCAGCCTTAAGCCCAGCCCGAGTGGGGCCCATCGCCAGCCAAGTTGAAATCCAGCCATGCTGGTCATATGGGCCGGGTTCCCCCTACCCTAGGGACCCAAATATGTGTGAGACCCACCCTGGCTCATTGTACTTTGGCCTGGGTAGGCCTAAGACTCCATTTGGAGTGTTCCGAGGCCATTTTGTAAATCAGAATAATTTTATACATCATGCAGCATATGATTTTGGAGTAGGAGAAGCTAATCCATCTAACCTACCCATTTATTTCAAGAGATTCTAAATTTGGAATGCCAAAAAGTCTAATTCTTACCTATATTTACTATTTATAGTAATTTTTTGTCAAAGTATGATTTTCTATCATTTACACACTAGGATTTATGCCTAGTGTAAAAATAATTAGAAAAAATTGAAGAATGGGGTTGTAAGAGGAAAGATTCTGAAGGAATTGGATGAAACGGAGTTTTTAAGCCTTGAGATTGAGTATAAGGGTTGTGGTTGCCCCACAATCGAAGGACATGAATTTTTGGGTTTGGAATTCTTCTGGGAACATCTCAAACCCACCTACTAACGACCTAGAGGCTACTTAGGTCGCCTCACGCGACCAAAGATACGTCGTGGACTCGATCAAAACGATCGATTTGAGTAGACTTCGCCTATTGGCGAAACTGCGATCCTATGAGTGTTTCTAGATTTTTCTCACACCCGCCTAAGTCAAAGGGGCGACAGCGTACATCGCGTGTCCATAACCCAGGTCTGGTTTAATCTCAATCATGCTCTGATACCAACTTGTAACACCCTGAAAATCGGGGATCGTGTATAAACTCGACTCCCGAGTTCCAGACCATCACTTATGCAATAAATATGATCATGATTCAATATTGACTGAGTTAGAGCATTTACATGACTAAGATTATACCAAAACTGCAATTCATACTCCAGATCCAGTGATAAAATGCAAGCGGAAGACTGAAAGATATATATATATATATATCACTGTAAGAAAATAAAATAATCTATGACTGTCTCCAAAGTATGAATACATCACTGAGTCTCATATACATGTAATAAAACAAAAAAAATTAAAATGTCATAAGGTCCAACTATGAAGTCCCGCCGATCTAGGCCACCTATGCAAAGCCGTCGGCCAACTGCATATACGGGAACTCGTCCTGGTCCTCGTCGTAGTCTGGCTCTGCATCCTGAATCGCCTCGACACTTGCATCTAAGACAGGGTTTGGTGGGTGTTGCAAACACCATCCCGTAACATGGGAGTGAGTGATCAACTCAGTGGAATAATAGAGCAAAGATTAGCATGTTCTCAAATCAATCACACGATAATAGTAAAGCAAACGATCAAACAGTCCTAGATACTGTTGTTAATGTAATATGAAATGACATGATGGATGCCCTCACCGACATACTCCCTCATACGGCACCATCTTACGCCAGCGGCATGCTTTCTTCCCACAGTGCTCCACATCTTCCAGGCACATGCAGTGCGATGTGGATATGATTACCAAGTTGTTATTAGTTCTTTTCATACAGCAGGATTGGGAATCTAAGGTACTTTGCTTATATCAATCCCAACACAGATCCTGTCTAAGGTTGTCACTCCTAGTAATCTCATACGATGTTATATTTGTAGGTCGCTGCAAGGGCTGCCAGGGCTGTTGCTCGCACTCATTGCACTGCTCCCACATCACCTTATCAATACAGGCCTACTGTACTCTTGTCGTTACGGAAGGGTCGTCGCCTCCAGTAGACTCAGAATACGCTCGCGGTCACTATAAACGGCTCATCACCAATCAGTGTAGGCCGACAGCTCGAATGTAGTGTCCCATACACCACAATCGGCTCACGAGTCATAGGTGCTCACTGGTCACTATGGGGAGGTTTGTGGCCCTAGCGTAGGCTGACAACTCGACCACGGTGTCCCATACCACCATGCTCGGCTCATGAGTCTTATTGGATCAAGGTACCATGGTTAACAGGGTTTCCAATGATAAGTTCAGTACCCTAGGTTCAAGCAGTTATGACTCATACATGGTAAACATACAATGGCCTGTCGGGTTACTTGACGGGCTCGACTAGTACGAGCGCATCTCAAGCTAAGTGACATGAAGTGCATAAAACACTTCGCGTGGCCTAACCACTTTCGCCTGCCCAAAACATGACTCGCGTTCATCGACACGTCCTTCGTGGCAAAGAGAAGCCAACCACGATTTCAATCCATTACCGACTGCCTGGACTAACGTATAGCCCCAAGCACTTGAATATCAACATCATTAATCATATGAGAGTAATAGAAATGAAGTACAACAATGTAAGCATGTTGACATATGTTATAACATACAACTTAAGCAAATCATCCAACCCATGCATGTCATATATATAATGAAATCAATACATATAGCCCACATGATGAAAATCATTTACATCAGCATATTACTTGAGAATTCAATCTCAAAACTCATTCACAACTCCATTTACTCATTACATACTAATACAAACATTTATACAAACACTTAGTCTACACACTTTAGTCTACATAGTGTATGTCGACCCAAAGTGCGCATTAGGGCGAATCTCTTCGCCAAACCGATCATGCACGCATTCCTAATATCCTAACACGATAAATAGCCATGGCAAACATTTCAGCAAAATATAGATGTAAACAGTATTTCCTACAAATGACTAAAATGCCCTAAATCTCATATTTTTCATACGTTTACGAAATAAAAAACGGACAGCATGTTCTACCTGTCAAACGGTGCTCTCATCATTAATCTACTATTAAACGACATTGAAAGATTTAAAATTAGTCAATCAAACCATCTAAAATCCACACCTTTTGTCCTAGATGTGTATCGATTCGATTTGAACGTATACGCTTCGTCAACGGCGTACAGGCGACCTAATACACAAGTTACATAAGCTGCATCGCTATTCGAATCGAAAGAAACCCAAAACAGCAAGTAGTTAGGGTTTTCCTTACCTAGAAGTGAGTTGGAATCACCAACAAAGTGATTTGAATGCGGTGCTTAAGCACGTGTAGCAGCTACAGCAAGTGGCGGAAAATCTCTCCCACAAGCCTCTCACTTTCTATCACTTTCTCTCTTTCAATCTAGGGTTTCTAGTAAATTCGGATGGGAGAGATATGTGAGGGTTTAAGGCCCTTACATAGGCTAAAACCTTACCTTTTTAGACTTAGGAACAAAGTATACTTGGGTTATAACCAAATCGGGGCTGTTCCGATCCAAAAGAGCATTTCGGGAGGTCCCCCGGCCGAACGCGATCGGACTTAGCTCATGCATGTTGGATCTAGTGCACATCAAGTTTTCAGACCGGTAGAGTTCACAAATCGCACGTGGCGGTCCAGTTTTAGTTCAGCGGTCATCGTACCTAAATCAGGTCTATGAGTCTCGTGATATGAAAGAGAATTTTTTCCTGATCCGAGGGTGAAATTTGACTGAATTCTGACGATCAGAACGCTTAATAATAATGCACAAAGTCACGTGCCAGATTTGGATTTAAATTTCCAAATATTTTCCCATTTCTCACTCTCTTCACTCTAGGCTCAATGAAATAGCCCCAGAGCATCGGTTGGGCTTGCTTTCGAAATGATTGTCAAGTCCAGCTAAACAGTCCTAACGGTCTGAGATTGTAGATATTGGACTTCCGACGCACGGTCTAAATCCAATACGGAGTTTCTAGACATGTTCCAGAACAAGTGGGTTTAGAGTTTGATCCTAAGTTTCTGAGTATTATAGCGTTATTGATTCTACAAGTTTTAGGTCTTGTAAACGTATTTAAAGTGTTTAGGGACTATTTCACAGCTATTCTAGCGTAGCGCTAGCTAACTTACACTTAATTTCTAAAAGAACTCATCCTAAGTGATTTCTGACCGAGTTGGTACTCGAGTCTCAGTACGGGTTTTTTCAAGGCGTTACACCTATCCTATCAAATTGGAAAATATATCAATAAAACTAAATATGAACTTCCATTAACCTAATTCTCAATGAAGGAGAATTATGATAATTGGTAAAGATTCCATTACCAAACCATGCTCATAAGACAGTGACAAACAGCAGGATTTACAAATCTCATAATCTCAAAGCAAGAGAATTGTGAAGATTCGGAAGGATTCCATCACCCTACCATGCCCAAGGGACAGTGGTGAACAACAGGACTTACTACTTTCATAATCTCAAATCAGGAAAAGAAGATACTCAAAGTGATTACAGATCTACTATAATTTGAGTCACAATAAACCATTAAAAACTGAAAGTCTTCCTCAAATATCAAATTAGAATCCATGGAGTTCAACATAGACATGAATCAAAGCAATAGAAACATCTCATCTGTTACAAGCTTCACCTCTTAGCTCTAGCTAAGAGGTTTAGCAAACCATAGACATGATTGGACCAAAGTCTCTTAAGAAAAACATAAAAATAACTAAGGAAGAAGAAGAAAAACTCTTGGTGATGGCTTCTCCACCCTTTTGCTCCACTCCTTAAACCCTACAAGATGCCTTAAAACATCCTAGGGAGTCTTATTTATAGTTTTGGAACTCCAACTTTCGTACCTATTTAGAAAATTCTAGAAAGCGCCTCAAATTTACACGGTTTGCTAAAATAGACTTCACTCAATGCAGTTTTTCAAAATAGACTTCACTCTGCGCAATTTCACAAAACGACCCAAAGTTTTAAAATATACTTTTTAAGACGATTTCAGGATTCATTTTCTTCACTTCAAATCTTTGATTCTCTTCATTTCTCACTTAGTTTTCTTAGATCTTTGGCATGTGAATTCCTCAATCTTGGTCTCCTACGATCCATCCATTGCCTTGTGATTCTTGAGCATCAAATTCATGCTTTTAGCACCCTTTTTAATCCAAGCTCTTAAATTCACCTTGCAACATAAACATAAGTAAATTAGAACATTAAGCATTATCATGTTCATAAAACCAAGATATAAATGGGGGATAATATGCAATATTTAACCCTCAACACTTTTCTAATGTTATAGAGTGTAAGACCCCGTCCATTCTGTATCATTTTCTATGCCTATGTGCATAACGATCGACGCCCTTGGTGAGACCTGAAGTAGTCATGCATAGTGCACACCCGACTGACTGAAAACCTAAGGCCTCGAAACCTATTTCATATCGACCATCCTACCACCGCGGTCATGAAGTTACTACCCTTGCATTTATACGATACTCCGTTAGCGAGATACGTCATGAAGAATTGTTTGTGTATCATGTGCGCATGATGCCATATATTCTAATCCACACATGCACCATGCCACACATGGGTGAGAGAATCTCTACCCATGTGTTTGATGTCACACATCGATACCACCCCTCTCGCATATGTGTCCAAAGTCAACTCTTCTCCATACCATATCCTATGTATGACCTCATCACACCATAGCACCCTATGTCCCTTTAATGCACCATTAAGTTCTAATCATGTACTAATTTCCATAATCCTAGCCTAAGCTAACCATAATCACATTAACCTAATCTAACCACATTTTTATACATTTCTCTACAATACTCCTCCATCCCTTAGCATTTTCACCATTTTCCTACAATGAGAGAGAGAGAGAGGAGTGATCTTGGTGGGCCATTAATCCCATCCCTTCCATTCATCTCAACCATCCATCTAATCCATCAAGGTGCGTACACCCCACTCGCATTTTTGTATGTTTTCTTTATGTTATGTTGATAGATGATGATAATGAAGGCCCCACTGATGGTGGGTCACATTGTAATTTTTGTATGACTCCCAAACTATTCGGCAGACCGTTCATAGAATTATGCTTATTTAAATGAAGGAAAATAATATGTATATATAATTATAATTATAATTATATGATAAATGGTGTGGATGTATTGGAGGAAATACAAAAAACTAAATTGTGATAGATTTCTTGTGGGACTCATCAATAGTGGGTCCCACCAGAATGTTTGTGTACCATCCAAACCGTCCAAGTATGGGGCTAACTAAGCTCTCACACACACACACCCATGCACACATTGCTCACATCCCATTCAAAAAAAAATTTAAAAATAATATAGAAGATGATGTTGTAGCAAGCAGCATCCCAGATGCATGAAATAGAAGGGAGGGGCTATGTACCCACAATGCCCACCCCCCTCCCCCCAATGACATATGTATTTCATCCACACTGTCCATTTAATTTCTAAGCTCATTTTAGGCATTGAGTTGAAAAATAAAGCCAATTCGAATCTATGGCAGGCTACATTATAGAAAATAGTGGTAGTAATGATTTTGACTATTGGAAATCTGTTAGGGCCCGCTGTGATGTTTTTGTAATGCCCTGAAATTCGGGGGTCGAGTATAACTCAACTCCCGAGTTCTAAAACATCACTTATGCAACATATTCAATGATGATTGTATGTTGTCTGTATTAATGCATAAAACACGATATAGATCAAGCTAGATTAGCATACATAATTCAGGGATATTAAGGTAAAGCAAGCGGAAGACTTAAATACATACATGATACAAAATAAATCCCCAAATGATGCATGCTCTGCCCAGGGCAATATACATACATCTGTGTCACAAAATACATACATGAATTGTTCAAAATAATATAATACATATCCTAGAAAAAAAATCCCCACTGGTCAGGACAAGGCTCAGTCGAATCCGCCTGAGACCTGCATGTATGAGAACGCCTCCTCGTCCTCATCAAATTCTGGCCCTGCCTCACCAGTATCACCATCACCTGCATCTAAAGCAGAGTCTGGTTGGTGTTTAAACACCATCCCAGAACGTGAGAGTGAGTGATCAACTCAGTGGTACTATACAGTAAAAGTTAACATGTTATCAATCCAATCAAGCAGTAATGATAAGGCAGTACAATCAAACATGTCCTAGATCTCATATTAATGCAAGGATGACATGAAGAATGATGCATGCCCTCACCACAATCTCCCTCATGCGACATCATCTAACGATTGCGGCATGAATCGCTATCACTGTGCTCTCACACCAACGCCAATGGCACATGCAGTACGATGTCATGAACATGATTACCAAGTTCTTATTAGTCCTTTTCATACAGCAGTATTGGGAAGCTAAGACACCTCCCTTGTATCATTTCTCAACATTAATCCTTTCTAGGGTCGTCAGTCCTAGGATATCTCATACGATAGTATGGTTTTAGGTCGCTGCAAGGGCTGTCAGGGCTGTTGTGCGCAATCGTTTCTCCACTCCCCTATCACCTTATCAATACAGGCCTATTTATATCCTTAAGACTGCATCAGGACTCGAAGCCCCCATGCGGTGTCAGGATAAACTCAAGTCACTACAGAGGGCTCGTCACTAATCAGTGTAGGCCGACAGCAAGAATATAGTGTCTCATACCACCATAATCTGCTCAGAGTAGTGTGCTCACTGGTCACTATGGGGAGGTTTGTGGCCCCAGCATAGGCCGACAGCACGACCACGGTGTCCCATACCACCATGCCCGGCTCTTGAATCTTAGGGGATCTTGGTACCATGGTTAACGGGAGTTACACTGGTAAGCTCAGTGTCTTAGATTCAAACAGTGGCGACCAAACATGGTGAACAAGCATCGGTCAATCGGGTTAGTTGATAAGCTCAACTAGGCCAAGCATACGTTGAGTTAAACGACATGGAATGCATAAGCATTCCGTATGGCCTAACCACTGCCGAACTCCCCAAGCACGACTTAGATTCGCTAAACTCATCTTGTGTGGCGAAAGAAACCTCAATCGCTACTTGCGAAACGTTTTCCGATTACCTGGACTGTGGCACAGCCTCATTCACATACAAGGATAATAACTAGCATATGAGTCATATTCTGCATTCAAATGAACAACAAATGAAGTATAGCGTGAAAATGTAAATAGTACATGCAGGAATTAATACACACATTTATCATGATTTAACTAGGTACACAATCCATTGAAGAAATCATACACTCATTAAACATGGACAATCTAAATTGCATGATTCATGGAGGGAATCATACACACAAATACTGTGGTTGAAATCCATATCCCAACCATCTTAATAATCACACTTTACTAACTACTAACTCACTTGGGCATTTATTCAAACACTTAGGTTACACTATTCAACATACATCACGTATGTCAACACCGTTGCAAAGTAGGGCAAGTCATTTCACCAAGGAGTTTTCGTATACATATTAAGCATATAACAACAATAATTTATCATGGCAATGAATTCAGTAAATTCCATATGTATACATGTATTCTAACACAACATGAAATATGGTACTTACAATATACAACATACGTATACGGAAGACAAAACAAACAGCACATTTGGCATATGTAATTGCATCCATAGCATGAATAAATCATTAACTATCATTGAAAGGGTTGAAAACCATAACCTAAGCGCATATAGTCTGCACCTTAAACCAGAAAAGTCGTATTTAGGTTGATTCAGACGACGTGTCTTCGTCAACGGTGAATACGCTACCTATGGCATGAAACAGGTTAGCTAGCATTCTACTACAGCTAGTCTAAGCTTCAAAACAGGTTAGGGTTAGCTTAACTTACCCAAGAACGGAATCAGAATCGCCAAAAGAATGATTCAGAAACGCCGGTTTAGAGTATAGATGTACTAGGAAGGATCCTACGGAGTTTCACCGGATTCTCCCACACTTTCTCTTTCTTTTCTTTCTTTGAAATCTCTAGGGTTTGGGAAATTCGTATAGGTTAGAAAGCTAAGGGTTTAAGACCCTTTTATAAGCCCAAACATAACGAAAATGAACTCCGAGTCAAGGTATACTTAGGTTATATCCAAATCGGGATTTTTCTGATCTAACGGAGCGCTTCTGGAGGTCCTGTTATCAATTGCGGTCGGACTTAAGCTCACTAACATCGGAACTTTAATCAGCGAAGTTTTCAGTCTGATTGGATTTTCAGATCGTCCGTGGCGGACCAGTTTCAAATCGACGGTTACCGAACCTAAATCAGGGCTACAAGTTCCATGCCATGAAAGGGCCAATTTTCCTGATCCGAGGGTGAAATTTGGTTGAATTCTAATGGTCAGAATGCTTAAAAATAACGCGCAAGTGAACCGTGTCATATTTCATAAAAAATGGAATTAATTTTCTAATTCTTTTCCTTTTCTCTCTCTTCATTTCGAACTCAGTAAAATAGTGTCAGGACATCAGTTGAGCTTGATTTTCGAAACGATTGTCAAGTCCAACTAAGCGGTCACAATGGTCTAAGATTGTAAATATCAAACTTTTGACGCGCAGTCTAGATCCAATACAAAGTCACCAAACATTCCCTAGAACAAATGGGTTTAGAGTTGGATCCTAGATTTCAGGGTATTATAGCGTCATTGATTCTACAAGTTTTAAGTCTTACAGAACATTTTTAAAGCGAACAACACAAATTTTATAGCCAGTCTAACATAACACTAGGTAACTTAGGTTCATTTTCTAAGAGAATTAATCCTAAGTGATTTTTGATCGAGGTGGTACTTGGGTCTTGGTATGAAAATTTTCGGGTCGTTACAATCTACCCCCCTAAAAAAAAATTATCCTCGAAATTTGTACCTTCTCATACTCCTTGAGAAGCTGTGGGTAGTTCTTTCTGATCTCAGCTTCGGTCTCCCAGGTAGCCTCTTCTTTGGTATGATGCGTCCATAATACCTTCACAAGGGGGATGACCTTGCTATGCAATACATGTTCCTTCCTATCTAATATACGCGTCGGGCGCAGCTCATAAGTGGCATCCTCTCTCAACTGCACCTGCTCCCATCTGATGATATGGGAAGGATCAGGAACACACTCCTTCAGCATGGACACATGGAAAACATTATGCATGCTTGCGAGTGGTGTGGGCAAAGTAAGACGATACGCAACCGCCCCCGCTCGATCAAGTATCTGGAATGGGCCAATAAATCTTGGCGTGAGCTTCCCTTTCTTCCCGAACCGAAGGACTCCCTTCATAAGAGAAACTCTCAGGAATACGTGATCTCCAAGCACGAACTCCAGCGGTCACCGTCTCGTATCGGCATAACTCTTCTGCCTGCTCTGCGCTGTGAGAAGTCGACATCTGATGATGTCAATCTTCTCTGAGGTCACCTGTACTAACTCAGGACCAATCAATTTTCGCTCACCAACTTCAACCCAGTAATGCGGTGCTCGACAAGGACATCCATACAAGGCCTCATAAGGTGCCATATCGATACTCGCCTGATAACTATTATTGTACGTAAACTCTGCATATGGAAGACAGTCATCCTAACTGTCCTTAAAATCCAACACACAAGCTCGCAACATGTCTCCCAAAATCTGGTTCACCCGTTCTGTCTGTCCGTCGGTGTGTGAGTGGAATGCAGTACTGAACTTCAACTTCACACCCATCGCTTCCTGGATGCGAGTCCAGAAAATGGAAGTAAATCGTGTGTCCCTATTTGACACGATCTCCAAGGGAACTCCATGCAGACTAACAATCTTCCTGATGTAAAATCTAGCCAGCTCGTCTGCAGAGTTCATAACTCTGATCAGAAGGAAGTGCGCCGACTTCGTCAAGCGGTCGAAGATCACCCAGATAGAATCATGTCCCTTCCTCGTCTTCGACAGTCCCGAGATGAAATCCATAGAGAAATAGTCCCACTTCCACTCAGCTATAGGCATAGGCTGAAGGAGTCCAGGAGGTCGGCGATGCTCTGCCTTCACCTGCTGGCAAGTGAGACAATGAGACACAAAGTCTACAATGTGAGTCTTCATGACATCCCACCAATACGTCATCTTCATGTCACGATACATCTTCGTACTGCCCGGATGCATCGCAAGTCTAGTACTGTGCGCAGCCTCGAGAATCTCTTGTCTCAAGTCAGGGACATCTGGAACGTATAGGCGGCCACGATAACGTAAGCCCCCATCTGTCCCAACTCACCACTCAGCATCTGTATCATCACTGGCTTGCTCTCAAAGCTCAGTCAGACGCTCATCGTCCCTCTATGCCACGATGACCCTGTCATGGATAAGAGGTCACACCCGAATGTGTGCGATAACCTCGAATGGCTCCTCCATAGTGAGTTTTTACTCAAAGTCTCATGATAACTCAACCATGTGCCACTCGGCAACCATCAGCGGAGCCACAAACTCTATTACCTTCTTGCGGCTCAACGCGTCAGCCACAAGGTTCGTCTTGCCCGGATGGTAGGAAACCTTGAAATGAAAGTCCTTCAAGGTCTCCATCCAACGTCGCTGCCTCATATTCAGGTCTCGCTACGTGACTATATACTTGAGGCTCTTATGGTCACAAAAGAGATCGAACTCCTCTCCATAGAGGTAATGTCTCTAGAGCTTCAGTACGAAGATAACAGCTGCCAACTCTAGGACATGTGTAGGGTAATTCTCCTCGTGCTTCCTTAATTGTCTCGAGGCATATGCAATCACCCTGTCCTTCTGTATAAGGACACAACCTAAGACAACGTGAGACGCATCGTATAGATCGTATATCTAACCCCCTGCTCTGGCAATACTAGCATAGGGGCAGATGTCAGCCTATCTTTTAGCTCCTGAAAAACTGATTCCGCCTTCTCATTCCAGGTGAACTTCAGATCCTTCCGTATCAACTGAGACAAGGGTTTGGCTATCCTGGAGAAGTCCCGAATGAATCATTGATAGTAGCCAGCAAGTCCTAGGAAGCTCCTCGCCTCGGTAACCGAACCAGGCTACTTCTAATCTTGCACTGCGACTACCTTAGCAAGGTCCACTGCTATACCATCCTTGGACACGACATGTCCCAGGAACTTAACTTCCTCCTTCCAGAAGTCACACTTCTTATACTGTGCGAACAATTGGTGCTGTCTCAGAGTATCCAGGATCGATCACAAGTGCTCCTCATGCTCCTCTCGACTCCTAGAGTATATCAGAATGTCGTCTATAAAGATGATGACGAATCGATAGAGGAACGGCCGAAATACACGGTTCATCAGGTCCATGAACACGGCCGGTGCGTTCGTAAGACCGAACGACATCACAAAGAACTCATAATGGCCAAAACTAGTCCTGAAAACTATCTTCTGCACGTCCTCCTTCCTGATGCGCAGCTGATGATACCCTGACTGTAGATCAATCTTCGAGAAGTACTGCGCTCCTCTCAAACAGGTCATCTATCCTGGCAAAGGGTACTTGTTCTTCACTGTAATCTGATTCAGTCTATGGTAATCAATACACAACCACAAGGAGCCATCTTTCTTCATCACAAATAATACAAGTGCTCCCCAAGGAGACATGCTCGGCCGTATGAAGCCAGCCGCTAATAAATCATCGATCTGTTTTCGTAACTCCTCCATCTCACAAGTGGTTATGTGATACGTCAGTAATGAGATGGGCGTCAAACCGGGTACCAGGTCGATAGTAAACTCGATCTCGCGCTGGGGTGGCAACTCAAGAATCTTCCTGAACACATCCTCATAATCACGGACTACTGGCGTGCTCTCAAGTGTTGGGGCATCAACATTCCTCAATAAGGAAGCATAACACAGTACTCGAAAGGGGCAATTAACCTACGTTAGAAATGTAAAGGACGTGTCCTCCGACTCGTATACTGTTACTATACGGGTCTTACAGTCAATCTCGGCCTTCCCCGCAATCAGCCAATCCATACCAAGAATGACGTTGAAATAATAGAGAGAGGGGTCGATGACAAGGTCAATAGTCATCGTCCTGTTCCTTAGATCCAGTAAACAACCCTCACACATCATAGTGGCATAAAAAAGGTCCCGTGTGGTGTAAGAATCGCACCCCATCCATCCGAGTAGTCGGTAGCCCAAGGCGCTTGACTACTGAATACGATATCATTGAGATAGTGGATCCTGTATCCACCAATAGGAATATAGGAGTACCTCCAATATGAGTTGTGACCTTAAAGGCCAAAGGTAGTACGATCTCTGTCCTGGATGGCTCAGCAGTCAGTGCGTGTACCTGAGCCTATTGAGGACTTCTCGGCTGCGGTACCATAGGCTGATGTGGCGGCTTATAATGAGGTGCTGGAGGTATGAAGGACGGATGAGCTGGTGCAGAACGAAGGGGTGGTTGTGAGATGGTCTGAGGCATCGGACGAACAATCCTCTGAGGCGGCGAGAACCCACTGTCTTGCATCCTAGAAAAATAAGAAGTCTCGGTGTGGCTAGGCTTCTTGTAATAGCGGCACCATACATCAGAATGCCTCATATAGGTAGGACATGCAGAAGATCCATGCAGTGTCTCAAATTGAGGCCCCTTAGGGAGGGAAGGCCTACTCTCGAACTCAGGTCGCGGACTAGGAACCATAGGTGCTCACGTGTGGGCCGACCTGTCCCCATCCTACTCTGCACGCAAGGACATACTCACCAACTCTGCATACGTAGAAATGCTCACACAACACATCTTCGATCTGATCTCGGACAGCAAGCCCTCAGAGAAACGTCGCGTCCTCATCGGCTGGTCACTCAGAATCAATGGAGCATACCTCCCTAGCTTCGTAAACTTATTCTCGTACTCTGTCACCGACATGCCTCCCTGGCGAAGGCGAAGGAATGTACTCTCCTTCTCATGCCAGTACTTGACGGGGAAATACTTCTCGTGGAAGTGCGCCTCAAACGCTGCCCACGTCCACTCATATCCCTCCACAACTGTGCGGAGAATGCTGTCCCACCATAGACTAGCCTCCTTCTCAAACATGAAGGTGGCTAGCTCAACCTGTTCCTCCTCAGAACAGTGCAACAGTCTCAACATCTTCGAGATGCGGTCTAACCAATACTCAGCCTCCTTAGGTCTGTGAGTACCTAAAAATGTGGGAGGCCTCAAGCGATGGAATCGCTCGAAAGAACTGCTCGCACTAGCCTATCCAACAGGGTGGAGAGGCAAGGCAAGTGGAGTCACCGCCATCGACTGATCAAAAATGCCAGCCATGGAGGACAAGAACTGCTACTGCTGCTGTATCTGCTGCTACTGCATCAATAGCATCATCTGATCAAGTCTATCAAAAGATGAAGTGAACTATGCAGTAGAGGGCATCGACGCAGATGCACGATGCTGCTCAAGAGGCACGGGCATAACCGGAGGCACACAAAAGGTGTCACATGAGGTGGTCCAGCAGTAGGACCGGAAGCTGGCTGAGAACTCGGCCTGTGATCTGAACTAGATGGGCCTGCAGGAGGGTCTATAGGAGTATCTCTTAGGGTGAGAGCCCCGTCAAGTGAGTCACCCAGAGAGAGACGGGCTGACGATCTCGAACCCTTAGGTGGCATACCCTACACACAACAGAGGGTAGCAACCGAAGAAATTAGGCATCCATACAATCCATTCACAGTCTGTACTTCACAAACCAAGGAAAACACATGCATTTTATTAACAAAATTGTCACAATACATGATTTGCAGCATTACATGAATCGTGACAGAGAAAGCATGTGAACAAAACACTTAAGCTTCACACACGAAGCTTTTACACTAACTACAAACACCAATCAACAATCAAACAAACACCAAGAAAACACTAAAACAAGCAATAAACTAATAAACAATGGCTACAAAAATCCTATGCATCAAAATCTAGTGATGGAGAAGGGGCACCCTTATCCTTCAGGCAACACAGGATGGCCTTCAAGGTGCGAGCCACCTTACCAAACTTTCGCTTCATGACGGCCTTGGTATCCTCAAGCTCTTGTTTTACCTCGGCTTGGAGTTCTTGAACTTCTCGTCGCAAAGCAACCCGACTCTCCTCAAGTCGGGCTATGTGAGCATCCCTAGCAGCCCGAGTCACAGGTGGAGGACTCTCATCAATATCCTGAGCCTCCTCTTCTTCTTCTTCCTGGCCTTCTTCCTCTATTTTTACCCCACCTTCTTCTTCACTTTCATCCTCTTCACTGTAATATTCACCCTTGGTGTCATCATCAAGCTGAGCCTCACGCTACCGAGGCCCTATCTTCATTTGGTTCATAGTAGCCTCGTTGATGTAATGAACCGGCACAGGCAACTCCAGCCCAAGTCTATAAGCAAACTCAAGTGCAATCTTGCATATGAGCCTGCCAAAGGGAAGTGACTCAGACGTTCTTCTCAATTTTACTACGAGGATGATCTGTCGTAGCACAAACGTGGGCATGCACACATTCTTTCCCTGGCCCACTTGATACAGAAAATCTACCATGAGACGTGTGCATTCACTACAATTACTCCACCTAGGATAAACATTAAACGTGCAGATGTGGTGAAGCAGACAAAAATCATCTGACATGTGGGTCCCTAAGAGGTTCTTATTACGCTACCACTCAACTAAACCACCACATAGAAACCTGGTGTGGTGATCTCGCTCACGAACACTCTTCAGATTCTTAGCACTTAGATGTACCTTGCCAAGAGGCACGTTCAGGAGTTGAGCTATCAACCTAACATTGATTGTAGCTTGCCGATCTCTGTCAAAGGGGATCCTGAACTCCAACGACTCCAGCGTAGGGTCCCGAATATGAGTGTAAAAGGCACGAACAGTGCTCACGTTCGCACGAGACTAGCCTTCAAATAACGGACCCCACCTGGCAGCTTCAATATGCTCAAACAACAGAAATTCACCAAAGAGCCACCCATCCACATGCGCTTCAAAAAGAACCCTACAGTCCGTATACGCACCATGAGCTAAATATGCCAACAGTATTCTTCCTATCGGAGCGTGGGGATCCAAATCCCGCTTCGTGTGTAGCTCTCTCCCAACACTTGGACTAGCGGCGACACTTGAACTAGCGGTGCCACCTCTTGGCTTTCTTGAACGTGAAGGGCGACTAGGTCCAGCTTCATCAGCGGCACCCTTCCTCTTTCCCATGAGAGAGAGGACTGTGGAAAGGGAGAAAAAGGCTAAAATGGCCTCTATAAAGGCCATGGAAAAGAGATGAAGGGGATACAAAGGGCTGACCTAATAGGTTACCACGAATCTATGTCTAAGAGAGGATGGAAACAGGCCCCAAAAGGCTGGGATTGTAAAGGGAAAAGGAAGAAACGTGAGGGGTTAGAAGCTCACACAATTTTGAGCCTCAAATGAGAGCTTGGGAGCTCCACAGGCAGAAATTGGATGAAATGACTGTTGGAAATGGTGGAGAACAGTAGAGGGCTATAGGAAATAACATAAAATGAAAGAAGGGACGTTTGAAAGGGAGGTTAGAGAGAGAAAATAGCAAATGTAGAGGGAAAGGAGAGCTTGGAGGGATGATTTGTGAAGGAGGTAGGTGTTTTCGAATAAATTAAGGGGCGAACCCTGTATGAAGGGGCCCCATTTAACCCTAAAAATGATTGGCCCGAGCGGCCTGGCCCAAACAACCCGCCAACCGGCGAGGTCCTCGTCGACCTCTATAATGTTCAATGATGCCTCACCATTTGGTCGAGGTACTCCTACCCCCCTAAGGCCAAAAACATGTGGTCCCCCCTGGAACCCCCTGGATGTGTTGGATTTGAGCCCTATCTCCGTTTCGAACCATTTCGGGTAGTTTCGGAGCTTACCTAATCCCTATTCAAAATTAACAATTTCTAACGGCTGGAATGGACTAAAATGCGGACTATACCCGTCACTGGATGGTCTAGAAGCAATTTGGAGACGCCGTGTGTGATCACGAGCGTGCACGAACTCGATCTCGGTGATCATTTTCAGTAAACTTTCACCGAACGACAAACTAGGGGTCCTAGTTCTTTTTTTAACTTATTCTCACACCCTCCTACATTCTAGTGGCATCAACATGAGGTGTATGACCCTAACCCAGGTCCAGATTAATCTAAATCATGCTCTAATACCAACTTGTAACGCCCTGAAATTTGGGGGTCGAGTATAACTCAGCTCCCGAGTTCCAAAACATCACTTATGCAACATATTTGATGATGATTGTATGTTGTCTATATTAATGCATAAAACATGATATAGATCAAGCTAGATTAATAGACATAATTCAGGGATATTAAGGTAAAGCAAGCGGAAGACTTAAATACATACATGATACAAAATAAATCCCCAAATGATACGTGCTCTGCCCAGGGCAATATACATACGTCTGTGTCTCAAAATACATACATGAGATGTTCATAATAATATAATACATATCCTAAAAAAAAAATCCCCGCAGGTCAGGACAAGACTCAGTCGAACCCGCCTGAGAACTGCATGTATGAGAACGCCTCCTCGTCCTCATCAAAGTCTGGCCCTGCCTCGCCAGTATCGCCATCACCTGCATCTAAAGCAGAGTCTGGTTGGTGTTTAAACACCGTCCCAGAATGTGAGAGTGAGTGAAAAACTCAATGGTACTATACAACAAAAGTTAACATGTTATCAATCCAATCAAGCAGTAATGATAAGGCAGTACAATCAAACATGTCCTAGATCTCTTATTAATGCAAGAATGACATGAAGAATGATGCATGCTCTCACCACAATCTCCCTCATGTGACATCATCTAACATCGCGGCATGAATCACTACCACTGTGCTCTCACACCAATGCCAATAGCACATGCAGTGCGATGTCATGAACGTGATTACCCAGTTCTTATTAGTCATTTTCATACAGCAGTATTGGGAAGCTAAGACACCTCCCTTGTATCATTTCCCAAATTAATCCTTTCTAGGGTCGTCAGTCCTAGGATACCTCATACGATAGTATGGTTTTAGGTCGCTGCAAGGGCTATCAGGGCTGTTGCACACAATCGTTGCTCCACTCCCCCATCACCTTATCAATACAGGCCTATTTATATCCTTAAGACTGCATCAGGACTCGAAGCCCCCATGCGGTGTCAGGATAAACTTAAGGTCACTACAGAGGGCTCCTCACCAATCAGTGTAAGCCGACAGCAAGAATATAGTGTCCCATACCACCATAATCTGCTCAGAGTAGGGTGTCCACTGGTTACTACAGGGAGGTTTGTGGCCCCAACGTAGGCCGACAGCACGACCACGGTGTCCCATACCTCCATGCCTGGCTCATGAGTCTTAGGGGATTTTGGTACCATGGTTAACGGGAGTTACACAGGTAAGCTCAGTGTCTTAGATTCAAACAGTGGTGACCAAACATGGTGAACAAGCATCGGTCAATCGGGTTAGTTAATAAGCTCAACTAGGTCAAGCATACGTTGAGTTGAATGACATGGAATGCATAAACACTCCGTATGGCCTAACCACTACCGAACTCCCCAAGCACGACTTAGATTCGCTAAACTCATCTTGTGTGGCGAAAGCAACCTCAATCACTACTTGCGAAACATTTTTCGATTACCTGGACTGTGGCACAGCCCCATTCACATACAAGGATAATAACTAGCATATGAGTCATTTCTGCATTCAAATGAACAACAAATGAAGTATAGCGTGAAAATGTAAATAGTACATGCAGGAATTAATACACACATTTATCATGATTTAACTAGGTACATAATCCAGTGAAGAAATCATACACTCATTAAACGTGGACAACCTAAATTGCATGATTCATGGAGGGAATCATACACACAAATACTGTGGTTGAAATTCATATCCCAACCATCTTAACAATCACACTTTACTAACTACTAACTCACTTAGGCATTTATTCAAATACTTAGGTTACACTATTCAACATACATCACATATGTCGACACCGTTGCAAAGTAGGGAAAGTCATTTTGCCAAGAAGTTTTTGTATACATATTAAGCATATAACAATAACAATTTATCATGGCAATGAATTCAAAAAATTCCATACGTATACGTGTATTCTAACACATACATGAAATACGGTACTTACAATATACAGCATACGTATACAAAAGACAAAACAGACAGCACATTTGGCATGTGTAATTGCATCCATAGCATGAATAAATCATTAACTATCATTGAAAGGGTTGAAAACCATAACCTAAGCGCAACCTAAGCGCATATAGTCTGCACCTTAAACCAGAAAAGTCGTATTTAGGTTGATTCAGACGACGTGTCTTCGTCAACGGCGGATACGCTACCTATGACATGAAACAGGTTAGCTAGCATTCTACTACAGCTAGTCTAGGCTTCAAAACAGGTTAGGGTTATCTTAACTTACCCAAGAACGGAATCAGAATCGCCAGAAGAACGATTCAGAAACGCCGGTTTAGAGTATAGATGTACTAGGAAGGATCCTACGGAGTTTCACTGGATTCTCCCACACTTTCTCTTTCTTTTCTTTCTTTGGAATCTCTAGCGTTTGGGAAATTCATGTGGGTTAAAAATCTAAGGGTTTAAGATCCTTTTATAAGCCCAAACATAATGAAAATGAACTCCAAGTCAAGGTATACTTAGGTTATATCCAAATTGAGATTTTTCTGATCCAACGGAGCGCTTCTAGAAGTCTTGTTATCAATTGTGGTCAGACTTAAGCTCACTAACATCGGATCTTTAATCAGCAAAGTTTTCAGTCTGATTGGATTTCCAGATCGTTAGTGGCGGACCAGTTTCAATTCGACGGTTATCAAACCTAAATCAGGGCTACAAGTTCCATGACATGAAAGGGCCAATTTTCCTGATTCGAGGGTGAAATTTGGTTGAATTCTGCGGTCAGAAAGCTTAAAAATAACGCGCAAGTGAATCGTGCCAGATTTCATAAAAAATAGAATTAATTTTCTAATTCTTTTCTTTTCTCACTCTCTTCATTCCAAACTCAGTAAAATAGTGTCAGGACATCAGTTGAGCTTGATTTTTGAAACGATTGTCAAGTCCAACTAAGCGGTTATAATGGTCTGAGATTGTAAATATCGGACTTTCGACAAGCGGTCTAGATCCAATACAAAGTTACCAAACATTCCCTAGAACAAATGGGTTTAGAGTTGGATCCTAGATTTCAGGGTATTATAGCATCATTGATTCTACAAGTTTTAAGTCTTGCAGAATGTATTTAAAGTGAACAACACAAATTTCACAGCCAGTCTAACGTAGCATTAGGTAACTTAGGTTCATTTTCTAAGAGAATTAATCCTAAGTGATTTCTGATCGAGGTGATACTTAGGTCTTGGTACGAAATTTTTCGGGTCGTTACAGTTTTGTACGTAAAAACATGTTGAATATTAGGCTTGTTGGACCTGTCACGAGCCAGAGAACCTGACAGAGGTAGTGGATCATCCTTAAGTAGGCCCCACATATGAAAAACCTTAGAAAAATAATATATATATATATATATATATATATATATATATATATGCAAAGGGGCTAGACGCAGTTGCTGCCAACGTCCAAAGGATGCTGCAGTAAGTAGCGTCCTACCGCTTGTGAAATAGCAGGGGTCTATGGAACTTAGTAGTAGGCCCCACCATGATGTATGTCGAACATCGGTACCGTGCATTTGATGGGTCCCCTTTAAAAATGGGATATCCCCAAAAATCAGCCGTACAAGGAACTCAGGTGGCCCACACCATCTTAAATCATGTGGAGACATGGCTAAAACATATAAAAGCTCTTGCTAGGGTCCACCTGAAATTTGGATTCATCTGAAACTTGGAATGATCCCTCAACCAAGTGGGACACATAGAATGGATGGACTGGATCTCTCTAATGGCCCACCTTGATGAGAAAAAAATAAAAATAAAATAAAAAAGGAAAGAAAGGAATATGGAGGAGGTGATGTCCTCGATGGATGTTATATGTCTAGAGAGGGAGGCCCCTATCCACTTGTGGGCCAAAGTTTTGTAGGGCTGATCATGGCCACACCATGATGTATGTGTTAAATCCACACTAGTCATCCATCTTACCAGCCCCATCCATTGCCTAGAATAAAAAATCAGGCCCATTAGAAGCTCATGCGGGCCATACCACTTGGACAGTGGGAATTGCACTTAAATATTAAGATTTTTCTAGGGCTCACCTTGGTAATGAAAAGCATATCCGGGCCATTCATCCACTCCTTCAGACTATTTTAAGACATGATTAAAAGAAGGAGACAGATCCACGCTTTAAGTGGGCCACACCATAGAAATAGTGAAGATTGATTCCTGCCGTTGACTCCCCTTCCTAAATCCACAATAATGTTTATTTTCCATAGTTCTTGTGATGGCCAAGACTCAGAAAAATTATTATTATATATATTTTTTTAAAATGCTATGGGTTGTGCCACCATGATGTATGTCATATTCACACCCTTAATCTGGTGGGTCCCATATTTGGGATTACCATGATGAATGGATTTCATTTACCTCCTCTATCTGGCAAGTCGTTCTAATCTCAGGTAAGATCCATCACCATGAGATCATGCATTGTGTTGTTGCTATAAATTGTGCGTCATTAATTTCTAACCCTTAATTAAGTAGTTATCTAATGCGTAGACAACCCATGACCCTATGGAATTGTGGTTGGAGTGTGGCCCTAAATTATAGATTTGTGTTTAGCTTTTGGAACATTTTCGATAATAACTTGTGTGTGAATAATGTTCGTGTTAGAGTGTGATGGAGTGTCTAGGTATGAACAATGCGATATAGCGAGTTGGGGTTAACTCCTTGATCATGAGGTCATGTAGCGTAAGTATGGCCACTTAATCATGTACAAAGGTGGTGTATATATTGCCATCTAATTGTACGATTGTGAAATATGCACAAGGCTACCTAACCGTATGAAATCAAGTCGCATTGATGGCCATTCAAGAACATGGGTTTATGCTTATCGACACAGACACCCACCACTTGAATCAATTATGACCAAGTTATACATTAGACCGATTGTGATGTAGGGTTAAGTTATACAAGTTAATACTATCAAGGTCCTGGATTCAATGAGATATGACCTCTAAACCATAAATGGTATGATGAAATATGGCCCTTGGCCCTTAACCATGTGACATCGAATACGAGTCATTAACTATGTGACGTGTGAAGTGGTTATAGTATAAGACTTGGTGTAACGTAGTGTAACCATGAATGGTGGGTACGATTGTGATTGTTCAACTATGCTTGGATATTTTGAAATATGCATAGATACTAGAACAGGATGGTAATCATATACATACTAAACTATGTGCAATTGTGGTACTTACCACCTGACCATGTGAAAGTTTAGTAAAGTAGTTGCCCCATTATGTGAGTTGCGATGTAATGAAAGTACATAACCATCTAACCTTAAGTCCTTTATTATAACAAGTATAGTGACATCTGTGTGGCCTCTCAACCATATGGACTTTTGATAACGAAGTGGCCATAAGACCATGTGGGCATAGGAGAACTGTGTGGTTACTCAGACTTGTGAACTATGCTGATGGTGTAACCTCTTGGGTATGTGAACTTAGGACGTGTGTCGGATTGATTGTTGAACCTATCTTATTAACAGTATTGGGCTTGATTTGTGGACTCCACTAATATGTTCACAATGACATTAGAGTGGTGGGCCTATTAGCCTTAAAGCCCACCTTGAGTGGACGCCTTGTGGGCCCATTAGCGGTAAACCTATCTGGCCCATAGGTTATTTACTAAGAACGTAAGAATGCATGAGAAGTGCATATTGGGCCTATGTTTGGGCTTCTTGGTAAGTGCATGAGACTCCTTATGATGAATGAATGCCAAGTCCCATTTGGGCCTTGTGAATGAGTTATGATTGAGTCCTTGAATGAACCATTTGTGGTAATCAAATGGACCACCTAACTAGCCAGAAGAATGGGATGTAGCAACTCACTAACTGGCCCATTCAAGTGTGGCAATAAACTAGGCCTTAGTCCACTTAAAATGATAGCTAGACATGTTAGGCGTTGGATTAAAATCTAATTATGCATGTGGTGATGGAACATGTGCGGTGATTGTGTAATGTGATACTTGTGGTGATGAAGATGTGTGTATGGTTGGATGTGATGATTGTATTGTATGGTAATGCTAATTTATGTTTATATGCTTGAATGGTGTTCAATTGGATATAAGGACTAAGTGGACCACCGTATGTATTACCTCGTGTCATAGATAGTGCACCTAACGCCGTATAATGATGTGACACTTATGCACCCACTTCCTACGGAACTAATGAGGTGAACCACTTAACTCTTAATCGTGAATGAGTATATTGGTGATACGAACTAGCTTTCAAATAGCTATGGATCTTTATATGTGAATTTGATACATGTTATGGTATGTGCGTATTACTTGTACATGTTTGATATACAGTCTGTTGTGGTAACACTGTAGGAGGTTTCAGCCATGTGATAGGTACGGAGTGATGGAATGATCCTACTTGTGATATCATGTGGTTGGTGCACACTTGTGATGTGGAAGTGTGAATACTCGCATAGCCCCATGATCACGAGGGAGAGTGCACATTATACTACAGTTTTGCCATGTTGGTACCGTGATCATTTTTTATTGGTCTGATGATATTTTGTGCATATTACATCTGCATGCACGCATACATGTACATGCATCATGGATGAGGAGTGCATGGTGTACATGGTCATGCGGAGATCATATGCATGTGGTAGAGGATGTTGGTGCGCGGTGCACATGATGAAGTATGTGGTAGAGGATGTTGGTGTGGGGTGCACATGATGGAGTATGTACGAACGTTATCTGGTCTGAGAGACCGCAGGCACAGTCCCTAGGTTGAAGTCCCTAAGAGAATATATCGGGCACAGTCCCTGGGTTGAAGTCCCTAAGCGAATATATCGGGCACGGTCCCTGAGTTAAAGTCCCTAAAGCTCACTTGATGCTGCATTGTAATTTATGTTTATGTCGATGCTGATATTACATGTATATCCTTTCTACAATGAGCGTGAATTACAGAACGAATGTGGTTGGCAGAGGAGCCCGATTGGTATTAGGGTTGCCTCGTATGCATATGTGGCTTACATGCATACCATTGCTCGAGTGCAATTATATTGCACAACATGCTTGTGGATTATCATTACATTTTGCATAGCATCCTCAAGAGATGGATTGAACACCACAACAACATCGTGGTTATACTGATGAGACCACCACAACGACATCGTGGTTGGTATTTGTGGAAACTAGAAATTTGGGTTTCTTATACTGGGTCCCAGAACCCTGGGTGAAATTCTTAAACCTCAAGTGATACCCTCGAGCCTCATCATAGAGACTGGGCGGATGCCATGGATCAGCTGGTGTCGAAGATCATTGTAGGGCTGACTCCTGTCAATGTGGTTGGGTGAGAAGAGGTTTGATCATGCCTAGCTAAAGAGTTGGAGCGAATGTGGTTGGGTTTGACTAGCCCCCGAAATGGGTCTACTACCGGCATGCCGGGTGGGTATTGGCATGACTATAGGCCCCCCACTAATAAGGCGGGTATGCAAGGCCTCAATAACTTGTTCTAGATACTAGGCCCCGGTGATTCCCAATGATGGTAACTATATTGTGATGTGGATTTTTAGAGGAGGACTTACATGCATACATATATCCAGCATACCTTTGCATATCATCACTTGCATTACATTCTATGCTCTTAGCTTTATACAACATTAATTGGTCACCATGCTTCAGCTTGTGTACTCTGATATTTTGATTATTAATGTATGCTTGTACACTACACACACACACACGAGTGTACTCACTAGGCTTTTTGCCTAAGCATCCTATTTCCTATTTTTTTCAGGGCAGGAGTAACTTGGAGGACATAGCTTTCTTGATGCATTGTATCTATTTTGTGATTTGGCAATATTGATGTTATGTAACTTTTAAGAAAGTATGGTACTTGTAACCATCAGGATTTATAATGGAGACTGTTGCTTAGTATTGTGATTACTGATCATCATACTCAGGTATTAAAAGGCCTATATCCTAGTCCGTACCATTCCTTAGACTTCCGCGATCCTTCCCGTTGAATTTTGATGACCACCTATAATCAGCATTTGCACGGGACCCTAAGTCGTTTCTCGTATATCTGAGTCAACTCGACCCGAGACTTATACTAGCGTGACCACACCATCACCGCGGTTCCAACACCGCGTCTTGATCACCGATATGATACCCAGGCCAGGAGTTGTGGGGCCACATTTATTTGGAGAAAAATATTATGCGTTGTGAATTCTGAGAGAATCTCTACCCAGTCCATCACATCAATAAATCAATCACAAGTCAAGTACAACTCATCACTCGACCCATCACACTCATCCCTTTCTTACACAAACCATCCCCAAAGTCAACCCTCATGCCACTCACACCCATCACTCACCCATCCCTTTTTCATCCCATCAACTTCTCTCTCTCTCTCTCGACCCATTTCCCAAGCAACCCAAGGGAGAAAATGTCCAAGCTTCCAAGAGGAGAGCCAAGTGTGGCCCACTTCTTACCCCCTCATCTCTCATCTTATCCCTTCAGTCTTCATCATCCTCCGTCAAAGTTGAAGCCAAGGAGCCTAGCATTCGAAGGAGCCTAGAAGATTAGCAATCAGTGGGTGAATCTAGGTTTAGATGATGATTTTATTAATGGGACAAGTGGGGCCTACCGGTTGATGGTAGGGATCCTGCTTTGGGCCTTATGTGTGGCCAATAGCCCACTATGATGCTTATATGAATTTCCATGATGGGGCCATTCTCCATGGACCCCATCATGATGTTTATTTGATTTCCATTGTTAGAAGGTTATCTAGACCTTACATTTGTTGGTGGGAAAGGGATTTCCACCATGGATTTTATAATTTAAGGGCCCACATTCGGTGGGACACATTTGATGTATGCGTGTATGATAGAGAGGAACTCATAGTGGTGGAGCTCCTCTCCACCTCTCTCTCTCTCTCTCTCTCTCTCTCTCTCTCTCTCTCTCTCTCTCTCTCTCTCTCTCTCTCTCTCTCTCTCTCCCTTTTCCCTGGTTTGATGGCCCACCATTAATGTATATATGAGATTCATGCGGTCCAGATCGTGGGACAGCACCATTGTCCACCGTGAGCTCACCTTATTGCCTGTGTTCGATCAGGCATGTTTGAAGAGAAAATACAAGAAGCAGCTTGTTTAAGCAGGTGGGCCATGCTGGCATGGATCCCACCATGATGTATTGTTTCCATCATCCGTCCGACTGGAGTGGCCTTGATTAGGGTGGGCCAGATGGGCCAAGATCTGTTGGATGGGCTGCTGTCTAGACCGCCCAGTAGGCTTAGACAAAGGCAAAACTTAAATATCGGTTTGATTCAAACTGTGGGCCACTCACGTGGACCCCTCCTCGATGTATGTATCTAATCCACACCGTCCATCCAATTTCCCATCTCATTTTAGCCCTTAAGTCGATAAATGAAGCCAATCCAAATCTCTGGTGGGTCACACCATCAATAAGATTACTTTAATAGTGATAAATTGTTAGAGCCCACTGTGATGTTTTTGTGTCAAAACATATCAAATATTGGGCTCATTAGACCCTTCACGAGCCAGAGAACCTGACAAACGAAGTGGATCATCCTGATGTGGTCCCCACCTATGAAAATCCATCGTTAAACAAATATATGTATATATATTATGCAGACGCTGCTGCTGCCAACGTCCTGCTAAATCAAGGCAGGGATCGTGGGCCCCACCATAGGTCCCACTGTGATGTATGTCCGACATCTACACCGTACATTTGATGGGTCCCCTCAGGTATTAGGATGCCTTAAAAATCAGCCGTACATGGAACTCAAATGGTCCACACTTCAAAAAGCAGCAGGAGATTGAATGTCTACCATTGAAACCCTTTTTAGGTCACAAAAGTTTTGGATCTATATGAAATTTATTTTTCCTCTTAATTTAGGTCTTTGTCACCTTATGATCAGATTGGATGGAAAATAAGCGTTAATCCACATGGGACCTACCTCTCTAAAGTGGATTGGCCGGTGTACGACAGCTATATAGCTGTTGTATTGACGTCAACATGTTCAGTGGGTCTGATCATGGGGTAAGTGTTATATCCACCATCTAGCATTTTTGGACGGTGGGCCCACATGATGTGTGTTTCACATCCACGTCGTCTGACCATCCATCTCAGGACGTGGACCCCACCATGATTTATTTATTATATCCACACCGTTCGTCCATCTGGACATGTAGGGGCCCTCTGATGTACGTGTTTCAACTCCACCGTCCAGATGGGACAGTGGGCCCACTATGATATGTGTTTTATCCTCGCCGTCCATATGGATGTGGGACTACCTCGATGTATGTTTAAATCCACGCCATCCAACAGACCAGTCCGGGCATTGTTGGATAGCAAGGATAAATGCCCACCATTATAACCTTATGGGCCCCACTATGGTATTTGTGGGAGGCCCAATAGCAAGCCCACTAGCTACTGATATGAGGCCCATGAGATATGGCCCATTGTGATGTATATAAGCCCATGTGATGAGGCCCATTAAGATGTATGAGGGGCCCTTGTGTGAGGCCCATCGTGATTGTATAAGGCCCATTATATGTGTGAGGCCCATTGTATATATGAGGCCCATGTTTGAGCCCCAATGTGATGCATTTGCAGCATGTAATGAGGCCCAATGTGATGTACATGAGGCCCAAGTATGATGCCTATTGTGATGTATATGGAGCCTGTATATGAGGCCCAATGCGATGTGTTTGAGGCCCATATATGAGGTCCATTGTGATGTATGTGAGGCCCATGAATGAGGCCCAATGTGGTGTATATGTGGCATTATAGTGAGTCCCAATGTGATGGATACGAGGCCCATTGTGATGTGTGATTTCATCATGATGTATGTAATGATGTTCATGATGCCCATTCATCATCCTAGTTGGTATTAAATATGTCATGCCTTGGGAGCAGTGATGGTTTAATGTCCACATTGTAAGAGCAATAATGGTTAAATCGTCACATTTTAACTCTCCGTAGGGCCCGTTATTAGGCCCATTCTATTCTTCCCTTATTGAGGGCTAACCCAAATTAATGGGCCCCCACTAGTAAAAGTATAATGTCTCACCTTTTTGGGCTATCCCAAACTATTGGCCCCCCATTGATGCTAATAGAAGTACCCAAACCATGAAGCCCACCTTGTGTTCACACCAGGCCTTCTATAAGAAATGTGGGCCACTTAGATTCATATTTTTCCCACATTTAGTGACCATACCCAAGGCCCACTTAGGTGTTGAGCGGGCCACCCAATCCGTTTGGAAGGACATATAGTCCTAGATGTAAGAACTCCACCAAGCCCACTTTGTGTATGTATCAAGCCCCATATGAAAGCCTAGTTTATTACATGATATAGAGATTAAGGAAGCCTGATTATTCACATTGTGAACTCACCTTGTTGTATACTCACTTGACTCACCACGATAGATGTATCTTAACTTTGTACCCCATTAACTAGCACCTTGTGACATGTACACATCATTGAGGCCGAGCTTAAAGTCCTAGAGGGGGGGAGGGGAGGGGTGAATAGGACTATACCAAATTAAAAATAAATGCAGAATATAAAGATAGATAGCACAATAAAAAAAAGAAAGAAGCACAAGTAAATAGCAACCTCAAATGCACTGTCTTGAAAGGTTGATACAAACTTAGTTCTAAGGATAACTTAACACCAAAAACCAAAGGCTTATGGCAGGACAACCTTACTAGAACATTTGTAAGTATCAAAAACTCAAACCAATAAAGAGGTAAAGGAAATAAACTAAGTTATTATAACATTCACAAGTGTACAAAATAAATTACAACATTCACCACCAATGCTTAAAGTAAATTACAACATTCACACACATAAGCAAATTCAAACATCTACCACAACTCTAGGAATTATAGTAGTTCATTTGTGTGTACACCAACTGTTTAAAAAATAGCCACATAACTATTCCACTCCCAATATCCACACCCACAAGATATTGGCTTTCACTAGGAAAAAGGTTTTCCAAGGTTTACCTTAAAACCTTCACAATTGTTTCTTTAGATGGGATTACACAATTACAAAAACTCCACACTCTGAGATTTTCTGGATTACCTCAAACAAAACTAAAAATAAAATTTTCTGGCACAACCTCACAAACCACAAAAGATATACAAAATGTAAATGGTACTTATCTGAAAGTTCTCCTTCTGATGAAGCCTGGTAGAACCAATTTGATATAGACAAAGATGTTCAATGTCCAGTCTCACAAATGAAAGGTTCTATAACTAAATGATTTTTAGATTAATTTAACCTAGGTTAGCTTGATTTGATTTTGATCTCAAAAAGGGTAAAATCACAATTCCCTTCTTTAAAGAATTAGAGTTGAATGGAGATCACAAAATCAAATGTATAAAGCTATTTAAGAGAATTTAAAATGAACACAATATAGCTTAAGAAGAGCAAGAACTTATCTCTCAGAGTGATGGGTTAATATCACTTGGAGTGAATGAAACACTTTGAGATTCGTCCACTATTTATAGGTAAAAATATTGTTCTCTCAACTGGTCTAAGGGTTGGTTCGACTAGTTGAAGGACCAATCAAATTTTAAAATTTCTAATGCGATAAGATAAGATGTTACTCAACTGGTCGAGTGGGACTAAAAAACTTTGTTGGACTTTGAGTCGAGGATACAAGACTGGTTGAGCACTGTTCACTCGACTAGTCGAGTAGTCTCCATGACTAGTCGAGGGTCCAACAAAAATTTTAAAAATTCACAACAAACCTTGGACTGGTCGAGCTAGAGCTTAGACTAGTCAAACAAAGACTAGGACTGGTCGAGGAAAAGAACTATAAACTAATGAAATGACCCAAATAAAATATGCAATGAATATGGCCTAACCGATGGTCAATCTAGGGTCATCCATACCTTGTTTGTGAGTTTGAACAATTGAAATATCGTTCGCTCTGCAAATTTACACACTTGAAATACTTAAAGCTTGTCTTCAAATCTTGAACTTGAGCTTGAGTAAAGAGTTGAGTTCTTGAGTCTTTAAAGTATTGAACTTGAAAATTATACTTGAACTTGAGTCTTGAACTAGTACTTGTACTTGAGCTTGAAATCTTGAACTTCGACAACGCTTCTTCAACTTGAATAAATAGAGAAGTTTGACGAAGACTTGGACACCTTTAAAAAGCACGAAGTTGATCTAATCATCTCATCAAAACATGATACAGATTCTAAATGATTTGGCACAACAAAATTTGACAAACCTGGGTGCTAGATTTACAAAATAGCATTTACAATCTCCCCCTTTATCAAATTTGTGACAAAACTAAATAAAGAATTATGCACTAGTTACCACAATAAAGAATCATGCACCAAATGTGCAACAAATACTCTCTCCCTCAATCCAGGTGAAGTGATATGTAGAACCTATATAAATCAAATACATGTCTAATAAAAAAAATACACCATATCTACAATCACCACACATCCTCAATCATCATAAAACCATCATAAAACATTAAAAACTACCACATTTTCTCCCCCTTTTGTCACAATATAACAAAGGAAAGAAAAAAAAAATAAACAGATGATATAATCAAAGAGAGAGGAGAAGGATAAGAAATAAGAGAGTAAATCATAAACATGTTCAGGAAAATATATTCTAGGAATATAAAGTCATGTTTATAAGCCCAAATATTATCCAAGTTAAAAGTTAATACATGCTCAAAGAAAAAGTCTAATCAGAACCAGAAGGAGCAGGGATAGAAAGATCAATCTGATGTAATCCCTTATTAATGCGCCTAAGATATTTTTGCATATATTTGAATTGAGTTTCTTAGGATACATGCAAACCTTCCACCTTTTCCTCTAAGGCTCACATTCGCTCATCAAAATTAGAAGGCTGAAACTCAAGATCAGCCTCAGAATCATATTCCAATTCTAAATAGATCATCCATATTAACATCATCAAGAGGTAAAGCATCTTCCTCTCTAGCTTCTTCAACAGCTCCTAGATCATCCATATCAACTTGGTCAGAAACCAACCTTAGATTCATCTTGTTAATGGTGGAATTGTTGGAGGGTAAATGGTAAAACTATGAATAACAAGTGTGGTCATCAGATAAGCAAATGGAATATCACTATGACCATGAGGGAGACGAAACATTAGTGTATCATCCACACTGTCCACCTCCTTACTGAAACAAGTGTGAGGTCTATCCTTAACATTAGTGTATCATCTAGACCATCCGTCACTTAGTACATCATCACTCCTTGTCGTAGATAGAAGAATACATAGTATTATATTTGGTATATCCACCATATAGAGCCTATCTCGATGTATGGGCAAGATCAGTCGTCCTTTCAGTGGACCCCATCTTGGAATATATGATATATCAGTACCTTGGAAGGCTAATGTTAGTAAAACATGTAACATGCCGCATGGATTCCTATAGTTATAGAAGGAGCATATTATTTAGTTTATACTCTTGGTATGTAACATGCCGGTGAAGGTCAATTGTGGATTATTGTTGTTTGCCTTATCAGATAATCATGCCTATGTACTTTATTACATCATGATGCATGTCCAAACGCATCATATGTATGCTTGTTATGAGGAGTGACTAATCATAGCATGTGCCATTGGACTGGTTTATTATGGGACTCCTTGTGAGATGGAGTGGCCCCACATGAGCGCATAGTACACGCAGGTTTGATGCATGACTGGATGATATGACTCATGTACCTCACATTTTATGATATTACCACCATACGCCCTAGCAACATCAAGGTCGTAGCCTCCACAGGCATGTCATGGATGGCTAGATAGAACACTAGAAATGTTTGGTTCTAACATACAGGCACAATAGATGTCCCTAGGTGAAAATCCCTAAACTCCTGAGGCTAGGGGACACCCCAACATCTAGACCGAATGGATATATATGAGCACATGAAGGCCGTATGCCAGTAGGCCGCGTCTCCCACTGTGTTGTGGTCAGTTGGGAGGGGGTGTGGTCTTACCTTCCCGTGGGAGTAGGCAATCTTAGGCTGAGTCTGATCAGCTCATAAATGGATCTACTATCGATGAGCTGGGCTAATATTAGCAGGCGAATAGTGAGGTCTCTTCCACTTATCTAGTTATGTACTTGATGGGGCGATAAGTTGGCATAGAGTGTACTAGACCTCAGTGATGATCCCAGAGATGTACGGTACTGATATGTAGACATATTGAGCAGGAGTTACATACTCAGCATTTCACTCATTCACTCACTATCCACTCGGGCTGGTGGTGCACAATTAAGTTAGTGTGTATACCTTCGCAGTGGCTAGGATTTCAGTTGGAGTGTGCGAACAATCTGAGATTAGGAGTTTACCACATTGAGTCTAGCTATCAAAATTTAGATATGAGACCATTTTGGATAGAAGTCCCTTGTGATGGACCTCATAGCCTACGATACTACGTACTATCATCCTGACTTCACACTCTAGCTTGGTCATTTCATTCGCACCGTATATCATTGCATCCTCAGCACATAGCATTTGGGTTGCTATATTTTTGCATTTATATCACCTAGATGAGGATGATGGTATTCGTGGCCTTTAAAATTCTTATTGTATTGCATCCTTAGTATCTAATATTTGGCTCATTATGATTATGCATTGCATACTCTGATATTGTATGATTCGTAAACTTATCAGTATTTCTACTTACTCGATATCATATGATTCATGAACTTCCTAGTATTCCGCTTACGCTAATATTTGTGTGCTTGGCATGTATCTTGCGCACACATGTACACCACCCTCTAAGCTTTATATAAGCTTATGCACGATAGATGCATGTAGGTCACGATAGAATATAGTCGAGTTGAGGCAAGAGCGTGCGGTAGAGCTTCTGGAGCTTTTAGCATTTATCTTGTATTTCCCCTTCATGTATATTCCTCAAGTTTTTTATATTAGTGGATATGTGATGATGATGTTGCCTTTGTGATTTGGGTAAACTTGTGGTTATGCTTATCTACAAAGAAATTAATATTGAAAACCTCCTTACAGGATCCCAAGATCAAAATCTGGCATATGGGTGTTGTGTCACACCCCAAATCTGTGGATGGATAGCTTCCGTGATGCCCTGAATCTAGTACTCGACTTCCATACACCAAGTCTCGAGTTCGGTGCACCACAAGGAAGATTCTTTGACTGATTTTTTTATCTAATAATAATACCTGAGCATGAAGATCCATGATCAAAATACCATGCAACTCTCTCCATTATAAATATTGATGATTATAAGTACAATGCTTTCTAAAAGGTACACAATGTTAACATTGCCAAATTGAAAAATAGATACATTGCATTGAGAAGGATAAGTCTTCCAAGCTACTCTTTCAACTGGTGAGTCAGACCAGTCCCTTTTTGCACCTCAGCCCTTAAGAAGTTTAAACCCACCTCTTTTCAACCTGACCTCGTCAGTGGGAGTCAAATCCATGATCCATGTATCCACTCGACCCGACGGTGAGGCAGCCCTAGCTAGCATAGGGGTTTAGGGACTTTCAACCCAAGGGGCACATCATCCCCTACTATTTTCACACTTCTGTGTGTCCCGTTCATTTTTAAGGATAACCCAAGTCATCATCATAAATGTACATTTCATCATTAAGATCCAACTCATATTATATGGCACAACTGTGGTATTTCGATCATCATGTATGTCATGATTATACATGAAATCTAGCAACCATGATAAGGCATACGTTCAAGTGCATGTGGTATGCATATAATGTCATGAGTTTAGGGTATGCTTAACCTTTAAGGAAAAAATGACGTATAATCATCATATGCCACTATCAACTATATCAATCCATGATCATGTGACTAAACTGAAGAGGACATGTCTTACACATGAACAAATATGTTGAAGTACACTTGCACATACCATCATTCCATAGTACATGAGTATGATCCATATCAACATGGTTGAGTAGATAAATTTAGTATGTTAGGGAGTGCAACAACATTAATCAAGTATTAAATCGCATGCTTCTATTAACCACAATTACTGACATCACTACTATCATCCATAACTATCATAATCACGTGCATTAATTGTAATGAGAGTTACACCATATCCTTCACAAGATAGATATTGCACTAGTGGCTTTGGCTCGATATGATTTTCTTCTATTGGGACCACATGGTTATACCCTAACTGGGCCTTATGGTTAATGAGTGGTGGTGACGCAAAGTACATGCACCAAGTGGTTATGAGATGAAAGGCTTAGACATAACATATAGCAAATGAGCCACAGGATGAATGGTGCAGGTGAAACTTATATAATGTGGTGAACTTCATCTTCACGTGGGTTGTTAGTAGATTAGATTTACAAATAATTACTGTAGTAGTTCTACAATGGTTTGGAAGGCACATGTTAACTTCATAAGATATAGTGAGCCTTAAGTTGAATGACTTGGTATATAATATACACATAAGAGTTAGTTACGGTTGGATAATGTGGGTTTGTCTTATACAACGAAGTGGGTCCTACTTCAAATGGTACTACAAGCAGATGGGTCCACACATAAATATTATGGTGGGTCCCAACAAGTAGATAGTATATGTACCTCACATAAATTAAGGTAGTACAATGAAGAACAAGTCAGATGCATAAGGCACACGTCAATAGGCTCTATTATCAAACTATTTGATTGGCAAAATAATTGAACAGTGTGGATAAAATACATACATTGAGTGGGTTCACAAGTGTTTGAAAGTTATACATTCAATTAACACTATTTCATGTCGTCTGACTTATTTAGGAATTGGATCTAGGTCATTTTGGAATCATATTCTAGATTTAGCTAGCCTAATGAATAAATGATGAAATATGCAATACTCATATCAAGGTAGGGTCCATAATCAATCTGATACATGCCCTAAGTTCACATACAGAATAGGTTACACTATTAGCATAGTCCACGAGCCTGAGCAATCACACAATTCTCATATGCCCACATGGTCTTATGGCCACTCCATTATCAGAAGTCCGTATGGTTGAGTGGCCACAGAAATGTCACTCTACTTGTCATAATAAGAGACTTAAGGTGAGATAGTTACTTATTACTATTATTATTATTATTTTAATTATACCATAGCTCGCATAATGGGGCAACCACTTTACTAAACTTTCACATAGTCAGGCGATCAGTACCATAATTTCACATAGCTTAACAGTCACCTAAGCACCACATGATCATAAGGTTGGGGCACACATTCCCCACCTACCCACATGATTTACGGCTCTCCACGTCAGGCATGATCACAAGATTTATAAGTTATATATTCAACACCATTTCACCAAATCTACCTGCCATTTATCCTGTCAGTGATCATATGGTTAAGGGCCACAACAATCATAAATCCACTTAGACAAGTAGTCATACAATTGCCCCAGTTTCATACAGTTAGGTGGGCTATACAAATCATGCACTCACATGGTGTGGTGGCCCACACAACTTCCACCAATTCACACGACTAGTTAGGCCACCCAAGATCCCAAATTCCTATAGTGTAGTGATCCACATGATTCCTACCAACTGGCGAGTCTAAATGAGGAATAACTATTACAATGGGTACCATGAAAACGACTTAGATTGCAGTAAATATATAGGCAGCCCCACACTTTAAAATGATCTAATCAAAATAGATGAATGGCCGGTTAAACATGTATATTAGGTGGTCCATGATCGGTTAAAAAGAATAGATGGATAGATTTCTCACAAACATTACTACAGCTCTAGGAAATATTTAACAGTGGACAAGTGATCAATATTGCTCTGTGGCATGAGTTTTGGATCTGACTAGTCTATGGGACCATACCTTAAAATGATAAGGATAAACCAATGAATGGCATGGATCTACATCATACTACAAGGTGGAGTCCATGGTCAGAGGAAACATCTCGGCATATAGGGGCACACTAGGGCCTAAGAATTTCCAGTGGTTATTACTACTGTTTCTACTTGTAGCGTGACCCACCTAAAATTGAGTTCTACTTCATCTTGTGTCCACGAGCAGAAGGTGGGCCCACTTCCCAAGTGACTGGAAAATATACGCAGTGTGGATATACAACACATGCACCTAGGTGGGCTTCACATGCATCACATTATGTCCAGGAAAGTTTTCATTGGTAAGCATGCAATTCCCTTCCCTTATTATTATTATTATTATTATTATTATTATTATTATTATATAATTGTGGGTCCCATTGACATGATAGGGTTCACCCCATGAACAATTTGTATAATCAACAACATCATAGTTGATACCACCCATTAGACGAATGACATGGATATAAGGTACATACGTCGTTTGGGGCTTATAACACATGGATGGTCTAAATGATGGATGAATTAGATATAAAATACATGTAACGAGTTGGCTCCACAGTCTAATGGCAGACCCAACTTTAGTGGCAGTTACACATCACGATAGAACTCAAAGGATTTAATAGTAGGGATTTTTATTCCCACTGTTTCTTATAGTGTGGTCCACTTAAGGTGTGGATCTGCCTCATTCTTTTTCTCATGACTTAAAATGGTCTGAAGGAGTGGATGAATGGCCCAGATATACCTTTCATCACCAAGGTGGGCCCAAAAAAAATCTAAGCATTTTGAGTACAATTTCTACTGTCCAAGTGGCATGGCCTGCATGAACTTCTAATCGACCTGATTTTAGGGACCATACAATAAATGAGGCTGGTAAGACAGATAAATGGTGTGGATTTAGCACATACATTATGGTGGGGCCATGATCAGCCCCGTAAAACTTTACCCCAAAGGTGGGCCTGCACTCTCTGAACGTCTAAGGAGAAAATCACCACCTCCATGCCCTTTCTTTTTATTTTATTTTATATTTCACATCAAGGTAGGTCACTTGAGAGATCCAGTCCATCCATTGTGTGTGTTCCACTTGGTGGAGGGGTCAGTCCAAGTTTCAGATGCGTCAAAATTTCAGGTGGGCCCCAGCAAGTACTTTTATATGTTTTAACATGTCTTCACATGATATTTGATGGTGTGGGCCACCTAAGTTCCATGTATGGCTGATTTTGGGGGATCCCACCCTTTAAAGGGGACCCATCAAATGCATGGTGCTGATGTTCGACATACATCACGGTGGGACTAGTGGTGGGACCCACCGTCCCTGCCCAGTCCAACCAGCAGCAGCTGCGGCGTCCTTGGATGCTAGATGTTAGTAGCAAGGGGTGACGCCCCTTGCATATATATATATATATATATATATATATACATATATTATTTTTGTTTTATTGTGGTTTTTCATAAGTGGGGCACACATCAAGATAATCAAGTCCATCTGTTGCATTCTCTGGTTTGTGACACATCTAACAATCCAATATGCAACATGTTTTGATACACAGAAACCTCACAGCAGGCCTTAATAGTTTAACACTATTAAAATGGTATTTTTGATGGTGTGGCCTACTAGAGATCTGGATCGGCTTCATTTTTCGGTTCAATACCTAAAATGAGCTGGAAAATAGGATAGACGGCATGGATCAAACATATACAACAAGGAGGGGGGCGTTGTGGGCCCACAACCCCTTCCCTCATTTCTTTTAACCAGCAGCAGGGATGCTGCTTGCTGCAGCGTCCTCTAGACGTTGGAAGCACAGCGTCCACTCCTCCTCCTTTTATTTTATTTTATTTTATTTATTTATGTATTCTTATGGTGTGGTATGCACATGTGTGCATGGGTGTGAGTGTGTCCGTTTGGCCAAGACAATGGGCCACACTTTGGATGATTTGGATGGCTTACAAAATTCTAGTGGGGCCCACAATCAATGGGTCCCACATAAAGTCTATAAAAAAATTATTTTTATTATTATTATTTTTATATGTATTATCCCATGAATCCACACCATTAAACACATCATATCATCACCATTATTGATCATCATTATCACCATTAAACACATCATACTCTCTTATGTATCCATACCATTGATCACATCATTATCATCGAATCATCACCATTGATAATCATACAAATAATCAAAAATAAAATAAACTAAGAGTGGAGTGGGTATACTCACCTTGATGAATTAGATGGATGGTTAAGATGGATGGAAAGAATGGGATTGATGTAGTTGATGGCCCAGCAAGATCACTCCTCTCTCTCTCTTTGTGCAGAAAAATGGTGAAATGTTAAGGAATGAAGGGGTATATGTAGCGAAATTGTTAAAATGTGGTTAAATTCAATTAATGTGATCTTAGTTAGCTTAGACTAAGATTATTACAATTAATTCATGATTTGTAATTAATAGTGGATTAAAAGAGCATGGGATGACATGGTGTGATGATGTCATACATAGGGTATGGAATGGAGAGGTGTTGACTTTGGAGAGCACATGAGAGATGGGAGGTATGGGTGTGTGACATCACACACATGGGTAGAGATTCTCTCACCCATGTGTGGCATGTGTATGTGTGTATGAAATTTTTTGTGCACATGTGTGGAATGGAGTACATGGCACCTTGTGCACATGATACACTAATGATTCTTCATGGCGTATCTCACTAACGAAGTATCGTACTGACACACGAGTTGTACCTCTACGATTACGGTGACAGGGCGGTCGATATGAAATAGGTTTTGGGGTCTTGAGGTTTCGGATAGCTGGGTGTGTACTATGAAAGGCCAATCTAGGTCTAGCTAAGGGCGTCAATCATTATGTACATAAGCATAGAAAGTTGTACGAAATAGACGGGGTCTTACATGTTAGACGCTAAGAACGGGATACTACGGAGGTCGTCGACACCAGGTTTGGTGATTGGAAATTTTGTGAGCTCGTTTTTCGAGTTTGGGGCGTGACAGGTATTATTATTTTTTTAAAAAAGTCAAAAATATTCCTTGTGGTGCGCCAAACTCGAGACTTTGTATATGAAAATCCAGTGCCGGATTCGGGGCATCACAGAAGCTGTTCGTCCCCAGATTTGGTGCGTGACAGAAGGTGGTATCAGAGTATAATATTTGAGATCAATTACGAGTAAAGTCAACAACTGGAAAATATAGAAGAGCTTAAACTAGGTCTTCCACCATAATTGATCAAGAACTTAGATGTTGTTATTACCCCTGATTTGTATGAATCTAGAGACATGAATCTAGGATTCCCAGTTTGAGAACCTAGTCAAAACAGTATTCCCTAGTCGAGAACCTAGAGACTATACTTAGCACCTAGGCATGAGGCAGATGGCCGCGAGCAATACCCTCTAGTGCTTGATGGATGGTTATTTGGTAAATATTGTGATATGTATGTTTGGGTTTCCATGTTATAAGTTTGATAATGTATTTGTGACTAAAAATTTTGAGGATGAAATTTTTATTAGGAGGGTAAATTGTAAGACACCGTCCATTCCGTACCATTTTCTATGCCTATGTGCATGATGATCGACGCCCTTAGCGAGACCTGAACTAGTCAAGCATAGTGCACGCCTAACTGACCGAAAACCCAAAGCCTCAAAACCTATTTCATATCGACCGACCCATCACCGCGATCGGGGAGGTACCACCCATGCGTCTACACGACACTTCGTTTGTGACATACGCCGTGAAGAATCGTTGGTGTATCATGTGCACATGGTGCCATATATTCTAATTCACACATGTGCAAAACACATACAATGTACACATGCACCATACCTCACATGGAAGAGAGAATCTCAACCCATGTGTGTGATGTCACACACCCATACAACCCCTCTCTCATGTGTGTCCAAAGTCAACTCTTCTCCATACTATATCCTATGCATGACCTCATCACACTATAACACCCCATGTCCCTTTAATATACACATTAAGTCCTAATGATGTACTAAATTCCATAATCCTGACCTAAGCTAACCATAATCACATTAACCTAACCTAACCACATTTTTATCCATTTCTCTACATATACTCTTCCATACCTTAGCATTTTTACCATTTTCCTACAATGAGAGAGAGAGAGAGTGTTCTTGGTGGGCCATCAATCTCATCCCTTCCATCCATCTTAACCATCCATTAAATCAATCTCATCCCTTCCATCCATTTCAACCATCCATCTACTCCACCAAGGTGAGTACACCCCACTCAGTTACATTTTTATATGTTTTCTTTATGTTATGTTGATAGATGATGATAATGAAGGCCCCACTGATGGTGGGTCACATTGTCATGTCTGTATGACTCCCAAACTATTCAACAGACCCTTCATAAAATTATGTCTATTTGGATGAAGGAAAATAATATGTGTATATATATATATAATGATAATAATATGAGAAATGGTGTGAATGTCATGGAGAAAATACACAAAATTAAATTTTGATAGACTTCATGCAGGACCCATCAATAGTGGGCCCCAACAGAATGTTTGTTTGCCATCCAAACCATCCAAGTATGGGGTTGTCTGATTCACACACACACACACACACACACACACACACACACACACACACCCATGCACACACGTGCACACATCCCATTAAAAAATAAAAAATAAAATAAATAATATAGAGGAGGACGCTGTAGCAAGCAGCGTCCCAAATGCATGAAACAGAAGGGAGGGGTTGTAGGACCCCCCCCCCCCCCCCCCCCCCAAATGACGTATGTGTTTAATCCACACCATCCATTCAATTTCCCAACTCATTTTAGGCATTGAGCAAAAAAATGAAGCCAGTCCAAATCTCTGGTAGGCTGCATTATAGAAAACAGTGGTATTAATGATTTTGGATATTGGAAATCTGTTAGGGCCCACTGTGATGTTTCTATACATCAAAACATATTGAATATTGGGCTCGTTAGACCCGTCACAAGCCAGAGAACCTAACAGATGAAGTGGATCATCCTGATGTGGGCGTCACCTATAAAAAACCTTAGAAAAATGTGTGTGTGTGTGTGTGTGTGTCACGCCCCAAACCTGGAAATCAGAGTCACAAGAATCCCGATCGCCGAAATCCAGTGCCGACAGCCTCTGTAGTACCCCATTCTTGGCTCTTAACGTCCATACGCTAGATTCTGATCCTGGGATCCTACAAGGAGGATTTTTTTTTTATGCATTAACTCGTAATAAGCATAACCACAAGATTACCCAATTCACAAAGGCAACGTCATCATCATATATCCACTAATATAATCATTCGAGTACAATGCGGAAATGTAAATACATAAACTAAAAATCACAAAGGTAACATCATCATCATATATCATCATCATAGAAGACCACTGTACGCTCCAAGCTCGACACTGCTACAACCTGACATCACCTGAACGCATCTATCATGCATAAGCTTATAGAAAGCTTAAAGGGTGGTGTAAGTGTGTGCACAAGGTAAGTGCCAAGTATTCAATACAATGCCATAATCATACAATACCAGAGATACAGATAATCCATAAATCGTATAATGCCGGAATAAGCAGAAATACTGATGAAATCATGAATTATCAGAGTAAGCAGAAATACTGACGAGAGCAGGAATTATCAGAGTAAGTAGAAATATGGACAAGTCCATAAGTCAATTAATATCAAAATACGCAATATAGAACAGTCATGCGATGAGGAGTCATAAAGAGCCAAATATCAAATGCCGAGGATGTAGTGCAATATACAAATCCTGCTAAGTCTGTGTAGGCCATATAAGTGGAGAAACATAGCAACCCAAAATGCCATATGCATGCGATGCGAATGATATGACCATGCTGGAGTGTGAAGTCAGGATAATAACACGTAGCATCACAGGCTACGGGGTCCACCACAAGAGACTTCTATCTAAACCAGTCTCATACCTAAATTTGGATAGTCAGACTCAACGTGGTAAACTCTTGATCTCAGGTTAGTCGCGTGCCCAACCAAAATCCTTGCCATAACGAAGGTACACAACAATTAGTTGCGCACTACCAGCCCGAGTGGATAGTGAATAAATGAATGAATGAGCATGCAACTCCTACTCAATAAGTCCACATATCAGTACGGTTCCTCTCTGGGATCATCACCGGTGTTTAGTACACTCCAAATGGCACTGCCTCTCTCCCTAGCCGCACAGTCCAAGTGAGCGTAAGAAACCTTATTATCCGCCTGGCCAATAGTCTGCCAATACTTATTCGGCACGTCGATAGCGGACTCATTCCTCGAGCTGGTCAGACTTAGCCCAGTAATGCCCCCTGCGCTCGGGCAGGTAAGGCCACACCCCCTCCCAACCGACCACGGCACAGTGGAAGACGCGGCCTCCTGGTATTCGGCACTCGGGCACTCATGTATCCACTCGGTCTCGACGTTGGAGCGTCCTTTGGTACCAAGAGGGTGTTTAGGAATTTTTACCCAGGGCAATCTATGGCAGCCCGATGCTCGAACAGATTTCTGGTGTTCCATTTGGCCATCCACGATATGCCTGTGGAGGCCACGGCCCTGATGTCACTAGGGCGTACAGTAATCACAACACACAATGTAAGATGCATGAGTCATACAATCCAGTCATGCATCAATCCTATGCATGCCGTGTGCTCATGTGAGATAACCTTCACCTATCAGGGAGCCTCATAACAATATACTCAATGACGTATGCAATGGTCAACCACATCTCATAACAAACATGCAGATGATGCGTATGGGCATGTATTATGATGTTATGCTATCACACACTCATAATCGGTATCAATAACCGGCATCAACAATCATCCTCGATAATGTGGACATCTAACCAACATTGTCCCAAGGAATGACCCTCATAGATCCAAACATATAATGGGCCCACGACCTCACACAGAGGCCTAATATACAACACAATGGGCCTTACTCGAGGGCCACATATACACAACAGGTGGACCCTACTCATGGGCCTAATACATCACAATGGGCCTTACCCATAGGCCATGCATACATCACAATGGGCCTTACCCATAGGCCATGCATACATCACAATGGGCCTTACCCATGGACTATGCATCACGAGCCTAATATGTGTCAAATGGGCCTCAACTACGGGTCTCATGTACATCATATAGGTCTCGACAATCGATCTTGACAATTGAATCAGCAAGTCAGTTACGACAATCGAAATCGGCAATCGACCACGATAATCAAAGTCGATCGATGATCGGAATCGACAAATCGGTCACATCAATTGGAACCGATAATCAACATCGATAATAAGCACCGATACTCAGGGATGAAAATCGGCGTCGGCCTTAACAATCGACACCAATAATCAGCAGATAAACAAAGCGGGGTCCATAGATGATCAGCCGATCAACCATAGTATAAAGATCGACACTCAGCCGTGGTTATATCAAATTCGATAGCACGGAGCCATCTGTCTATGACGAATGGGGCCCACTTATTTGGGTTAACCCACTAAGGAAATGATGAGAATGGGCCTAACAAGGCTTAAGGGAAGGTTACAAATTGGACATCCAACCATCATTGCCCATCAATGTAGACATTTAACCAACATTGCTCCCAAGGAGTGGCCCACATAAACACCATTACATATATCATGGAAAAATCACACATCACATCGAGCCTTGGATACATAATAGGTGGGCCCTGCACCTGGGCCTTAAATACATAATAGGTGGCCCTATACCTAGGCCTCAAATACATCATACGAGCCTCAAATACATAATAGGTGGCCCTGCACCTGGGCCTCAAATTCATCACATGAGCCTCTCATATACATCACGTTGGGCCTCGTCAAAAGTCATAAACACATCACGGTGGGCCTCCTTACGTGGGCCATATATATACATCAATGTGGGCCTCGCCAAATAGGCCTGATACACATCACAACAGGCCGCTCAAATGGGCCTAATACACATAACTGGTGGGCTGCACTAATGGGCCTCGATATACAACATAATGGGCCGCAAATGCATTACAATGGGCCACGTCATATGAGCCATAAATACACCACGATGAGTCATAACCTATGGGCCTCAAATACACAACATGTGAGCTGCATCAATGGGCCGCACCAATGGACCTCATATTCATAACAGGTGGGTTCTACTCATAGGCCTCTAGTACATAACATGTGGGCCCTACACATGGGTCTCGAATGCATCGAAGGGACCACGTATATGGGTCTTGAATACATCGAATGGGCCACGCGTTATGGGCCAAAAATGCAACATGATGGGCCTTAAGGATGGGCCGCACTAATGGGCCTTACACATCAAGTGAGCCGCACACATTCCCACAAAATGAATCATATCAAGAGATCATCCGGACCATACTACAACTAGCAATGGAGATAAAGATTTCCACCGTTAAAATCCTATAGGGTCTACCTCAGAAAACAGTGAGAGCAGCCACACCCACCGTTAAAGCATTTAGGACCCGCCGTGTTGTACTTTGAGATTCAACCTATTCGTCAGTTAAGCACAGAGATAGATGAAGTGAAAATAAGTATTAGCTTGATTGGAAGTACGGTGGCCCTCAAAAAGTTTTGAACAGTGGATGTCACTGTCCTCACTATTTGAATAAAGGGTCTACGTAGATGGGCCACCCCACTCAAAAGATTAAGCAGGTATTGAGATCCCTTGTCAAACAAGCCTGCTGGCAGGTGGTCCTCCTGGCCATTGGGTTAGTCCAACAGGCATCCCTGATTGATCAGAAGATGGATGGTGAGGATATACTACATACATCAAAGTGGACCCACGCTCATCAGCTAGATGGAGTGGATGAAATCCAAGCATCACGGTGCAACCCACATAGCACCTGTTTAGATTTGGGTGGTATGAATACAACACTACATCATGGTGGGCCTGGAACTTGCTGACATGATACAGCAGCAACAAGGTGCTAGCTGCTGGCCTGCCAGTAGATGGATGGCCCAAATTTAAAACATATACATTAGCAGTGGGCCTCACATAAGATGGACAGTGTGGATGTAAAACAGATGAGCGGCGTGGATACGAAACAGGTGGAGGACGTGGAATACACCACATAAATCATGCGGACCCCACAGAACTTGCTGACATTCGACGGCCAACAGATGGACGGTGTTGATAAAAATGCATACATCATGTCGTTTCCACATGTGGGGCCCACGCTCCAGGGCAGCATGGATAAAACACTTTCATCAAGGTGGGTCCCACCCCACACGTGTGGCATGTGAGGGTGGGTCCCATGCGTCCATTGAAATGGATGGACGGTATATAGAATACATACATTAAGTAGGGCCCCTACACAGCACCGTCCAGCAATGGACGATGTAAATGACACGTACATCATGGCGGCCTGCACACACATCACCGTCCCGATGGACGGTGCAGATTACATACTTAAAGGTGGCCACCCACCGTCTAAAGAGATGGACGGGGTGGATAAATACATCACGGTCAGCCCCACATCACCGTCCAGTGATGGATGGTGTGGGCATAAGATACACACATCAATGTAGGGCCCCACCCCACACGTACAGCATGTGTGGGTGGGTCCCATACCCAGATAAAAAGGGATGGACGGTACGTATAAAATACATATATCAAGGAAACCCTGCTGCAGGTGGGTGGGTCCCACGTGAATAGATGGTGTGGATAACACATATATCACAGGAGTTCGGTCCCACCGTCCTAGCATATGGACGGTGAGGATATGGAATAAATTCATCAGGGTGGGTCCCACATGGGGCCCACCAGCTATATATATATCATCATTTATATAATAATATATACATATATTATATTATATTATAATAAACCACAACATCCAGGTCCTGGACGGCCTGGATGAAACGTCATGTTGGAGTACACTAGCACGTCTAGGGACTGGACGTCCTGGATGAAATCGATGGGTCCCACATCTATGTCCCACGTGGATGGATGGGCTGGATCAAGCTCTCGTCTGGTGGGTCCCACTCCAGCGTGGCCCAGCAAGGTTTGAATCAAACTACTATTTATTTTTTATATATATACGGTCCAACTGCTGGACGTCTAACACTTGGACGATCAGGATCAGATCAGGTGGGCCCGTGATCTAGCCAAACTGGATGTACGGTATGTAAATATTACATACATCAGAGGCGGGGTCCAGCAGTATGAAGGTTAGGATACGACGCATACATCAGGTGCGACTCACCATCTGGACAATTTTGGATCTAACATATATATCATAAGAGGTGGGCCCCATCTATCCACTGACATCAGCAACATCAGCTGCTGCTGCTGCAAACGGGGTGCACAGCATGGCTGAAGCCCACATCACAGTGGGCCGCATCCAAATGGATAGTCGGATGGAAGAAGCGCACCCAGCACGGTGGGTCTTCACCGTCCAAGTTGTTGGACGGTGGATACACCACATACATTAAAGTGGGCTCCACCGTGATGGAAGGGGTGGATATATCACACACATCAGGTGGGCCGTACGGCATCAAAGAGAGAGAGAGAGAGAGTAAGGAATCGGAGTAGTGGAGAGACCCCGCCACTATGGGCCCCTCTATACAATGCATACATCAAGATGGGTCCTACTAATGTGGGCCCTTAAATCACAAAATCAAATGATAAAAACACCCACCTTATGATCTTCTTCTCCTTCTTTCACCAAAGATTCCTAGAGCTTCAATGAATGAACTTCAACGGTGGAGATTGGATCATGAACGGTGGAGATGGGAGTAAGGAAGGTGGGCCACACAAAGCACTACCCTCCTTGGAAGCCATGGACGTCCTCTCTCCCTTGGGGTTGCTTGGGAGAATGAAAGAGAGAGATGAGAGAGAGAGCTGTAAGAGAGAGAGAGAGATAGCTGTGATGGGTGTGAGTGAGTGATGGAGTGATGGGTGTACTTGACTAGGTATGGTGTGGAGAGAGAGGGAGAGTTGACTTAGGGTTGCTTGTACTTAACATGTGAAGTGATTGATGGAATTGATTGATGGGATATTTCTCTTGAGTTTGTAAAGCGTGGCGTTCTTCCTCGAACTAAACGCGGCCCCACATCTCCTGGCCAGGGTATCTCCTCGGTGCCTGAGTTGTGGCATCGGAACCGCAGCGACGGCGCGGTCACTAGGGTATAAGTCTCGGGTTGAGTCAACTCGGGTTGACAGGACTCAGCTTAGGATCACGTGCAAACGTTAGATAAAGGTCGAAGGTTGTCAAAATTCGACCGGGAAGATCGCGGAAGCCTACGGAACGGTACGGAGTATGATACGGGGCCTACAATGTGTGTGTACATATATATATATATACACACACATATATATATATATAAGGAAAGCGGCTGGACGCTGTTGCTATCAGCGTCCTGCCACTTGTGAAATAACAGGGGTTCATGGGACCCAGCAGTAGGTCCCACCATGATGTATGTCGAACATCAGTACCGTACATTTGATGGGTCCCCTTTAAAAATGGGATATCTCCAAAAATCAGCCATACACGGAACTCAGGTGGCCCACACCATCTAAAATCACGTGGAGACATGGCTAAAACATATAAAAGCACTAGTTGGGGTCCACCTGAAATTTGAATGCATTTGAAACTTGGAATGACCCCTCAACTAAGTGGGACACACACAATGGATGGACTGGATCTCTCTGGACATTGTACATCCCGAGAGGGAGGCCCCTATCCACTTGTGGGCCAAAGTTTTATGGGGCTGGTCATGGCCACACCATGATGTATGTGCTAAATCCACACTGTTCATCCATCTTACCAGCCCCATCCATTACATGGTATCAAAAATCAGGCCCATTAGAAGCTCGTGCAGACTATAACACTTGGACAGTGGGAATTGCACTCAAATGTCAAGATTTTTCTAAGGCCCACCTTTGTGATGAAAAGCATATCCGGGCCATTCATCCACTCCTTTAGACTATTTTAAGACATGATTAAAAGAAGGAGGCAGATCCACACCTTAAGTGGGCCACACCAAAAGAAATAGTGAAGATTGATCCCTACCATTGACTCCCCTTCCAAAGTCCATAGTAATGTTTATTTGCCATAGTTCTTGTGATGGCCAAGACTCATAAAAATAATAATAATAATAATTATTATTATTATTATATTTTAAAAGAATACTAAGGGTTGTGCCACTATGATGTATGTCATATTCACACAGTTAATCTGGTGGGTCCCATATCTGGGACTACCATGATGAATGGATTTCATTTACCTCCTCTATCTGGCAAGTCATTCTAATCTCAAGTGAGATCCACCAGCATGAGATCATGTGTTGTGTTGTTTCTATAAATTGTGCATCATTAAGTTCCAACACTTAATTAAGAAGTTATCTAAGGTGTAGACGACCCATGACCCTGTGGAATTGTGATTGAAGTGTGGCCTTAAGTCATAGATTTATGTTTAGCTTTTGGAACATTTTCGATTATAACTTGTGTGTGAACAATGTTTGTGTTAGGGTGTGATGGAGTGGTTGGGTATGAACAATGCGATATAGTGAGTTGGGGCCAACTCCTTGATCATGAGGTCATGTAGCGTAAGTATGGCAACCTAATCATGTACAAAGGTAGTGTATGTGTAGCCATCTAATCTTATGATTGTGAAATACGCACAAGGCCACCTAACTGTATGAAATCAAGTGGCATTGATGGCCATTCAACAACGTGAGTTTATGCTTATTGACATAGACACCACCACTTGAATCAAGTATGACCAAGTTATACATTAGATCGATTGTGATGTAGGGTTAGGTTACACAAGTTAATGCTTTAAGGTCCTGGATTCTATGCGATGTGACCTCTAAACCGTAAATGGTATGATGAAATGTGGCCCTTGGCCCTTAACAATGTGACATCGAATATGAGTCATTAACTATGTGACGTGTGAGGTCTAGTTGTACATAAGACTTAGTGTAACGTAGTGTAACCATGAATGGTGGGTACGATTATGATTGTTCAACTATGTTTGGATATTTTGAAATATGCATGGATACTAGAACATGATAGTAATCATATACATACTAAACTATGTGAAATTGTGGTACTTACTGCCTGACAATGTGAAAGTTTAATAAAGTAGTCGCCCCATTATGTGAGCTGTGATGTAATGAAAGTACGTAACAATCTAACCTTAAGTCCTTTATTATGACAAGTAGAGTGACATTTGTGTGGCCTCTCAACCATATGGACTTCTGATAACGGAGTGGCCATAAGACCATGTGGGCATATCAGAATTGTGTAGTTACTCTGACTTATGCACTATGCTGATAGTGTAACCTCTTGGGTATGTGAACTTAGAAAATGTATCAGATTGATTGTGGAACTTATCTTATTAATAGTATTGGGCTTGATTTGTGGACTCCACTAGTATGTTCACAATGGCATTAGAGTGGTGGGCTTATTAGCCTTAAAGCCCACCTTGAGTGGATGCCTTGTGGGCCAATTAGCGATAAACCTATCTGGCCCATAGGTTATTTCATCTTACTAAGAACGTAAGACTGCATGAGAAGTGCATATTGGGCCTATGCTTCGGCTTCTTGGTAAGTACATGAGACTCCTTGTGATGTATGAATGCCAAGTCTCATTTGGGCCTTGTGAATGAGTTATGATTGAGTCCTCAAATGAACCATTTGTGGTAATCAAATGGACCACCCAACAAGCCAGAAGAATGGGATGTAGAAACTCACTAACTGGCCCATTTAAGTGTCGCAATGAATTGGGTCTTAGTCCACTTGAAATGATAGCTAGACATGTTGAGGCATTGGATTAAAATCTAATTATGCATGCGGTTATGGCACAAGTGCGGTGATTGTGTAATGTGATACTTGTGGTGATGATGATGCGTGTATGGTTAGATGCAATGATTTTATTGTATGGTAATGCTAATTTATGTTTATGCTTGAATGGTGTTTAATTGGACATAAGGACTAAGTGGACCACTGTATGTATTACCTCAAGTCATAGATAGTGCATCTAATGTCATATAATGACGTGACACTTATGCACCCACTTCCTACAGGACTGATGAGATGAACCACTTAACTTGTAACTATGAATGAGTATGTTGGTGATACGAACTAGCTTTTGAATAGCTATGGATCTTTTTATGTGGATTTGAAACATGTTATGGTATGTGCGTATTCCTTACACATGTTTAATATACAGTCTATCGTGGTGACATTGTATGAGGTTTCGACCATGTGATTGGTGCCGAGTGATGGATTGATCCTAGTTTTGCTATTATGTAGTTGGTGCACACTTGTGATCTGGAAGTGTGGACACTCACATAGCCCCATGATTAGGAGGGAGAGTTCACATTATACCATTATTTTTCCATGTTGCTATCGTGATCATTTTTTGTTGGTCTGATGATATTTATGCATATTACATCTACACGCACGTATACATGTACACGCATCTTAGATGAGGAGTACATGGTGGGCGAAGTTTGATCATGCGAAGATCATATGCATGTGGTAGAGGATGTTGGTGTAGGGTCCACATGATGGAGTATGTGGTAGAGGATGTGGGTGAGGGGTGCACAAGATGGAGTATGTATGGATGTTATCTGGTCCAAGAGACTGCGGGAACTATCCCTAGGTTGAAGTCCCTAAGAGAATATATTAGGCACAATCCCTAGGTTGAAGTCCCTAAGCGAATATATTGGCCATTGTTCATAGGTTGAAGTCCCTAAGGCTCACTTGATGCTACATTGTAATTTATGTTTATGTCGATGCTGATATTACATGTATATCCTTTCCAGGATAAGCGTGGATTACAGATTGGATGTGGTTGGTAGAGGAGACCGATTGGTATTAGGGTTACCTCATATGCATATGTGCCTTACATGCATAGCATTGCTTGAGTGCAATTATACTGCAAAGCATGCTTATGGATTATCATTGCATTTTTCATAGCATCCTCATGAGATGGATTGAACACCACAGTAACACCGTGGTTATGTTGATGAGACCACCACAGTGGCATCGTGGATGGTATTTGTGGACACCAAAAATTTGGATTTCTTATATTGGGTCCCCGAACTGAGTCCGCTATCGGCGTGCCGGGTGGGTATTGGCATGGCTATAGGCCCCCCACTGACAAGGCAGGTATGCGAGGCCTCTATTCAACATGTTTCGGACTTGTTCTGGATACTAGGCCCCGGTGATTCCCAATGATGATAACTATATTATTATGTGGATTTTTAGAGGACTTTCATGCATACATATATCCATCATACATTTACATATCATCACTTACATTCCATCCTATCCTTTTAGCTTTATACAACATTACTTGGTCATTATGTGTAACACCCCGAAAATCGGGGGTCAGGTAGAAACCCAACTCCCGAGTTCCAGAACGTCACTTATGCAACATAAATAATGATAAATGCATGTTGTCTGTAGAATGACATTAAACAAGATTGAGACTAAGCCAAAACAACATATCATACTGCAGAGACAGTTAAATTAGCAAGCGGAAGACTGTAATAAATATAAAAAATATATAATTGATTGTAAGTCTCCAGAGTGTGAAAATGTTACCAGGTTAATTAAATACATGTATACTCCAAAAATAGAAAGAAAAGAATATACATGAGTGCTCCAAAAATATAAAATGGCAAGTGTTAAGGCATCTAATCAACCTCCCTGTAATCTCGTCGATCAAAACACGAAGGAGAAGTCCTCCTTATCATCATACAAGTTCGGCTCCACTTCACAAGCAGCATCATCATCTGCAACTAAAATAGGGAATGGTGGGTGTCCAGAACACCATCCTGTAACATGGGAGTGAGTGATCAACTCAGTGGGATAATAGAGTAAAGATTAGCATGTTATCAAATCAATCACACGATAATAGTAAAGCAAATAATCAAATATTCCTAGATACTATTGTTAATGAGTACATTAAATGACATGATGGATGCCCTCACCCACATACTCCCTCATACGGCACCATCTTACGCCCGCAGCATGCTTTCTTCCCACAGTGCTCCACATCTTTCAGGCACATGCAATGCGATATGGATAATGATTACCAAGTTGTTATTAGTCCTTTTCATACAGCAGGATTGGAAAACTAAGGTACTTTGCTTATATCAATCCCAACACAGATCTTGTCTAGGGTCGTCACTCCTAGTAATCCCATACGATGTTATATTTGTACGTAGCTGCAAGGGCTACCAGGGCTGTTGCTCGCACTCGTTGCACCGCTCCCCCATCACCTTATCAATACAGGCCTAATGTACTCTTATTGGTACGGAAGGGTCGTCGCCTCCTGTACACTCAGAATACGCTCGTGGTCACTACAAAGGGCTCGTCACCAATCAGAGTAGGCCGACAGCTCGAATGTAGTGTCCCATACCACCACAATCGGCTCACGAGTCATAGGTGCTCACTGGTCACTACGGGGAGGTTTGTAGCCCCAGCGTAGGCCGATAGCTTGACCACGGTGTCCCATACCATCATGCCCGCCTCATGAGTCTTTATGGATCAAGGTACCATGGTTATCAGGATTTTTAATGGTAATTTCAGTACCCTAGGTTCAAGCAGTTATGACTCATACAAGGTGAACATACAATGGCCAGTCGGGTTACTTGACGGGCTCGACTAGTACGAGCGCATCTCAAGCTGAGCGACATGAAGTGCATGAAACACTTCGTGTGGCCTAACCACTGCCGCCAACCCAAAACACGACTCGCGTTCATCGACACGTCCTTCGTGGCAAATAGAAGCCAACCACGAATTCAATCCATTACCGACTTCCTGGACTAGGTCATAGTCTCAAACATTTGTAATCCATATCAGTAATCACATGAGGGTATTAGAATTGAAGTTCAAACATTACAAGCATGTTGTCACCTGTTATAACATACAACGTAAGAAAATTAACCAACACATGTATTCCATACATATAAGGAAATCAACTCATATAGCAAACATGTAGGAAATCATGTACAACATCATGTGGATTGAGAATTCATTCTCAAAACTAATTTACAACACCATTTACTCAATACATACTAATACAAACATTTATACAAAGACTTAGTCTACACACTTTAGTCTACATAGCGTATGTCGACCCAAAGTGCGCAGTAGGGCGAATCTCTTCGCCAAACAGATTATACACGCATTTTTAATATCATAATATGACAAATAACTAGGGCAATCATTTCAGCAAAATATGGACGTATACTGTATTTCCTACAAATACCTAAAATACCCTAAATCTCATATTCTCCGTACGTATACGAAATGGAAAACGGACAGTATGTTCTACATGTCAAACAACATTCTTGTCGATAATCTACTATTTAATGACATTGAAAGCTTTGAAAATAATCAATCTAAGCCTCTAGAATCCTCACCTTTTGTCGTAGAAGTGTATCGATTCGAATAGAACACATACCCTTCGTCAACTGCAGAAAGGCGCCCTAATGCACAAGGTACATAAGCTATTTCGCTATTTGAATCGAAGGAATCCCCAAAACAGCAAGTGGTTAGGGTTTTCTTCCTAGAAGCGCATTGGAATCACCGGGAAAGTGATTTGAATGCGTTGCTTTGGCACGTGCAAAAGCTGGTGCAAGTGGTGGGAAATCTCTTCCACAACTCTCTCACAATCTCTCACTTTTTCTCTCTCTTTCTAGGGTTTAATCCAAATTCGGATGGGAGAGATATGAGAGGGTTTCAAGCCCTTTTATAAGCTCAAACATAACTAAAACAGACTCCAGGTCAAGATATACTTAAGTTATAGTCAAGTTGGGACTTTTTCGATCCAAAAGAGCATTTCGGGAGGTCTCCTGGCCGAACGCGATCGGACTTAAGCTTATGGTCACTGGATGTTGCTCACACCAAGTTTTCAGTCCGATAGAGTTAGCAGATCGCACGTGGCTGTCCAGTTTCAGTTCAGCGGTATTCTTACCTAAATCAGGTCTTCAAGTCTCATGATATGAAAGAAAAATTTTTCCTGATCCGAGGGAGAAATTTAGCTGAATTCTGACGATCAGAACGCTTAATAATAACGCGTAAAGTCTCGTGCCGGATTTTGAATTAAAATTTCAAATCTTTACCCATTCTCACTCTCTTCACTCCAGGCTCAATGAAATAGCCTCAGAACATCGGTTGAGCTTGATTTTTGAAATGATTGTCGAGTCCAGTTTAGCGGTCGTAATGGTCTGAGATTATAGATATCGGACTTTCGACACGCGGTCTAAATCCAATACGAAGTTTCAAAGGGTTCCTGAGAGAAAACAGGTTTAGAGTTTGATCCTAGGTTTCGGGGTATTATAGCGTCATTGATTCTACAAGTTTTAGGTCTTGCAGAATATATTTAAAGCGATCAGTGTGAATTTCACAGCTAATCTAGCATAGCGCTAGTTAACTTACGCTTAATTTCTAAGGAAATTAATCCTAAGTGATTTCTTTGGCTTTGGAATCGAATTTTGAGAGGTTACTAATGTGCTATAGTTGACCCATTTCCTAAGGACGTCTAAATCTCCAGGTAGGTAAAAATTCGGGGCGTTACAATCTACCCCCCTTAAAATAAAATTTCGTCCCTGAAATTTGGCTAAGGGTAATGAGTCCTTAAAGAGACTTTCGTGTTGACATTTTAGGAAAGGTTCAAATCCTGTTTAATAACCTAACCTTACGTATAACCTAAATCAACTATTTCAATCCTGGGCCAGTGGAAAAAAGTCCAACCACACTTCCACTGTACCACTCTTATCCAACGGTTGCATTAGCTAATCCTAACAAGATTTGGCTCAATACGTTCTACCCCCCTTAAAACTTGGTTCTACTTAAGGTTTAAGATTCTATGTCCCGATCCGTATATCGAAATGAGATGTAACTTAGGACCTGTCCTTGACATAAAATGGAAAACAACTTCTCACTACATTGGTCTTCCTTTGTTAATGATGCGTTCTATGGCATTGGTACCTATGATTGTAGAAATGAGCCGAATCTCTAGTGTGATTGAGTTCAGGGGCAGGTGTGAGCTTGCGGCAAGATGTCTAATCCTCTACTGGCTATAAGTCCTCAACATTTCTCAAAGGTAAAGCAATAACTTTTGGTTGTAGGTGGTCGAGCAAGCACGGAAGGAAAGTTATGTAGTAGGTTTGAGCTGGATACATAGACTTTCTGCCTAGACTCTGACGGAAAATTTGTCGTATCAGTCCTTAATCCGAGTCGATGCCGATCTTCTGCTTGATCAGAGCATTTGATTTATTGGTAACCACTAGGATTAAGAATTCAGTTCAAACCGCGAATACTTCGCTTATATATACAGTTCCTTTACTCCGTGTTCCCGATTGCAATAAATCCTTGGGAAGGCAATTCTAAGAGGAATTCTAAGGGGCATGCTGGTTTATTCTAAGTTCGACCTCAAGGATTTATAAGTTTTCCCTGAGAGTGAATGGTTCTAAGTTAAAACAACTTTTCTAAGGGTCATAATAGAAGTCTATAAGTATTAAGGGGATCTATCAAAGGAATGAGGTTCTACTCCAACCAAATCTAACCTACTATTCCTTAGCACATATAGGCTTTACACTGCCTAATACAACTAGTAGACTAGTCTGTAACTTGCTAGCCATAATTCGATATCTATACTTATACGTTAGATGGTTTCATACCATTTCCACTACAGGGGATCGTTCTATCGCTTAGAGTCAAGATTAACCAAATGGAATTGGATTTCCTATGTCGCCAGATCTTTCAAATCTAGGAGTACTAACTCTCCAAAATGCCAAGGGCCATATAGGCCAGTAGCATTAAGTTGTATTAAATGAAACTACATTGTTGATCCCACTTCGGGAGTGGGAGTGGCATATATGGTAGGAGGGTGAGGTGGAATTAAAAATCAATTCTTAGGCTTTGGAAAATGGGTCTTATATTGGAAAGCATGAGGTGTAGCATAGCAATACACAATCCCTTAAGCATTCTACACACTTCATAGTAAAAGGGACTACATGCATGTCATTTACCAGAATTTGTCACAATACCTAGAACACAGTGGTACATGAATCATGACAGAAGATGCATGTGAGCTAAGGCGACCAAGACTCCCAACATCTAAAACCTCCTACCAACTACTACACTACTAAGCTCATCAACACAAAAACACAAGGATACTAACATACAACAACCACGCCACAGGGCGGTGGCATCGCTCGGCCTTCCTAAACGGGCGGGGCGACCACGCCCGGCTTCATCAACGGGGCTCCTCTTCTTGCCCATAAGAGAGAGAATGGTGGAAATGGAGAAAAAGGCCAAAATATCCTCTATAAAGGCCATGGAAAATGAAGGAAATGGAGAGAAATGGCTTCCCTAATGGGCTGAAACGAATCTAGGCCCTGTAGAGGGGTGAATCAAGCTCCCAAAGGCTGAATTTTTAAAAGGAAAAAAGCAAAATAGATAGGAATGGAGGCTCACACAATTTTCAGCCTTGAATGGAGGTTGTAAGAGCTTCCACGGACGAGAAATGAGAGAGAGAGCACTGTGAACAGATACAAATGGGTGGGTAGGCGTCGGTTTTAGCAGAAAATAGGATTGGGAGAGGTTTGGCACCGAGTTTTGAGGGGAGAGCAGCAAGAACAAGAAAATAGAGGGCTTGGGGGGGCTGCTGTGAAGGAGGTGCATCTTTGGGGGTGATTTAAGGGTCGGCCCACGTATGGGAGGGATGCCCTACCCATTTAAGGGCATCGGCCCGACTCACGGCCCGAGTGGGGCCCACCGGTCGGCGATGTCATCGCCGGCCAACTTGCAAACCGGCTGGTCCAGCCATGTGGGCTGGGTCCCCCTGCCCTGGAGGTCCCAAATATACATGAGACCCACCCTGGTTCATTGTCTATTAGCCTAGATAGGCCTATGACTACATTTGGGGCTTTTCAGGGCCAGTCTGTAAAAAAGAATGAGTTTATGCATCATGTAGCATATGATTTTAGGGTAGGAGAGGCTAATCCATCCAATTAACCCACTTATTACGAGAGATTCTATAATTAGAATGGCCAAAAGTCCAATTCTTACATATTTTTACTATTTATAGTAAAATTTTGTATAAGCATGATTCTCCATCATTCACACATTAGAATTTGTGTGTAGTAAGAAATGAATTAGAAAAAAATTGAAGAATGGGGTGGTGAGAGGAAGGATTATGAAGGAATTGGGTGAAATGGGGTTTTTATGCCTGAAGATTGGGTGTAAGGGTTGTAGTTACCCCACAACCCAAGGACATGCATTTTTGAGTTTGAAAATGCTTCAGGGAACGTCTTAACCCGACAACTAACAACCTAGAGGTGACTTAGGTCGCTTCACGCGACCAAAGATACGTTATGGACTCGATCAAAACGATCGATTTGAGTAGACTCCACCTATTAGCGAAACTGAAGTCCTACGAGTGTTTCTAGATTTTTCTCGCACCCACCTAAGTCAAAGGGGCGACAGCGTACGTCGCTTGACCATAACCCAGGCCCGGTATAATCCAAATCATGCTCTGATACCATCTGTAACACCCCGAAAATCGGGAGTCGGGTAGAAACCCAACTCTCGAGTTCCAGAACGTCACTTATGCAACATAAATAATGATAAATGCATGTTGTCTGTAGAATTACATTAAATAAGATTGAGACTAAACCAAAACAGCATATCATACTCCAGAGACAATTAAATTAGTAAGCGGAAGACTATAATAAATACATAAAATATATAATTGATTGTAAGTCTCCAGCGTGTAAACATGTTACCAGGTTAATTAAATACATGTATACTCCAAAAATGGAAAGAAAAGAATATACATGAGTGCTCCAAAAATATAAAATGGCAAGTGTCAAGGCATCTAATCAACCTCCCTGTATTCCCGTCGATCAAAACACGGAGGAGAAGTCCTCCTCATCATCATATAAGTCCGGCTCCACTTCACAAGCAGCGCCATCATCTGCAACTAAAATAGGGACTGGTGGGTGTCCAGAACACCATCCCGTAACGTGGGAGTGAGTGATCAACTCAGTGGGATAATAGAGCAAAGATTAGCATGTTATCAAATCAATCACGCGATAATAGTAAAGCAAACAATCAAACATTCCTAGATACTGTTGTTAATGCGTGCATGAAATGACATGATGGATGCCCTCACTGACATAATCCCTCATACGGCACCATCTTATGCCCACGGCATGCTTTCTTCCCACAGTACTCCACTTCTTCCAGGCACATGCAATGCGATATAGATAATGAGTACCAAGTTGTTATTAGTCCTTTTCATACAGCAGGATTGGGAAACTAAGGTACTTTGCTTATATCAATCCCAACACAGATCCTGTCTAGGGTCGTCACTCCTAGTAATCTCATACGATGTTATATTTGTAGGTTGCTGCAAGGGCTGTCAGGGCTGTTGCTCGCACTCGTTGCACCGCTCCCCCATCACCTTATCAATACAGGCCTAATGTACTCTTGTTGCTACGGAAGGGTCGTCGCCTCCAATAAACTCAGAATACGCTCGCGGTCACTACAAAGGGCTCGTCACCAATCAGAGTAGGCCGACAGCTCGAATGTAGTGTCTCATACTACCGCAATTGGCTCACGAGTCATAGGTGCTCACTGGTCACTACGGGGAGGTTTGTGGCCCCAGCTAGGCCGACAGCTCGACCACGGTGTCCCATACCATCATGCCCGACTCATGAGTCTTTATGGATCAAGGTACCATAGTTATCAGGATTTTTAATGGTAAGTTCAGTACCCTAGGTTCAAGCAGTTATGACTCATACAGGGTGAACATACAATGGCCAGTCGGGTTACTTGACGGGCTCGACTAGTACGAGCGCATCTCAAGCTGAGCGACATGAAGTGCATGAAACACTTCGTGTGGCCTAACCACTGCCGCCAACCCAAAACACGACTCGCGTTCATCGACACGTCCTTCGTGGCAAATAGAAGCCAACCATGAATTCAATCCATTACCGACTGCCTAGACTAGGTCATAGTCCCAAACATTTGTAATCCATATCAATAATCACATGAGGGTATTAGAATTGAAGTTCAAACATTACAAGCATGTTGTCACCTGTTATAACATACAACGTAAGCAAATTAACCAACACGTATTCCATACATATAAGGAAATCAACTCATATATCAAACATGTAGGAAATCATATACAACATCATGTGGATTGAGAATTCATTCTCGAAACTAATTTACAACACCATTTACTCAATACATACTAATACAAACATTTATACAAATACTTAGTCTACATAGCGTATGTCGACCCAAAGTGCGCATTAGGGCGAATCTCTTCGCCAAACAGATTATACATGCATTTCTAATATCATAATACGACAAATAACCATGGCAATCATTTCAGCAAAATATGGACGTATACTGTATTTCCTACAAATACCTAAAATACCCTAAATCTCATATTCTCCGTACGTATACGAAATGGAAAACGGACAGCATGTTCTACATATCAAACAGCGTTCTTGTCGATAATCTACTATTAAAAGACATTTAAAGCTTTGAAAAAAATCAATCTAAGCCTCTAGAATCCTCACCTTTTGTCGTAGAAGTGTATCGATTCGAATAGAACGCATACCCTTCGTCAACTGCATAAAGGCGCCCTAATGCACAAGGTACATAAGCTATTTCGCTATTTGAATCGAAGGAATCCCCAAAACAGCAAGTGGTTAGGGTTTTCTTACCTAGAAGTGCGTTGGAATCATCGAGAAAGTGATTTGAATGCGTTGCTTTGGCACATGCAAAAGCTGGTGCAAGTGGCGGGAAATCTCTCCCACAACTCTCTCACAATCTCTCACTTTTTCTCTCTCTTTCTAGGGTTTAATCCAAATTTGGATGGGAGAGATGTGAGAGGATTTCAAGCCCTTTTATAAGCCCAAACATAACCAAAACAGACTCCAGGTCAAGGTATACTTAAGTTATAGTCAAATCGGCACTTTTTCGATCCAAAAGAGCATTTCGGGAGGACCCCTGGCCAAACGCGATCGGACTTAAGCTCATGGTCACTGGATGTTGCTCACACCAAGTTTTTAATCTGGTAGAGTTCGCAGATTGCATGTGGCGGTCCAGTTTCAGTTCAGCAGTTATCGTACCTAAATCAGGTCTACAAATCTCATGATATGAAAGAGAAATTTTTCCTGATCCGAGGGTGAAATTTGGCTGAATTCTGATGGTCAGAACGCTTAATAATAACGCGCAAAGTCTCGTGTCAGATTTTGAATTAAAATTTCAAATCTTTACCCATTCTCACTCTCTTCACTCCAGGCTCAATGAAATAGCCTCAGAACATCGGTTGGGCTCAATTTTCGAAATGATTGTCAAGTCCAGCTTAGCGGTCATAACGGTCTGAGATTATAGGTATCAGACTTTCAACACGTGGTTTAAATCCAATACGAAGTTTCAAAGGGTTCCTGAGAGAAAACGGGTTTAAAGTTTGATCCTAAGTTTCAGGGTATTGCAGCGTCATTGATTCTACAAGTTTTGGGTCTTACAGAACATATTTAAAGCGATCAGTGCGAATTTCACAGCTAATCTAGCATAGCGCTAGTTAACTTACGCTTAATTTTTAAGGGAATTAATCCTAAGTGATTTCTTTGGCTTTAGAATCGAATTTTGAGAGGTTACTAATGTGCTATAGTTGACCCGTTGCCTAAGGACGTCTAAATCTCCAGGTGGGCAAAAATTCAGGGTGTTACATTATGCTTCAGCTTGTGTGTCATGCCCCAAAAGCGGAAACTAGGCTCAAAAAATTCTCGATCACCGAATCCGATGCCGACAACCTCCGTAGTACCCCAATCTTGGCTCTCAGCGCCCATACGCCAGATTTCGATCTTGGGATCCTATAAGGAGGATTTTTCAATGTACATTTATCTAATAAGAAGCATATCCACAAGTATACCTAAATCACAAATGCAACATTATCATCACATATCTACTAATATAAATAGTTAAAAATAGTGCTAAAAGGAAAATATACATATATTGAAAATCAAAGTTTCAGAAGACCGCTGCACGCTCCTAGCTCAATGCTGCTATGACCTAATGCCACATGCACGCATCTATCGTGCATACGCTTATAGAAAACTTAGAGGGTGGTGTAAGTGTGTGTGCAAGGAAAGCGCTAAGTATGCAATACCAGAGCAATGCGGAAACACGCTGGTAAGTCTATAAATACCATTAACCTTATCCAGGCTATATAATGTAAAAACATAATAAGTTAATATCATATACTGAGGAAGCAATATAAATCAGTTATGTAATGCGAAGACATGGTAAGCTAAATATTAGATACCAAGGATGCAATGCAATATGCAAATGCTGACGAGTCCACGAATAGGGTCAGCCATATCTAAGCCATATAAATATAGATACATAGCAACCCAAAATGTCATATGATGGGAATATAATGCAATATGAAATCCTGGCAAGTCCATAATACCATCAACCTTATTCAGGCTATGTAATACAGAAGCATAGTAAACTAAATGCTATGTGCTGAGGATGCAATGCAATATATAGTGCGAAGGAAATGACCAAACTGGAGTGTGAAGTCATGATGATAGTACGTAGTATCACAGGCTATGGGGTCCATCACAAGGGACTTTTCTCCAAACCAGTCCCATACCTAAATTTGGACAAATAGACTTAATGTGGTAAACTCCTGATCTCAGGTTGGTCGCACGCCCAAACCGAAATCCTAACCATTGCGAAGGTACATTTAACAATTAGTTGTGCACCACTAGCCAGAGTGGGCAGTGAATGAATGAATGAATGAGTATAATGCTAAACACACAACTCCTGCTCAATAAGTTCACATATCAGTACTGTACATCTCTATGATCATCACCTGGGTCTAGTACACTCTACACTAGATCGTCGCCCACTGGATGCGCAACTATGTAAGTGAAAGAGACCTCACAATTCACCTAGCCAGTAGTCAGCCAATATCTACTGGCACATCGATAACAGACCCATTTATGAGCTGGTCAAACTCAGCCTAGCATGCCCCTTACCCTCGGGCAGGTAAGGCCACACCCCCTTCCAACCGATCATGACACTGTGGGAGACGTGACCTACTAATATTTGGCACTCGATCGCTCATGTATCCACTCAGTCTAGATGTTGGAGTATCTCTTGGCCACGGAGGTTTAGGGAATTTCACCCAGAGACATCTATAACACCTCATGTAGAAAAAGATTTTCGGTATCTCATCTGGCCATCCATGATATGCCTGTGGAGGCTACAACCTTGATATCGGTAGGGAGTATAATAGTTGTATCACAAAATTCAAGATGAAAGAGTCATATCATCTAGTTATGCATCAAACCTGCACATGTCGCACGCTCATATGGGACAACTCCGCCTATCAGGGAGTCCCATAACAACCTACCCGATGGTATATGCGATGGTCAACCACGTCTTATATCAAGCATGTAGATGATGCATATGGGCATGTATCGTGATGTTATGTTATCACATACTCATTATTGGCATCGATAATTGACCTATATTCAAGGTAGGGTCCATAGATGGACTCTAAGATTAAAACAATCTTACTAGCAACCAATAGGGGCCCAACATTATGGGTTATCCCAATATGAATAGATGGGTCATACACATATCAATGAGGCCCAAGGATTAGGGTCGGCCCACTTAGAGAAGAATGTGAATGGGCCTAATAAGACCTAAGGGAAGGTCACAATGCGGACATTTAACCATCATTGCCCATCAACGTGGACATTTAACTAACATTGCTTCCAAGGAGTGGCCCACATAGAGCCAAATGTATAGTGGGGCCCATGGCCTCACATACAACATAATGGGCCTCACACAAGAGCCCAATATATATCACAATGGGCCTAATATCTTCTCAACGGCCTCATCATATGGGCCTCTTACACATCACATTGGGCCTCATCATATGGGCCAATATACATCACAATGGGCTGCATCACATGGGCTTCATATACAAAATGTCGGGCCTCACTCATGGGCCACATATACATTAAGTGGGCCACATCGCATGAGACTTATATGCATCACAATGGGTCGCATCACATGGGCCTTGTTACGCCCTAAATTCAAGGACAAACAGCTTCCGTGATGCCACGAATCCAGCACTCGACTTCCATATACCAAGTCCCGAGTTAGGCACACCACAAGGAAGATTTTCAACTAAATTTTTTTATTATTTATATACATAATAATACCTGAGCATGAAGATCCATGATCAAAATACGAAGCACCACTCTCCATTATAAATCCTGATGGTTACAAGTACAATGCTATCCAAAAGGTACACAACATTAACATTGCTAAATCAAAAAATAGATGCAATGCATTGAGAAAACTAAGTCTTTCAAGCTACTCTTGCCATGAAAAAAAAATAGAAAATATGAAGCTTAGGAAAAAGGCCTAGTGAGTACACATGTGTGTGTAGTGTGTCTTACATACAAGCAAGATAAATAAGCCATGAAGAAATCATGTATGGTGAAAGGCGTGTAGTACGTGAGGTATGATACCAATGCCAATATAATGCATATGCATCATAGTAATACTCTGAGTCAATGTTATCAACATCACCAAGTCATATTTTCATTTCTCATATACCATAGCCATAACCGTATTACACGCATTCGTAATCACATCATCATCATATTGTCATGCCATATCATAATTGTATATCTCGAAAAAACACCATGGTTAACACCTATGTGCCAGATACTAGCAATCGATCTCATATACCTGCCCTATGGTGGACTTCCACCGGGCATGCCAATAGTGGACCTCATTCACATTTCTCCTCACCGATGAGTCAGACTGGTCCTTGTTTGCTCCTCAGCCCTTAAGCAGGTTGGACCCATATCTTCTCAACCCAACCTCATCAGTCGGAGTCAAATCCATGACCCATGTATCCACTTGGCCCGATGGTGAAGTATTCCTAGGTAGCATCGGGGTTTAGGGACTTTCAACCCAAGGGGAACATCATCCCCTACTATTTCCACACTTTCGGTGTCCCATCCCTTTTTAGGGATAACCTAAGTCATCATCATAGATACACATTTCATTGTCAAGATCCAACTCATGTTATACGGCACGACTGTGCTATTTCGATCATCATGTTGTCATGATTATGCATGAATTCAAGCAATTATAAAAGGCATTACGTTCAAGTGCATGTGACATGCATATAATGCCATGAGTTTAGGGTCGGCTTAACCTTTAAGCTAAAAAATGACATATAATCATCATGTGCCACTATCAACTATATTAATTCATGGTCATATGACTAAACTAAAGAGGACATATCTTACACATGAACAAATGTATTGGAGTACACTTGCACATACCATCATTCCATGGTGCATGAGTTTGATCAATATCAACATGGTTAAGTAGATGAATTTAGTATGCTAGGAAGTGAAACAACATTAATCAAGATATTAAATCACATACTTCAATTAACCATAATCACTAACATCACTAATATCATCCATAGCTATCATAATCATGAGCGTTAATTGTATTCAAAATTACACCATATCCTTCGTAAGATATATATTCCATTAGTGACTTTGGCCCAACATGATTTTCTTCTATTGGGACCACATGGTTATACCCTAACTGGGCCTTATGGTTAATTAGTGGTGGTGACACAAGTTCATGCACCAAGTGGTTATGAGATGAAAGGCATAGATATAACATATAGAAAATGAGTCACAGGATGGATGGTGCTGGTGAAACTTATATAATATAATGGGCTTCACCTTCAAGTGGGATATTTGTAGGTTGGATTGTAAATAATTATCATGGTAGTTCTACAATGGTTTGGAAGGCACAAGTAAACATCATAAGATACAGTGAGCTCTAAGTTGAACAACTTGGGTATATAATATACACATAAGAGTTAGTCACGGTTGGATGACGTGGGTTTGTCTCATACGACATAGTGGGTCCTACTTCCAAGTGGTATTGCAAGCAGATATGTCGACACATAAACATTATGATGGGTCCTAACAAGTAGATAAAATAGGTAACTCACATACATTAAGGTAGTACAAGGAAGAACAGTTCAGATGCATAAGGCACACGTCAGCAGGCTCCATGATCGAACTGTCTAGTTGGCAAAACAATTGAATAGTGCAGATAAAATACGTACATTGAGTGGGTTCACAAGTGTTTGAAAGTTATACGTTCAATTGACACTATTTCACATCATTTGACTTATTTAGGAATTGGATCTAGGTCATTTTGGAATCATGTTCTAGGATTAGCTAGCCTAATGGATAAATGGTGAAATATGCAATGCTTACATCGAGGTAGGGTCCATAATCAATCTGACACGTGTCCTAAGTTCATGTATCCAAAAGGTTACACCATCAGCATAGTCCATGAGTCTGAGTAATCACACAATTCTCATATGCCTACATGGTCTTATGGCCACTCCGTTATTAGAAGTCCATATGGTTGAGTGGCCACACAAATGTCACTCTACTTGCCATAATAAAGGATTTAAGGTCACATGGTTACTTATTTTTACTGCACCATAACCCATACATCTATAGGCAACCACTTTATTAAGCTCCCGCATGGTCAGGCTGTCGATACCATAATTTACCTTGATTAAGTGGACATATAATTAGTATCATGTTTTGGTGACTGCATCACAAAGCATCCAAGGTAAAATCACGAGCATACCCACTATACCCAATTACACTACGTTACACTAACTCTTAAACTATGACCGCCCTATTTTTCATACAGAGAATGACTCAGATTTAGTGTCACATGATTAAGAGGCCAAGAACTAGCTTTCATCACATCAGATATAGTTTAGTGGTCCCCGCATCTGCCTCACTTATAAGCATAATATAAGGGTTGTATTTATGTTACATAACACTGAATTGAGGGCCACTCCATTATCAAGTTGTATAATCCAACCTATATCATAATTCTCATGACTAAGAAAAATCTACATGTACAACCTGATTGTTCATGGTTTAGGTGACCATGGTTATGCCCGTAAGCACATGGTCATATCATTGGGTGGTCACCAATGCCACCTGACTTCATGTAATTAGTTGGCCTTGTGTGCATTTCACAATTATACAATTAAATGATTACATATACTCCACAATTGCATAAGATTAGGTGGCCATACATGCGTCCCATGCCCACATGATTAAGGGGCCAAACACATATATCGCACCCTTACACTGGATTAAGTGGTCATTCACACATCTTACAAACATAAGATTAGAAGCTAAAAATCATCATTCTTGTACAGGCGAGTGGGCCATACAAGATCACAAGGTCGCGTAGGTAAGTGGGCAGCACAAAATCACCAATTCATTGGTTTAAGTGGGCCAGGGAATTTCAACTTGAGCGATATCTTCATGTTTTCAGTTTATCTAATGGGGATTACTTTTATATAGTTTGAATGGTACATAAACATAACAGTGGGGCACACAACAGCCCGCAACAAACTTCGATGGCAAATAAACTTTATAGTGGGTCCCACATGGTGGGCCCACTCAGTTTTAGGTGACAAATAAACATTAAAGTGACCCTAAGGAGGTTGGACAGGTTGGAGGGTTACAATCTGTGCAACACAATTGGACAAGTTGGATCTCTCCTAAACATCAAAGTGGACCCTCGAAGATTTCAACTATGGGTAATTTGGGCTCATCCAAGTGGGTGTATCCTATTAATGTGGCAGGGCCATATTTATAAGGTCTGCAAAAGCCGATAGATGGTGTGGATCTAATACACATTATGGTGAAATTTTAGGAGGTTTTAATGGCGGACATCACAACACCGTTTCTTGTGCCGCTAAAATAGACAGATGGTTTGGATGTAGCCAATACATCATAGTGGGCCCCATGGTTTGGTGGGCCCTACATGGGTATCAAAAGAAGCACCTGCTTATCCCCCTTTAAAACATTCATAATCATTTGTTAGGCCATCAAGGTGTGGTTCACAAATCCATCCCATCCATTATGTGTGTCCCACTTGGTTAAGGGTTCAAACCAAGTTTCAAATGCATTAAATTTTCAAGTGGACCCCAGCAAGTGTTTTTATATGCTCGAGCTCTGAGTTGTATGACAGGTTCAAGGAGATCAAAGTTACATGGGTCCCAAAGTGATGTATTTATTATATCTACAATGTTTATTTATATTTAGAGATCATTTTAGAGAAAAAATGAATCATATCCAAAGATTATCTGGACCACACCACAAATAGTAGTGGAGATAATGATTTCACCGTTAAATAATTTACAGGGCCCATCATACTTTTATTTTCCATTCAATCTGTTCATAAGGTCACAATGACCTGAATTAAGAGGAAGAACAAATTTCATATTTGTCCAAAACCTCTTAACCCAAAAAGGGTTCCAATGGTAGACGTTTAATCCTGTGCTGCTTTTGTAGTGTGGACCACTTGATAGTTAGATCTGCCTTATTTTTCTTCTCAAGACTTAAGACAAGCTCGCCAAATGGATGAATGGTATGGATATAATACATACCTCATGATCAGACCGACGAATATTGTTGGTTTATCTAGCTTCCTATTTTATTACTATTATTATTATTTGGTGTGGGCCACCTGAGTTCCATGTACGGCTGATTTTTAGGGTATCTTAATTTCTAAATTGGACCCATCAAATGCACGGTGTAGATGTCTGACACACATCACGGTAGGACCAGTGGTGGGGGCCACCATCCCCTGCCTGTTGGGGCGCTAGGATGCACGTCCTCTGGACGCTGTAAGCAACAGCATCCCCCCCTTGCTTAGTTTATTTATTTATTTTTTTATTTTCTTATGGTATTTCATAAGTGGGGCCCACGTTATGGCAATCCACTCCATCTGTTGGATTCTATAGCCTGGGACGGATCTAACAAGCCTAATATTCAACATTTTTTGACGTACAGAAACATCGCGGCAGGCCCTAACAGTTTATCACTATTAAAATAGTCTTTTTGATGGTGTGGCTTACCAAAGATTTAGATTGGCTTCACTTTCGACTCAACACCTAAAATGAGCTGGGAAATTGGATGGACGGTGTGGATTAAATATATACATCAAGGGAGGGGCTCGTTATGGACCCACAACCCCTACCCCCTTAAACAAGCACTGGACACTACTTGTTGTAGCATCCACTGGACGCTGGCAACAACCAGCGTCCACTCCCCTTTATTTTTTATTTTATTTTAAATGTGGCATGTGTGCATGTGTGAGTGTGTGGTTAACCCAATGGGTAACACTTTGGGCAGTTTGGATGACATACAAAATATTCTAGTGGGGCCCACTATCGATGGGTCCCACATAAAGTCTATAATAATTTATTTTTATTATTATGTGTGTGTGTGTATATTTGTATTTTCCTATGCATCCACACCATTGATCATATCATTATCATCATATCATCACCACTATTAATCATCTTTTTATATATATTCTCCTATACATCCACACCATTAATCACATCATTATCATCAAATCATCACCACTATTAATCATCCAAATAATCAAAAAGGAAATAAACCATAAGAGTGGAGGGGGTGTACTCATCTTGATGAATTAGATGGATGGTTGAGATGGATGGAAGGGATGGGATTAATGGAGTTGATGGCCCACCAAGATCACTCCTCTCTCTCTCTCTCTCTCTCTCTCTCTCTCTCTGTGTGTGTGTGTGTGTGTGTGTGTGTGTGTAGAAAAATGGTGAAATGTTAAGGATTGAAGGGATATATGTAAAGAAATTGTTAAAATGTGGTTAGATTTAATAATGTGATCTTGGTTAGCTTAGACTAAGATTATGACAATTAATTCATGATTAGTAATTAATGATGGATTAAAGGTACATGGGATGCATGGTGTGATGACATCATGCATAGGGTATGGTATGGAGAAGAGTTGACTTTGGGGAGCACATGAGAGAGGGATGGCATGGGAGGGTGACATCACACACATGGGTAGAGATTCTCTCACCCATGTGTGGCATGTACATGTGTGTATGGCATGTGTTATGCACATGTGTGGAATGGAGTACATGGTGCCATGCGCACATGATATACTAATGATTATTCACGGCGTATCTCACTAACGAAGCATCGTATAGTTGCACGGGTGGTACCTACGTGATCGCGATAATGGGGCAGTCGATATGAAATTAGTTTCGAAGCCTTGGGAATCTGGTCAGCTGGGTATGCACTATGCACAGATAGTCTAGGTCTGGCCTAGGGCGTCAATCATCGTGCACACAGGCATATAAAGTGGTACGGAATGGACGGGGTGTTACAGGCCTCATATACATCATGATGGCTTCATACGCATCAAGTGGGCCACATCACATGGGCCGCACCAATGGGCCTCATATACATCAGGTGGGCCACATCACATAGGCCACACCAATGGGCCCACCGACCTAGTTGATCCATCTACACCATTCATCTATTTTAGAGATCATTTTAGAGCATTTCCCAAAAATGAATCATAACAGAAGATCATCTGTACCATACCATAAATAGCAGTGGAGATAAGGATTTCCACTATTTAAAATTCCCAGGGCCCACTATAACATTCATTTTCCATCGAATATGTTTATAAGGTCACAAAAGCCTAAATTAAGGGGAAAAACAAATTTCATATTGATCCAGAACTTTTATGACCCTAGAAAGTTTCGATGGTGGACGATCATCTTCCACTTACTTTTTGCAGTGTGGTCTACCTGATAGGCAGATCTGCCTTATTTTTACTCTCAAGCCTTAAGACGAGCTCACCATCTGGATGGACGGTTTGGATGTAACACATACATCAGTGAGCCTTACAGAACTGTTGACGTTATCAGTAGTTGTGCTGCTGGTGGGGTGGTTGGCCCACCGTGTAGATGGACGGTCTGGATACAAAATGGGTGGATAGCATTGATGAAACACATATATTACAGTGGGGTCCACCGTCCCTGCTGGATGATGCTCGACTCCACATGTGTGGGTACCACCATCCAGCTAGGTGGAAGGTGTGATACAACACATACGGGTGGATCCCACCTGTCTAGAATGTTGAACGGTTTAGATAAGACCCATACATCTAGTGGGTCCCACGGAACTGCTGACATCATTACATCATCTATATAGCTGGTGTGAGTTACACCAGCAAATCTACTTCCATATGAGGTGGGTCCCATGTGTGGCTCACCTCTTGTAATATAATATTTTATGATTATTATTTTTAAAACAGCATCATCCAGGCCCTGGACGGTGACCTGGATGCAAGATACATCAGGTTGGGTTTCCACCACTGGATGATAGATGGCGTGGATAATATCATGCTTCAAGGTGAGCCATCCAAACAAGGAGAGAGAGAGAGAGAGAGGAGAGAGAGAGAGAGAGAGAGAGAGAGAGAGAGAGAGAGAAACGCGTACGATGGGAGGGACCCTGGCATTACGAGCCCTCCCTTTCATGCATTACAAGACGTACATTAAGTGGGTCCCATTACATGTGGGCCCAATAAAAAAATATCAATGGTGGAGATCCATTTCCACCAAAGAAATGCAAGGTCTAGATGTCCATTCACAATGGAAAAATAAACATCATGATGGGGTCCATGGAGAATGGCCCCATCATGGAATGAACATATGAATCATGGTGGGCCATCGGCCACACCTAGGGTCCAAAGTGAGATCCATACCATCGATCGGTAGGCCCCACTATAAACACCTACCGTTAGATAAAAAATACAAATCTAATCCTATAAACACCTACCATTAGATCTTCTTAGTCCAATGAAATGTCAAACTCTGTGGCTCTCTCTTTGATGGTAGATGATGAATGTTTAAGGATTGACATGAGGGTTTTGCGGGTAGGAAGTGGGCTACACCTAGCTTCTTTCCCTCCTTGGAAGGCTTGGACGGTTGCTCTTTTGGTTTGCTTGGGAATGAAGAGAGAAATGAGAGAGGAGAGAGAGGTGATGTAAGGAGAGAGGGATGGGTGATGGATGGAGTGATGGGTGATGGCTGGTATGGGTTGTGTAAGAGAGTGACATGAGAGGCATGGGTTGTGTTGACTTTTGGGCGAGAGAGGGATAGGTGTTGTACTTGATTGATTGATGGGATTGATTTGATAGGTTGTAGAGAATCTCTTCTCGGGATTGTAATGTCCGGCATTTTCTCGAAATAAATGTGAGCCCATAACTCCTGGCCTAGGTATCGCATCAGCGTACGAGACGCGACGTTGGAACTGCGACGACGGCGCAGTTGCTAGGGTACAAGTCTTGGATTGAGTCGACTCAAGTATACGGGATGTGACTCAGGGTCGCGCACAAATGCTGATTACAAGTCGCGGGTCACCGAGATTCAACAGGGAGGATCGTGAAAGTCTATAGAATAGTACGGACTAGGATACGGGCCTTACATTATGTACTCTGATATTTTGATTATTACTGTATGCTTATACACTATGCACACATGAGTGTACTCACTAGGCTTTTTGCCTAAGCTTCCTATTTCTCATTTATTTCAGGGCAGGAGTAACTTGGAGGACATAACTTTCTCGATGCAGTGTATCTATTTTGTGATTTGGCAATATTGATGTTGTGTACCTTTTATGAAAGTATAGTACTTGTAACTATCAGGATTTATAATAGAGACCATTGCTTAGTATTGTGATTACGGATCGTCATGATCAGGTATTATTATTTTTTTAAAAAATTTCAATAAAAAATCTTCCTTGTAGTGCGTCAAACTCTGGACTTGGTGTATGGAAGTAAAGTGTCGGATTCGAGGCATCACGAAAGTTGTCCGTCCCTAGATTTGGGACGTGACATAGATAGTTTCCACCATGAATGGCATGAGTTCAGTGTGATTACCGTATCGAGGATAGATATTTAAAATGCAAATGAGATGAAGAATAAGGTAATCATGAGACATGTTGGTGGCTCGTAGCGCATTTCCATGATGCCAAGGTATATTTTGTCCATTGCATGGAATATAGCGGTACCCCTATGAAAAGACCTAGCTTAAAGTCCTAGAGGGGTTGAATAGGACTATGTTTAATAAAAATTAAATGTGGAATATAAAGATAGTTAGAACAATCAAATAATAAAATAGCATAAGTAAATAGCAACCTCAAATGTACTAGCCTTGAGAGGTTGATACAAACTGAGTTCTAAGGATAACCTAACACTAAAAATAAAAGGCTTATGGCAAGACAACCTTACTAGAACGTTTGTAAGTATAAAAAACCCAAACTAAGAAAGAGATAAAGGAAAATAAACTAAGTTATTACAACATTTACCACAAGTGCATAAAGTAAATTACACCATTCACCACAAATGTATAAAGTAAATTACAACATTCACACTCATAAACAAATCCAATCATCCACCATAACTCTAGGAATTATAGTAGTTTGTTTGTGTGTACACCAACTGTTTGAGAAACAACCACACAACTACTCCACTCCTAATATCCACTCCCTTGGGATATTAGCTTTCACTATGAAAAAAGTTTTCTAAGGTTCACCTTAAAACCTTCACAATTGTGTCTTTAAATGGGCTTACACAATTACAAAAACCCCATACTCTGAGATTTTCTAGATTACCTCAGACAAAACTAAAAATGAGATTTTCCTGGCACAACCTCACAAACCACAAAAGATACACAAAAATTAAACGGTACTTATTTAAAAATTCTACTTCTGATGAAGCCCAGTAAAACCAATCTGAAGTAGATGAAGATGTTCAATCTCCAATCTTATAAATGAATGGTTCTAGAACTAAATGATTTTAAATTAATTCAGCTTGGGCTAGCTTGATTTGATTTTGATTTCAAAAACAGTAAAATCACAGTTCCCTTCTTTAATGAAAAAGAGTTGAATAGAGATTACAAAATCAAATGCAAAAAGCTATTTAAGAGAATTTAAAATGAACACAATATAGCTTACGAAATGATGGAACTTATCTCTCAGAGTGATGGTTTGATATAGCTTGGAATGAATGAAAAACTCTGACATTCATCCTCTATTTATAGGTGAAAATATTGTTCTCTCAACTGGTTTAAGGGTCAGTTAGATTGGTAGAAGGACCAACCAAATTTTAAAATTTCTGGTATGATAAGATAAGGTCATTGCACGACTAGTCAAGTGGCCTATTTGACTGGTCAAGCAATGCACTCGACTGATCGAGTGAGACCAAAAAATCTTGTTGGACTTTGAGTCAAGCCTGCACGACTGGTCGAGCATTGTTCACTCGACTAGTCAAGCAGTCTCTACAACTGGTCAAGGGTCCAACAGAAAATTTTAAAAATTCACAACAAACCTTGGACTGGTTGATCTAGAGCTTGGACTATTGAACAAAGACTAGGACTAGTCGAGGAAATGACCTATAAACTTATGAAATGACCAACATAGCTATGCAATGAATATGACATAACCTAAGGTCAATCTAGGGAAATTCATACCTTGTTTGTGAGTTTAAACAATTGAAACATCGTTCGCTCTGCAAACTCATTCACTTGAAATAGTTGAAGCTTGTCTTCAAACCTTAAACTTGAGCTTGAGTAAAGACTTGAGTTCTTGGGATTGTTTAAGGTACTGATCTTGAAGATTATACTTGAACTTTTACTTGTACTTGTACTTGAGCTTGAAATCTTGAACTTCGACAATGCTTCTTCCACTTGAATACATAGAGAAGTTCAATGAAGACTTGGACAAATTTAAGTGTACAAAGTTGATCAATTCATCTCATCAAAACATGATACAGATTCTAAATGATTTGGCACGACAAAATTTGACAACTCTGGGTGATAGATTTACAATATAGCATTTACAATGTCCCCTTTTGTCAAATTTGTGACAAAACCAAATAAAGATTCATGCACCAGTTACCACAAAAAAGAAAAAAAGAATCATGCACAATAAAGAATCATGCACCAAATGTGCAACAATTACTATACCCCTCAATCCATTTCTCTCTCTCAATCCAGGCGAGGTGATATGTAGAACTTGCATAAATTAAATACATGTCCAATCCAAAAAAAAAAAAAACACCATATTCTACAATCACACATCCCCAGCATTAAAAATCATTCCCTAAAATCAACATTTTCGCCCTCTTTTTATCACAATATGACAAAGGAAAGAAAAACAAGCTGATGATATAATGAGAAGCATAAGAAAGAAGAGAGTATATAACATAAACATGTTTAGCAAAACATATTCAGGAATCATAAACTCATGTTCACAAATAAAAATATAAGTCTAAACATTATCCAGGTACAAATAAAGATAATAGTTAATATATTCTGAAAATAAAAAGAGTCTAATTAAAACCAGAAGATGGAGTAGGAATAGATGGATCAATTTGATGTAATCCCTTTTTAATACACCTAAGGTATTTGTACATATATTTGAATTGAGTCTCTTAGGATACATGCAAACCTCAGCCTTTTCCTCTGGGTTTTTCAACTGCTCATCAAAATCAGAAGGCTAAAAGTTAGGATTAGCCTCAGAATCAAATTCTAATTCATTTTAATAAATTATCAATTCTCACATCATTAGGAGGTTAAACATCTTCTTCTCCAGCTTCTTCAGCAGCTCCTACATCATCCCTATCAACTTGGTTGGGTACCAACCTCAGATTCATCTTGTTAATGTTGGAATTGTTGAAGGGTAGATGGAAAATAGGAGCTTCTCCAACAGGCACGACCACAAGACTATGAATAGGAAGCGTGGTCATCAGATATGTAAAAGGAATATCACTATGGCCAAGATGGAGATGAAACTGAATTATGATATAACAAGGATACACATTAGAAATGAAAATACGATGAAGAATCATGTATCTGGGTAACATATTTTTAGAATTGAGCGCAATACTAGAATTTCATTCCGCATTCATGTTGTACAACTGCAATGCCCTGAATTTTTAGGGTTGAGCAAAGCTCTACTATAAGCCCTGTGTCCTAGACCATACCATTCCGTAGGTTTTCGCGATCTTTTCGATCAAATTCTAGCAACCTTTGACCCTTAACCGGCATTTGCGCGCAACCCTTATTCACATGTCGTCAACCTGAGTTGACTCAAACTGTGACATGTACCCTAGCGACCGCGTCGTCGACGTGATTCTAATGCCGTGACTTGAGCACCGAGGCGATACCCTGGCCAGGAGATATGGGCCAGCATTTAGTGCGAGGAAAATGCCGTACATTGCAAAATCCAAAGAGAATCTCTACGACTTGTCACATCAATCAATCAATCCTATCATGTTAAGTACATATCACCTTTTACCCATTCCCAAGCAACTCCAAAGTCAAAAAGTTCTTACACAAGCCCATACTTTTCTTACACCATTTGCCATAAAAGTCAAAAAGTCTCTTACACCCATCGGTCACCACATCCATCATTCCATCGACCATCACTCTCTTTCTCTCTTTTACAACCCTCTCTCTCCTTCATTTTCAAATTACTTTTCCCAAGCAAGAGAGCTCCATACGTCCAAGCTCTTCCAGTCCAAGAGAGCTACAAGTGTGGCCCACCTTTCCTACCCTTTCATCTCCCATCTCAACCATCCAAACCTCATCTCCTCCATTGGGATCAAAGCTAAGGAGCTAAGGAAGCTTAAGGAGCAAGAAGAGACTGGTGGGTGATCTTAGATCTCCATTTCTTTGTCTTTTTATGATGTAAGGGCCCACTTTGATGGGACCCACATTGATGTAGGCTTTGTATCAAAGAGGGGCCCATAGTGGCAGGGCCCCTCCATCTTCGCCGATGTCTCTCTCTCCCTCTCTCTTTTTCTATGACTATGGCCCACCTAATGTGTGTACATCATCCATGCCATCTACCGGTGGACCCCATCTATGTGGGACAACCATGATGTTTATATGCCATCCCAACCACCCATAGGGGGGTCCCACCTTGATGTGGCTGGTGTGGGGTGTGGCTGCTAGTGGAGTGTGATCTGACATGGGCCCCAGCTCCACAACCCACGTCGTAGGCTGAATGAAAGATACCCCATTTCAACGCTGGGACCCACCCAATCCAGAGCTCAAGTGGCAGACCAAGTGAAAGATGCCTCGTCTCAGCACTCGAGGTCTTGGTATTGATGCCTGTGGAGGTGGCTAACATGCAGTGTGTACTGTCATGTGTGTACTGATAAGGGTGTGGGGTCCATGGGACCCATCCACACCGTCCATCCTTTTGGTGTGGGCCACATCACCATGCATGTGTGGTGTCCACCGTCCTTGGACAGTGGGACCCACCCCCTCGTGTGGGGCCCTCCCTGACATGCCCAAATCCATAGTTCGACTGGCAGAAAGAGTGAAAGATACCTCGTTTCAACACTAAGGTCTTAGCATCGATTCTCCAATGGGGGTGGCTGCCAGAGAGGTGTGATTAGATGGTGGGGTCCATGGGACCCATCCACATCGTCCATCCACTCTGTTGGGCCACACCATGTTGCATATGTTTAATTCAGACCGTCCACCATCCTTGGACGGTGGGACCCACCTCACGTGTGGGGTAACACCGTGATGCGTGTCACTGTCTAGGTCGTCCGAGGCCCGAACATTTGATACATATAATATTATATATTATATTATATTATATTATATATATGATATATTATATTATATAATATATATATATATATATTATATTTATGCTGCTGTGGTGGGCCTTACGTGGGACCCACCTCTATTTTGTCATAGACAAGAAAAGGAAAAAGAAAAAAAAGTGAAAAAGCAGCCACTTGCTACTCTCTCTCTCTCTCTGTGAACGTCAATGGGCTGTAGGCCCCACATGATGTATGTGTTTGCACATGTTGTCCATCTGTTTTGATGGTGGGGCCCACTGCCATCTAGCGTCTGGGAGTTCTGTGGGTCCCACCACTATATAATATATTATATTATATATGATATATTGTATACTATATATTACATATTATATACTATATAATATGTATATGGTAGTGGGCCCTACGTGGGACCCACCTTTGCCCTCCTATTGCAGCCGCTTGTCTAGGAACCACCTAGCTGTTCCTTTGTTGGCGGTAGGCCCCACATTAATGTATATCGATACCGTCCACTATTTGAACGGTGGGGCACACCATGATGTAAGTGTTGTATCCATGTCGTCCAACCATTTATGAGATCATTTTACGGCATGGGAAGATAGTGGTGAGTCAAATCAAAGGTTTGGGTGGACCCCACTATTAAATAGTGGACAGTGACACCCATCGTTCAAACTTCTAGGGCCGTGGTGGTTTCCAATTAAGCTGATATTATTTTCACTTCATTTATCTCTATGATAACTTATGAATAGGTTGGATCTCAAATATACATGAGGTTGGGCCCGATTTGATATAAACGAGGCCCATTTTGATGCGTTCTAAGGCTCATGGGTTATGGCCCATTGCAATGTACATAAGGCCCATTGATGCAGCCCATTGATGTGGACCACTTGATGAATATAAGGTCCATGTGATTTGGTCCATTTGATGTATTTAAGGTCCAATGGCATGTACCTATGGTCCATTGCAATGTGTGATCCCAATATGGTTTATGTAATGATGTTTATGACGGTCGTGCCATGGGAACAATGTTAGTTTAACATCCACATTGTAAGAATAATGTTGGTTAAGCCCATACTTGTAGACCGTTTAAGCCCATCTTCGTTATGAACAACATTCATTACCATATAACTTACTATAGTTCCATGATTCATGATCATAGCATCATATGTATGCTTGATATGAGAAGTGACTGATCATAGGATATACCTTCGGGCAGATTGTTTAGGGGCTCCCGAATAGGCGGTGTTGCCCTACATGAGTGCATGATATGCGCAGGATTGCTGCATGACTGGATAACGTGACTCATGCATTCGCATTGTGTGATGTGGTATTGTACGCCCTAGGGGCATCAGGGCTGTAGCCTCCACAGGTGTATCGTAGTTGGCAGGATTGGATACCAAAAATCTTAATCTACATGGAGTGCTATAGATATCCCTAGGTGAAAGTCCCTAAACCCTTATGGTACCAAGAGGTTGCTCAAACGTCTAGACCGAGTGGGTGCATGAGTGCCGAGGGTCGATTACCAGATGGTCATGCTTTCCATTGTGTCGTGGTCGGTTAGAAGGGGGTGCGGACTTACCCGCCTAAGAGGAGGGGACAAAGCTAGGATGAGTTTGACCAGCTCGATGAATGGGTCCGTTATTGATGAGCCAAGTCCGATATTGGCAGGTGGATAGTGAGGTCTTTTCTACTCACCTTGTTGCACGCGATGGGGCGACAATCTGGCTTGGAGTGTACTAGACCCCGGTGATATTCCAGAGTTGAACTGTATTGACATGTGGACTTAGATGAGGATTTGTATGCTTGAGTTGCATCTTACATCTCATGGCCTAGGTATGACCGACATCATTCATGTCTTGCATCGCATAGCCTTGGTACGGGTAATGGTATTCATGGATTCATCAGCATATTCCACATTACTTTGATATTGCATTACTACCTTGCGCACACACTTTCACCACCCTCTAAGCTTTTCATAAGCTTATGCACTACCATTGTGTGCAGGTGACATTGGGGTGCAGCAGCACTGAGGCAGGAGCACTTTACAGATCATCTTAGAGCTTTTGTTCATCATCATTATATTTTCCTTTATGCTCATTGTACTTGTAAAGTTTTTGATCATAGTAGAAATGTAATGGAGTTTTTGGTTGTTGTTTGTGGGTTATGCCTTTGGTTATTCTTATTACAAATCAAACTGATGTTGAAAATCCTCCTCATAGCATCCCAGGATCGAAACCTGGCGAATGGGCACTGGGAGCTAAGAATGGGGTTCTAGGGAGGCTGTCAGCGTCAGATTCGGCGATCAGAAATTTTTTGAGCCCAGTTTCTTAGTTTGGGACGTGACGTCTACTCCCGAGATCCAGAACATCACTTATACATTATGGATGATGATATTCAGATTTCTTTCATGTTAATAAGTTAAGCATGCATGGGATTATAGCAAATAACACATCATACTTTGGATTTAATTAAGCAAGTGCGGAATTCTAAACATATCTGTACAAGTATACAGATGTTTCACAAGGTTTCTTCCAGAGTATGAGTACATAATCGCGTTCAATATATACATGTATCATTTCAAAATGAACAAAATATGGATTTGTAAAAGTGTCCAACTAAGCCCAGATGTCCTAGTGGTCCCTAGGTAATGGTACATAGCCTATATCAGCCCGTCCGAGAGTTAGAAGTAGGAGAATTCCTCCTCCTCATCCAAAAAGTCTTACTCCATTGCATAGACATCATCTATACCTGCATCTACATCAGAGTCTAGTTGGTGTTTTAAAACACCACCCTAGAGTGGGAGTGAGTGATCAACTCAGTGGTTTTATAAGGTAAAAGTTACACATGTTATCAAGTCAAACAAAGCAGTAATGATAAAGTAATCATAACAATCACTTCCTAACTACTCTTTTTAATGCAGGCATGGGGTGCGAGTAATGATGTATGCCCTCACCCATCAATGCTCCCTCATACGCGACTCCGACAGCCTATTTTGCATATGACAATACTTCCTCAAATGGTGCAACTCGAACACCTTTTTAGCACATCCTAACTAATGCAGTGTGATGTATGGTCATGTTAGCCAAGTAATTAATTAGGTTCATTCATACAGTAAGTTTGGGAAGCTAGGGTACCTCCCTTTATATCATTGACCCAAATCAAACATTTGGCATTAAACAACCACAGTAGTCCTACTCCTATATTCTAGATCTATCTAGGTTCGTCACTCCTAGCTAAACACATATGATAGGCAAGTTGTAGGTTCGTCACTCCTAGTCAAACACGTATGATAGGCAAGTTACAAGAAGTTGTGCTCATGGTCATTATGGGGAGGCTTGTGAGTGTAGGCCAACAGCACAAACACGATGTCCCATACCATTATGCTCAGATCACGAATCTTAGTTGCTCATTAGTCACTATGGGGAGGCTCACCATCCTAGTGTAGGCTGACATCTTGGACACAGTATCTCATACCACCATGCCCGGCTCATGAGTCTTAGTGGATCGTGGTACCACTGTTAAAGTGGATCTTTACATTGGTGATGGGTACCTTAGATTCAAGCAGTCACGTCCCTATATGGTAAACACACAATAGGTCAATCGGTTCATTAGGCAAGTTCGATTAGTATGGACGCACGCTAACTTAATCGACATGTAGCACATAAGTGCCCCTCGTGGCCTAACCACTATCAACAATCGTCTTGCGACTTGGATTCATCGAGTTTACCCAAGGTGGCGAGACTAATTCGGTCACCCGAATAAGGACTTTTATCAATTTCCTGGGCTACATTTGTAGCCTCAATCCTACTCAAATGCGGCTAACAACCACGTGTAATAATTATCCCAGAATTCAACAAACATTCCATGTGGATTTTTCATGTGGGCATTTCATCAAACACATAGACCATACTAATACAACATGCTTTTATGAATATATTTCATAGGGGAGATTATACATATGCATAAGACAATCAAAATCCTATCTTAATACTCATAGTAAATACAAATCATCAACCTCATTTAGACAATTTATCAAACACATAAACTACGTTAGTTACAACATATGTTTTATCAATTTTTTATATAGAGAGATCTACATGCATATGACAATAATGAATCCTAAATTAGAAATCATGGCAAGCACTAATCACTTTCTATTGCTCATTTAAACATTTCAACAAACACATAGGGTGCATCATTTATTTATCTCAGTTCATAGGTGTATCTCATATAAAAATTGAAATGGCCAAGCTATAAGTCCTAGAGGGGGGGGGGGGGGGGGGGGGGGTTGAATAGGACTAAACCAAATTTAAAAAATAACAATAAAATTAAAGAAAGAGAGATAGTCAAATAAAGAAATCAATTCACAATGCTGAATTAAAAATGCAACCTCAAAATTTAAGTCTTGAGAGGTTGATACAAATGTTGTTCTAAGGACAACCTTACACCAAAAACCAAAGTTTATAATAGGACAACTTTATTTCTAGAAAGGACTTTGTATCAAAAACTCAAACTAAAGATGAATAAATAAATAGCAAGGAACTGAAATAAATTACAGGAATTAAAATCTAAATTATTACAACATTCCCCACTGAGCTTTAAATGTAAATATTACAACATTCACATCTACATATACATCCCACAATTTTGAATAATAAAAGATAGGAAATATAAATCACATAACCACAAAACACAAAGAATAATAGTGGTTCGCGTGTGTGTACACCAACTGTTATAAAACACCCATACAGATTGCTACTCCACTCCTAATATCCTCACACAGGGGATATTAGTGTTCACTATCAAAATAGGTTTTCACAGGTTCACCCAAAACCTTCACCATTATGTCTTTTTCAAAGGGCTTACACAATCCAAAAACCTTCACTTCTGAGTTTTATGGCTCTCCTCGGATAACCAATAAATTGAGATTTTTCTCACTTAACCTCAAATAAAATCAAAATGAAAGGAATTTACAATAAATGTAAAATACGTGGATTTCTCCTTTTGTAGCTGCCCAGAAGAACCAATCAGAGTAGATGATTGAATGTAGAAGTTCAAGGTCCAAAGCTCACTTAAAAATGGTTCTAGGTTCTAATTGATTTTAAATTAAACCAGTTGGTCTTAGCTCTATTTGATTTTGATTCCAATAATAAGGAATATCACAATTCCTCTTTTCAATTAAGATTGGAATCTAGAAATAAAATCAAATTAATAAAACCAACAAAAGAGAATATTAAATGAGCACAATGTAGCTTAAAATGAACACAAACTTATCTCAAAGTGATCCCTTGATTTTACTTGAATTTATGTTATATCAAACTCTGAAATTCATCGTCTATTTATAGCTGCAGAAACTCAGTTATGACTGGTCCTGAGGACACTACAACTGGTCGTAGGAGAAACGGATTTTTGACTTTTTCAGCCCAATTGGATAAAACTATTTTACGACTAGTCATAGGACCCAAGGTTTGGTTGCTGGACTTTGAGTCGTATAACCAGGACTGGTCGTAGGACGAGTCATACTATTCACATGACCGGTCGAACAGAGTCCAAGACTGGTCGTGGACGAATAGAAATTTTTAAAAATTTGTAACATACTAGGACTGGTCTTGGAATCTCTTGGACTGGTCATGGACGTGCTAGGACTAGTCGAGCAAGGTTCAGGGCTAGTCTTAGAACAGTCCAATTTCATGTAAAATAATTCAATTGAATTTCATGTATTCAAAATGACCTATCCTAAGGACAATCTAAGGTCAATCTTACCTTGAAAGTGAGATATGAACTTCGAAACCTGTTATCTTCAGACGATAGATGACCTATGTGAATGAAGCTTAAGATCTTTGAACATAATGTAGCACTTGAAACAAAAGTTCTTCTAAAGCTTGAATAACTATTCATCTTTGTGCTATATGCTGGCTTGAGTCTTGAATAAGATCACTTCTACTGTTGTAGCTAGTACTTGCATTTCTCAAAGCAGTTTGTACTCACATTCTTCTATAGTAGCTGAAGTAGTTCTTTGTTCTTGACTTGAAGCAAAGTGCTTAGAGCGATGAAGCAATATCTTGAATATAAATAACAATGAGCTACACAAGACATAGATTAAGGTTTTGACACCACAAAATTTGACAACTAAAGGAGCATAAAATCATAGCACTTACAATCTCCCCCTTTGTCAAATTTGTGACGAAACACTCAATAATATAACAAATATGAATACAAAGAATTATGTATAGATTATAAGAGGAAACCAGTTACAGCCTAGTTAAAGAATCATGCACTAGTTTTTCATGCACCAGATGCATCAACACACATTAAGATGAAGTAGGCTAGGCAAAACATTTACATTTACCTTCCACTTCCTTACTCCCCTTGAGTAGCACATATATTGCCATGCAATGTAATGCTACTACTTACAATCTAAACTATAAATTCTTTCCCTTTTTGGCACGATATGACAAAGGAAGAAGAAACAGTGAAAAATAAATAGGAGTAATCAAGGAGTCAAGATATAAGTAAATAAAAGTTCAAAAAAGCATTAAGACTTCAATCTTCAAACCAAAGTTAGTAAACCATTTAAAGTTCACAATCCAACAAAAGTAAACTTAAGGTTATTACAGACCAAAGAGAAAACTACTCAATCAAAACCTGAAGGACGCATAAGTATGATAGGATCAAGTTGTTGCATGCCCTTGTTTAAGTGCCTAAGATACTTGCGCATATATTTGAACTGTAAACCACAGGCAACATTCAAGTTTTCTACTGCACACAAACGTACATCAAACTCAAATAGTTCATAATCAGGATAATTAATAGAATCAGACTCAATTTCATCAAAAATATCATCCATTTTTATGTCAACAGGAGGAATATCATCAGCTTCTTCTTCATTCCCAACTCTAGCTCCATCATCACCATCCACTTGGCCAGGAGCCAATTTCAACTTCATTTTATTTTTATTTGAGTTGTTAAAAATAAGATTGGAAATTGGAGCCTCTCCAACAAGCATAGCAACCAACATATGAGAAGCCAACACAGTCATGAGATAGGCAAACGGTATATCACTATGACCTGGATGGAGATGAAACTGAATGATGGAATGACATATTAAAGATGAAAGATAAACTTTAGTACCAGAAATAACAGAGTGCAAAACACGAACCATAAACGAAGTTAACTCTGTTTTATTACCAGACCGCGGATATAAATTAAAAGTAAAAATTCTATGGAGGAATCTGTATCTGGGTAACAAATACTTTGAGGGGAGCGCATTCCCTCTATGAGTCCATTGCACATTCATGTTACATAATGCTCTCGTGAGCTATCATTTTCCTGTTTCTGAGGGTTTTTCAGTTAGAACATGAATGGGAATACCCTCATCATTAACAGGTATTTTCATAAGTCCAGATATTAGATGACGGTCTACATCAAAAGGGCCTTCTTTAACATCTATTTTGAATGTTAAATTTTTAGCAGAAAAGTCAGAGATGCATGTAAACATGAATCGTGCAATAGATTGGTATGTAGGCCCACCCCAATGTAAGATGTTATCCCATCATATAGCTTGGAGGAGTGGAAAGATACCAAATGGAGTAACGTGGTTAAGATCAATAGCTTTTTCAACAATAACCTTGCGCAAACACAAATCCCGTACAAATGGGGGGTCATTTTCAGGTGAACGAAGATGGCGCTAAGTTATTGGAACTGATCTAAAGGATGATGGACCACGAGCTGTTTTCTTTTTCCCCCTAGTATCCATTGGTAACCAGAAATACAAAGAACTAAGGAGATGTAAAAGATGAGAAATGGGTTTTCTCAAAAATAGAAATTTGAGAAGAAAATCCCAAATAACCCATTAAAGCTTGAAATCAAGCACTCCAATGAAAATAAAGAAGATAATAGAATTTGAATCTGCTAGATTGAATAATAAAATGCACTAACCATGAAGATCAGGTCGGTGGGTTCGACCGGTCAGACATCGGCTCGTTGGAGAGGAAGTTAGAAATGAGGAAGATAAGATTTTTACCAAATTTAAAAACACCCAACGCGCTCCATGACCGATCTTGAGCTGTCCTCAACCGGTCATACTAGGATCGATCGTGTACACTCACGACTGGCCGAGTACCGACTAAAAACATGCAATTATCATAAAAATTTAAAATTTAAACACATAAATACTCAAATATATTTACACTATGATACGCAAATGCATGAATAATCAATGTTGAATGCACATACCAAGATCAAATTTCAATTTATTAAACCTACTTTTGTCAAGAAGTTTAGTGAAAATGTCAGCAAGTTGAGTCTCGATCAGAATGTATTCCAAAGATATTATTTTTTCTTCCACTAATTCATGAATATAATAATACCTAATGTCAATGTGCTTGGTACATGAATGCTAGATTGGATTTTTTAAAATATTTATAGCACTAGAATTGTCGTAACGTAAAACCATTAAATCTTGTGTAATTCCTAATCACTTAACATATGTTTCATCCAAACAAGCTGAGAACATGCATTTCCAATTGTGATGTATTTAGCCTTAGTAGTAGAGAGTGATATAAAACTTTATTTCTTTTTAAACCAAGAAACCAAGCAATTTCTAATATAAAAACAACCACCACTGGTTGATTTTATATCATCGATATTTCCTGCCCAATCAGCATTAGTATACCCTGCCAACTGAACACTAGTATCTTATGGATACCAGAGACCCAAATTAACTGAACTTGCGACATATCACATAATCTGCTTAACAGTAGTTAAATGTGACTCTTTAGGATTAGACTAATATCTTGCACAAATACCAACACTGAAAGCAATATCAAGTCTACTAACAGTTAAATAAAGTAAACTACTAATCATGCTGCGATATATTTTAGGATCCACATCTTTACTTATAGAATCCTTAGAGAGTCTTAAAGTTGTACTCACAGGAGTATCAAACTTCTTACCATTCTCAAATCTAAGCCTTTTAATCAAGTTCAGAGCATTTTTGGTCTGAGAAATAAAAATTTCATTAGGTTGTTGTTTTACTTACAACCTTAGGAAATAATTTAATTCTCCAACCATGCTCATTTTGAACTTAGATTTCATTAAATCTACAAACTCAATAGTCATGTTAGTACAAGTTGATCCTTAAATAATATCATCAACATAGATTTGAACCATTAAGATATCATCGTTGTGTTTCTTAACGAAGAGCGTCTTATCGACACTGCCCATTTGAAAATTATAACTGAGTAAAAACTTAGTCAATTTCTCATACCATACCCTAGGAGCTTGTTTTAGACCATAAAGAGCCTTTTTATGACGGTATACATGATCAGTAAACTTAGGGTCTTCAAAACCCTATAGGTTATTCAACATATACTTCTTCATGTAAATCGTCATTTAAGAAGGCACTCTTTATATTCATTTGATAAATTTTAAATTTTCTAAAGCATGCAATGGATATAAAAAGTCTAATAGATTCAAGGTGAGCAACTGGTGCAAAGTTTTCATCATAATCAATCCCTTCAATTTGAGTGTATCCTTGTACAACCAGTCTTGCTTTATTTCGAATAATATTACCAAGTTTATTAGACTTATTTTTAAAAATCCAATTTTTTGTAATAATATGTTTATCTTTAAGTCTAGGAATAAGATACCAGACATCATTTTGAAAAAATTGATTAAGTTCTTTCTACTAGCAATTATCTAGTTTTCGTCAGAAAGAGCTTCTTTTACATTTACCAGTTCTATCTGGGATGTAAAGCACACGTAATTACATATGTCTTCTAATTGTCTACGAGTATGCACACTAGTGAGAGGGTTTCCAAGAATCTGAGTGGTTGGATGATCTTTAACAGTCCTCAATTCAGAGTTTACTTGATTTGATGAAGTATCTGGTTTGTCAATTAAAAGAACTTCATCATTGTCTGAAGTTGGGGCAGGTGTATTCAAGTGATTGTCAATGACCACATTAATGAACTCTTGAATCACACCAGTCCTTTTGTTCAGTACGCGATAAGCACGACTGTTCGAAGAGTATCCTATAAAGATCCCTTCATCACTTTTAGTATCAAACTTGCCCAGATTTTTTCGGTCACGTAAAATATAGCACTTGCTACCAAAAACTCGAAAGTATTTGACAGTGGGCTTCTTATTAAACCATAGTTCATAAGCTATTTTATTATTAGATTTACATGTATAAACCCGGTTAATAATATAACAGGCGGTATTCACTGCTTTAGCCCAAAGATTTTTAGGGAGCTTCATACTATTCAACATTACATTTACCATTTCTTGAAGCACTCTATTTTTTCTTTCCACAATTCTATTTTGTTGTAGTGTTTTGGGCGCAGAGAATTCATGTGATATTCCTTGATCACTATAGAATTTCTCAAAACTGCTATTCTCAAACTCAGATCCATGATCACTACGGATGTTACTGACTTAAGAACCTTTTTCAATTTAAATACGTCTGATAATCCTTTTCACTTCATCAAGGGTTTCTGACTTATCCCTTAAGAAAGATACCCAAGTGAATCTAGAAAAATCATCTACGATTACTAAGATGTATTTTTTGCCACCTCGACTCTCCATACTGGTTGGTCCTACAAGATCCATATGGAGAAGTTCAAGTGGTCTTGATGTGGCTTTGGAGTTCACCTTTTTGTGAGAGCTCCTAGTTTTCTTGCCTATCTAGCATTCGCCACATATTTTATCTATCTTTTGTAATTTAGGTAGACCTCTTATTAGTTCTCTTTTGCTCAATCTGTATAAATTATAGTAGTGTACATGTCCAAGGTGTTTATGCCATAATTTTGTCTCATCGATATGGACCATGTAGCACGATTGACTAGAAGAGCTGCCATCGCTTACAATATAACAGTTTTTAGAAGTTCTGCGACCAGTTAATATTACAGAATCCTTTTTGTTTATGATTTCATAACCTTGATTGGAAATTTTCACACTATGATTGTTATCGCATATTTGAGATATGCTTAACAGGTTTGTTTTAGTCCTTCAAAATATAAAATATTGTTGAATAAGGGAAGGTTATAGAGTTGGACCGTACCTTAGCCAATAATCTTGCAATTGCTACCATCACCAAATGTGACTGACTCATCAGTCATATCTTTAAGATCGGTGAATAAAGCCTTGTCGCCTGTCATATGCCTAGAGCATCCACTATCTAGGAACCACTTTGAATGACTTGTAGCTTTGAAAGCAGTGTGGGCAACCAAGCAGGAAACTTTAGGAACCCATTTCATAACAGTTTTGGGTTTAGTAGTATAGTGGGTCTTCTTTTGATTGTAGTTAAAGTTAGAGTGACCCACTGAGTTAGATTTTAAAAGCTCCTTAAGAAGATCAACTATTTTCTCACTTAAAGGGTTTTGGTTCTGATGTTTATAATTATTTTTCAGTTTTTGAAAAGTAATTTTAGAAAAAACTTAATTTGTACTTTTTCCTTTTGAGTTTAAGGTCTCTCCTTTTACAAACTTAGGAGACGTATTCTTATGTTTAAGAGGAACATTTTTCTCGTAGCCCAAACCGGATCGATCGCCACATTTCCTTGATCCAAATAAAAGTTTTTCTAACTTTAGATCTCCTTGGGCATACTTCCATGTATCCTTCAAACTTAAAAGAGAAGAGACTTCAAGTTTAAGATTTTCATTCTCGGATTTCATATTTTCAATCTGAGAATTTTTTAAATCCAAATCACATTTGCATTTTTCAAAACAGTCTGAAATATGAGATTTTTCTAAAACACAAAATTTTCTCTGAGCTTTGAAAATCTTTCTTTTTGAAGTTTAAGTTTAACAATAATTTTACAACTTTCCTTATATTAGGCATTGTAAGCATCTTGAAGATCATCTTCATTTTCACATTCACTGTTCAGATTTTCTTCAGTTGTTAAATCATTATCTGAAAATGTGAATTTGGCTAGAGTCATAAGGGCTTTAACTTCATTACATGACTCAGATTTAGAATCTTCTGAATCAAAAGAGACTTCAGAATCAGAGGATTCATCCCAAGCAGCCAACATACTCTTCTTTTTTATTTTGTCCTTTTTAGAACATTTGTTTGCTAAATGCCCATATTCTTGACAATTGTAACATTGACTCTCTTTTACAAATTTTCAAGGCTTAGATTTAGATTTTGATCTTTTCTTATCATTAGCTTTTTGAAAATCAACCCTCTTTTTTCTTTTGAAAATTTTGTAAAACTTTTTTGCTAAAAGGGCCATATCATCTTCAGAATTTTCTAAATAAGAATTGTTTTCTTGATAAAAATCTTTAGAAGATTTAAGGGCAATAGATTTTCCTTTAGGAGCTTTAAAATTTAACTCGTAGGTTTATAAAGACCCAACTAATTCTTCTACACTCATAGTATCCGTATCACGAAGCTCCTAGATCGTGGTTACCTTAGAATTAAACCGTTCAGGAAGTGACCGTAATATTTTTACGCACACTTTACTTTCTGAGATTTTATCTCTAAGACCCCACATAGAGTTCACAATGTCATTTAATCTAGTGTGAAGTTCATAAACATTTCATTTTCCTCCATATATATTTTCTCAAATTTGGTTGTGAGGATTTGGACTTTAGATTTCTTGACAATTAATGTACCCTCGTGTGTCATTTCTAAAATATCTCAAGCTTGCTTTGCAGAATCACAGGATATAATTCTTTTGAATTCATCTGGTGATAGTGCGCAAGTGATTGTATTTAGTGCTTTAGCATTTGCACTACTCTCACTTTTCTGAAGTGTGGTCCATGAGAAATAAGGTGTTATTCTCATTGATTTTGAACCAATGATCCCAGTTACTTTAGTGGTAGTAGGGGTCCATTCATTCACTGTGGCTAGCCACACACTTGCATCCATGGATTTAAGGAAGATCCTCATCCTGTCTTTCCAATAGGCATAACTGGTGCCATCGAAAGGTGGAGCCAAGTGACTGAAAGGCTATCAAAATTTGACATCTTAAATATAGCTTAGATCGATTAGCTCAGGAAATAAATTCAAATAAAAAGAATTAAAATGAGCTATTAGGCTTTAATACCACTTGAAATGGCCAAGCTATAAGTCATAGGGGGGGAGGGTGAATAGGACTATGCCAAATTAAAAAAATAATAGCGAAATTAAAGAAAGAGAGATAGTCAAATAAAGAAATCAATTCACAAAGATAAATTAAAAATGCAACCTCAAAATTCAAGTCTTGAGAGGTTGATATAAATGTTGTTCTAAGGAAAACCTTACACCAAAAATCAGAGTTTATGGTAGGACAATCTTATTTCTAGAAAGGTCTTTGTATCAAAAACTCAAACTGAAAAATAAATAGCAAGGAACTGAAATAAATTGCAGGAATTAAAATCGAAATTATTATAACATTCCCCACTGAGCTTTAAATGTAAATATTACAACATTCATATCTACATATACATTCCGCAATTCTGAATAATAAAAGATAGGAAATATAAATCACACAACCACAAAACACAAAGAATTATTGTGGTTCGCTTGTGTGTGCACAACTGTTATAAAACAGCCACACAGATTGCTACTCCACTCCTAATATCCTCACACAGGGAATATTAGCGTTCACTATCAAAATAGGTTTTCACAGGTTCACCCAAAACCTTCACAATTGTGTCTTTTTCAAAGGGCTTATGCAATCTAAAAACCCTCACTTCTGAGTTTTCTGGCTCTCCTCAGATAACCAAAAAATTGAGATTTTTCTGGCTTAACCTCAGATAAAACCAAAATAAAAGGAATTTACAATAATTGTAAAATACCTGGATTTTTCCTTTTGTAGCAGCCCAGAAGAACCAATCAAAGTAGATGATTGAATGTAGAAGTTCAAGGTCCAATACTCACTTTAAAATGGTACTAGGTTCTAATTGATTTTAAATTAAACTAGTTGGGCTTAACTCTATTCGATTTTGATTCCAAGAATAAGGAATATCACAATTTCTCTTTTCAATTAAGATTGAAATGTAAAAACAAAATCAATTTAATAAAACTAACAAAAGAGAATATTAAATGAGTACAATGTAGCTTAAAATGAACACATACCTATCTCAGAGTGATCCCTTGATTTTACTTGAATTTCTGTTATATCAAACTATGAAATTCGTCATCTATTTATAGTTGCAGAAACTTAGTTACGACTAGTCATAGGAGAAACAGATTTTTAAATTTTTGAGTGCAATCAGATAAAACCATTTCACTACTGGTCATTGGACCCAGAGTTTGATTGCTGAACTTTGAATCGTAGAACTAGGACTGGTCATTGGACGAGTCAACACTATTCACACGACCGGTTGAACAGAGTCTAGGACTGGTAGTGGACGAACAAAATTTTTTGAAAAATTGTAACATACTTAGGATTGGTCTTGGAATCTCTTGGACTAGTCGTGGACGTGCTAGGACTAGTCGAACATGGTTCAGGACTAGTCTTAAAAAAGTCCAATTTCATATAAAATGATTCAATTGAATTATATATTCAAAATGACCTATCCTAAGGAAAATCTAAGGTTAATCTTACCTTGCAAGTGAGATATAAACTTCAAAACTTCTTATCTTCAGATGATAGATGACCTTTGCGAATGAAGCTTGAGATCTTTGAACATAGTGTAGCACTTGAAACAAAATATCTTCTAAAGCTTGAATAACTATTCATCTTTGTGTTGTATGCTGGCTTGAGTCTTGAACAAGATCACTTCTATTTTTGTAGCTAGTACTTGCATTTTCAAAGCAGTTTGTACTCACATTCTTCTATAGTAGCTGAAGTAGTTTGTCGTTCTTGACTTCAAGCAAAGTGCTTAGAGCGATGAAGCAATATCTTGAACATATATAACAATGAGCCACAGAAGACATAGATTGAGGTTTTGGCACCACAAAATTTGATAACTAAAGGAGCATAAAATCATGGCACTTACAGAAATCAACACATTTAAGACAATACGGTAGCAATCAAGACAGACATAAATTATAAACTATCATGAAAGCATTGATACATCACAACCTAAGTGTTTATAGTCCGCACCTTTTGTTAGTATGCTCGACTCAGACTCAGTCCAAATTATACGTGTCCAAAAGTGAAACGTCGGGTACCTAAATGATGAAACTGGTTAGCTAGGTTAATGAAAGCTATTCGGGAGTTCTACATTGATATTAGGGTTGGTATTTCTTACCCAAAATCATAACCAAAAGATATTTGGTAGTGTAACGGGGTGGTGATTTGGCGTGTGGATTCGTGGAAGAAGGTTTCTATAGCAATCTCCCAACATTTCTCTTCTCTCTTTCCTCTTTTCTCCTCTCTCTCCCTCTAGGGTTTGTGAAATTCGGATATGGGAGAGAGGGGGTGAAATGAAGGCTATTTATAGCCTCAGATGTGATCCAACCCTAAGGCCACTTTATACATGGTTGATATCCCGTGGGTGGCTGTTTCTGATGAACAAGGCACATAGGGAGGCCTACGACCCATCAACGTCACAGGGTATGCTCCCTGACAATGGATCCATGCTAGGACATGATTTCGGTGCGACCAGATGATCCGATCAACCGTTGAGGGCCTGTGTCAGATCAACGGTTGTACGTGTTTAATCGAGGCCACGGTTATACAGATATATGTAGGGAAATTTCCTTTCCCCATGGATGAAGTTTGGTCACAAACTAATAGTCTGAATTCTTCAACTTTGTGTGAGAGTGAATGGCCCAATTCACTTAAGTTTCAGTTCATTTTCTAAAGATATTCGCATTTCTCACGCACTTAACTCACGACTCGAGTTGGGCATTTCTAGAGACTATCTGACCTTGATTCTCGCGATGGTTGTCAAGCCCAGTTGGATGGACATCGTCCTATCATTTCACGGTCATTAGACTCTCGACATGCGGTCTAGGTCCATTACCAAGTTTCAATGTACTCCTGAGAGTGACAGGCCCTTGGGATTTTTCCTGGGTCTTAAGATGATATTGAGTCAGTGGTACTCATGGTTTTAGGCCTTCCTATTTGTGAAAATGGTGGCCCAAGCTTAATCCACTGATTATTTAGTACTTAACTAAATCCCGTTACAATTATACGATAGGATATGGTCCTTCGGTTGTTCTGCCTGAGGTTATACTCGAGTCTTTGTATAGATTTTTTTTGGATGTTATAACAACACTCTAGTTAGCATAAATTTTTCAGATTTAGACGGTCTCACAACTAATGTAGAGATAGGTATTCCTTCATCATTTATAGGAATATCCATCAAATTAGAGTTCAAGTGATGGTCTACTTGAACTAGACATTCTCTAGTTGTCATAATAAAGGTTAAGTTTTCAACAGAGAAGTCACTGATGCAAGCATGCATAGCCTGTGCAATGGATCAGTATGCAGGACCGCCCCAATTCAATATGTTAGCCTATCCTACAGCTTCAAGGAGGGGAACAATATTGAAAGGAATCAAATGATTGGAGTTAATAGTCTGCTCAACAATAACATTGTGGAGACGAATATCCCGCACATATTCGGGGTCCTCTTCGGGTGGTCGAATAGTACACAGTGTAATCGGTGTGGAACGGGAAGAAGAGGGACCACGGGATGATCTCTTCTTGTATCTACTCTCCATTACACAATGCCAAAAAGGAATACAAGAAAGGAATGGAGGGTTTCTCCTAAATCAGATTTTATGCTAGAAAACCAAAGGAACCATAAGAAAACTTGAAATAGAAGTGCAAAGATCCTAAATCCAAAAGGAAAATGGAAATATGCACTAACCAAGTAACAATCGAAGGTGGGTTCGACCGGTCGTGGAAGGGCTTGTTGGAGAAGATGAGAGAAATGAAGAAAAAGTGCTTTTTGCACATTTAAAACCCCCAAACCCGAGCTACTCGAATGGTCGAGTACATACTCGACCGGTCGCGACTGGTCGAGTGTGTACTCGACTGGTCGTGTAACTCCAATAATTTCTATTTTTTCAATAATTTTTAATTTAAAATAAAAATAAAAATATGCAATATAGTACAAGCAAACACAATTAACTCATATCACATTACACATACTAATATCTAATTTTAATTTAGCAAACATGTTTCTGTCAAGTGGTTTTATGAAAATGTCTGCAAGTTGATTTTCAGTTTGAATATAATCTAATGAAATAATCTTAGCTTCCACTAATTCACAAATATAATGATAACTAATGTTAATATGCTTAATTCGTGAACGTTGGATTGGATTTTTAGAAATGTTAATTGTGGTAGAATTATCATAATATAGAACTATAGAATCTTACATAAATTCATAATCATTTAACATCCTCTTCATCCACACAAGCTGAGTGCATGCATTACCGGCTGCAATATACTCAGCCTCAACTGTGAAAAGTGATATGGAACTCTGTTTCTTATTATGCCACGAAAAAAAATACACCGTTGGTAGACTTGTGGTCATCAATATTACCATCCCAATCAACATCCGTATAACCGACTAATTGAACATTAGTATCATGTGGATACCAAAGACCAAGATTGGCTAAACTTGCGACATATCTCAAAATACGCTTAACAACAATCAGGTGGGATTCTTTAGGGTCAGATTAATACCTAGCATAGATATATACGTTGACTGCAATATCATGTCATCTCTCAATTAAATATAATAAACTACCTATCATACTGTGATACAACTTAGAATCTAAAATTTTACCTGTTTAATCCTTAGAGAGCTTAAGTGTCATACTCATAGGAGTATCAAAATTTTTACTACTCTCGAATCCAAACTTTTTCATTAAGTTTAGAGCATACATGGCTTGAGAAATAAAGATCTCATCTTCAAGTTGTTTCACTTGCAGACCTAAAAAATAATTCAGTTCTCCAACCATGCTCATTTCAAACTTAGACATAATCAAATCTGTAAACTCAACAGACATACTAGAACAAGTAGATCCATAGATAATGTCACCAACATATATCTATACTATTAGTATGTGATCATTGTGTTTCTTTACAAATAATGTCTTATCAACACTTCCCATTATAAAGTTATGACTCAATAGAAACTTTGTTAATTTCTCATACCATGCCCTGGGAGCTTGTTTTAATCCATAGAGTGACTTTTTTAGGCGATAAACATGATTAGTATGTTTAGGGTCTTCAAAACCAGTAGGTTATTCTACATATACTTCCTCATGCAGATCATCGTTCAAGAAAGCACTCTTGACATCCATTTGATAGATTTTAAAATTTTTGTGACAAGCAATGGATATAAGCTATCTAATAGATTCAAGGCGAGCTACTGGGACAAATGTTTCATTATAATCGATGCCTTCTATCTAAGTATACCCTTGTACAACTAGTCTAGCCTTATTTCTTATAATATTACCTAATTCATCAGACTTATTTTTAAAAATTCATTTAGTTCAAATAATATTTTTATCATTAGGTTTAGAAACTAAGTACCATACATCATTTCTTACGAATTGATTAAGTTTATCTTACATATCCACTATCTAATTTTCATCAACAAGCGTTTCTTTTACATTGGACGGTTCAATCTGAGATGTGAACTACACATAATTACAAATATTTTCTAATTGTCTACGAGTGCATACACCAATGAGAGGGTTCCTAGTAATTTAACTAGTTGGAGGGTCTTTAACTAACCGTAGTTCAATGTCATTTTGACTGGATGAAGAGTATGGTTTATCAAGCAAAGAGACTTCATCATCATCTGAACTTGAGATAAGTGTAATCAGGTGATCATCTATAACCACATTAATGGGTTCCTGAATTACACTAGTCCTCTTATTGAGAACACAATATGCTCGACTATTTAACGCATATCCTAGGAAGATACCCTCGTCACTTTTAGTGTCGAATTTTCACAGATTTTTCTGATCATGTAAAATATAACATTTGCTGCTAAAAACTCAAAAGTATTTGACTGTGGGCTTCTTATTAAACCATAGTTCATATGCAGTCTTATTATTTGACTTTCTAGTATAAACATGGTTAATAATATAACAAGCCATGTTCACTACTTCAGCCCAAAGACTTTTAGGAAGTTTCATGTTATTTAACATCACATTAGCCATTTCTTGAAGCACACGATTTTTTATTTCAACAACCCCATTCTATTGAGGTGTCTTAGGAGCAGAAAATGCATGCGATGTACCATAATTGCTACAGAACTTCTCAAAACTGCCATTGTCAAATTCAGAACTATGATCACTATGGATTTTAGAGACATGTGATTCCTTCTCAGTTTGGATACATTTGAGTACCATTTTCACTTCATCGAGAGTTTCAGATTTCTCTCTCATGAAAACTACCCATGTATACCTAGTAAAATCATTTACTATTACCAGAATATATTTCTTACCACCTCGACTCTCCGTTCGAGTAGGTCCAACAAGATCCATGTGAGGAGTTCAAGGGGTTTGGATGTGGCACTGGAGTTCACTTTCTTATGAGCACTCCTAATTTGTTTTCTAATCTGACACTTGCCATAAATTTTATCTATTTTCCTTAACTTGGGTAGACCTCTTATTATTTCACTTTTGCTCAGTCTATAAAGATTACGGTGGTGTACATGTCCTAGGCGTTTGTGTCATAAATCAGTCTCATTGGTCTAGACCATGTAACACGATAACTTAGACAAGCTTGAATCATTGACTATATAGCAATTCTCATATGTTCTGCAACCAGTTAATATCACAGAACCATTCTCATTAGAAATCTCACACCCTTGGTTGGTAAATTTGACGCTATGTTTATTATCAAAAATTTGAGAAATGCTTAAGAGATTATGCTTAAGGCCTTTTATAAACAAAATATTCTCAAATGGTGAACAAATTAAGGAAGATTAAAGAGTTGAACCGTACCATGGCCAATAATCCTACAATTGCTACTCTCACCGAATGTGATTGACCCATAGTCATATCTTTAAGATTGGTGAATAAATCTTTGTCACCTGTCATGTGTCTAGAACAACTACTGTCTAGGTACCAGTTTGATTAACTCAAAGCCTTGATAGCAGTGTGGGAAACCAGACAAGCAACCTTAGGTACCCATTTCATTACCGTTTTGAATTTTAGAGCATAGTTGATTTTTCTATGCTTATAATTGTTATACAATCTACCATTTAAGTTAGATTTTAGAAGCTCCTTAAGTAAACCAACAATTTTCTCAACTAAGGGGTTATGATTCTTATTTTTATAATTGATATGGTTGCTTTTAGGTTTCATAGCCTGAAAGGTTTTAGGATTTTTGAAACATTTTTTATTCAGACTTTTCCCTTTTGAGTTAGAGGACTCCCCTTTAACAAACTTAGGTGGATTGGACTTACTTTTAGGAGGTGTATTCATATCATAGCCCAGACCAGATATATCGCCACATTTCCTTGATCCAATCAGCAATCTTTCTAGTTTAGGATCACCCTGAGCATATCTCCAAGTATCCTTCAAACTAGAGACTTCTTGTTTTAGTGTTTCATTTTCTGATTTAAGGTTTTCAACTTGGGATGTTTTGAAATCTAAATCACACTTAGTTTTTTCAAAATAACTAGAAAAATACAATTTTTCCAAAACTAAGTTATCAAAATCTTCTTTTAACTTTAAAAGCTTTTCTTTTTGAAGTTTTAGTTTTACAGCTATCTTACAACTTTCCCTGTATAAAGTATTATAGGCATCTTATAAATCATCATCATTTTCAGGGTTGCTTCTCAGATTTTCATCATAAGTTGAATTACAACTATCTAAGGAAGTGACTCTGGCTAGAGTCATTAAGGCCTTGACCTCATTAGTAGACTCGGGTTCAGAATCATCTAACTCAGAAGAAGCTTCAGAGGAAGATGACTCATCTCATGTGGCTAACATACCTTTCTTCTTAGATTTGTCCCTCTTTGAACATTTGTTTGTCAGATGCCTGTATTCATAGCAGTTGAAGCATTGGCTGTCTTTAATAGATTTCTAATTTTTAGAACTAGTCTTTTTCTTTTTAGAAGGTTTTTGAAAATCAACCCTCTTTTTACTTTTGAAAATTTTATAAAACTTCTTAGCTAATAATGTCATATAATCTTTAGAATTTTCATAATCAGAATTACTAGTATTATTTTGAGAAATAGTTTTAGAAGACTTAAGGACTATGGACTTACCTTTAGGAGCCTTAAAATTTAACTCGAAGGTTTGTAAAAAAACCAACAAGCTCTTCAACCCTTATATTATCTATATCACAAAGTTCCTGAATGGCAGTGACTTTAGAATTAAACCTATCAGGAAATGAGCGCAATATCTTTACATAGACTTTACTTTCTAGGATACGATCACCAAGACCCCACATAGAGTTGACTATGTCATTTAACTTAGCATAGAAGTTCATAAAAGTTTCACTTTCTTCTATACGTATTTCCTCAAACCGAGTGGTGAGGATTTGAAATTTAGATTTCTTGACTATATTCGTATCCTCATGTCATTTTTAGAATGTCCTAGGCTTGCTTTGTAGTATCACGAGATATAATTCTTTTGAATTCATCCGGTGATAGTGCACAAATGATTGCACTTAAAGCCTTCGCATTGGCGCTACTCTCATTTTTCTGAAGTGTGGTTCATGAAAAATAAGGTGTAACTTTAACAGATTTAGTTCGATCAGTGCCTAGAACTTCAGTTGTGGGTGAGTTCCATCTAGTCATTGTGGCTTGCCACACACTCTCATCTTTGGACCTTAAAAAGATCCTCATTCTGGCTTTCCAATACGCATAATTGGAGTCATTAAAAGGTGGAGGCCTAGTTATCGAGAGGCTATCAAAATTTGACATCTTATAAGCTTAGATCGGTTAGCTCAAGAAATGAATCCAAATAATAAAAATGAGCTATTAGGTTCTGATACCACTTGAAAAGGTCGAGCTTAAAGTCCTAGAGGGGAGGGGGGGTAAATAGGACTATGCCAAATAAAAATTAAATATGAAATATAAAGATAGATAGCACAATCAAATAATAAAATAGCACAAGTAAATAGCAACCTCAAATGTACTAGTCTTGAGAGGTTGATATAAACTGAGTTATAAGGATAGCCTAACACCAAAAACTAAAGGCTTAAGGCAGGACAACCTTACTAGAACGTATGTAAATATTGAAAACTCAAACCAATAAAAAGGTAAAGGAAAATAAACTAAGTTATTACAACATTCACCACAAGTACATAAAGTAAATTACACCATTCACCACAAATACATAAAATAAATTACAACATTCACACACATAAACAAATCCAATCATTCACCACAACTACAGGAATTATAGTGGTTCGTTTGTGTGTACACCAATTGTTTGAGAAACAACCACACAACTACTCCAGTCCTAATATCCACTCTCTCAGGATATTAGCTTTCACTATGAAAAAGGTTTTCTAAGGTTCACCTTAAAACCTTCACAATTGTATCTTTAGATGGGCTTACACAATTACAAAAACCCCACTCTCTGAGATTTTCTGGATTACCTCTTACAAAACTAAAAATGAAATTTTCCTGGCACAACCTCACAAACCACAAAAGATACACAGATTAAATGGTACTTATATGAAAATTCTCCTTCTAATGAAGCCTGGTAGAATCAATCCGAAGTAGATGATGTTCAATATCCAGTCTCACAAATGAAAGGTTCTAGTTCTAAATGATTTTATATTAATTCAGCCTAGGCTAGCTTGATTTGATTTTGATTTCAAAAAAGGGTAAAATCACAATTCCCTTCTTTAATGAAATAGAGTTGAATGAAGATCACAAAATTAAATACAAAAAGCTATTTAAGAGAATTTAAAATGAAAATAATATACCTTAAGAAATGCTGGAACTTATCTCTCAGAGTGATGGTTTGATATAGATTGGAATGAATGAAAACTCTAAGATTCGTCCTCTATTTATAGGTGAAAATATTCTTCTCTCGACTGGTCTAAGGGTCAGTTCAACTGGTCGAAGGACCAACTAAATTTCAAAATTTCTGATGCGATAAGGTCATTACATGACTGGTCGAGTGGCCTGCTCGACTGGTTGAACAATGCACTCGATTGGTCGAGTTAGACCAAAAAATCTTACTGGACTTTGAATCAATCCTACACAACTGGTCGAGCACTATTCACTTAACTGATCGAGTAGTCTCCATGACTGGTCGATGATCCAATAGAAAATTCTGAAAATTAACAATATACCTTGTACTGGTCGAAAAACTCTTAGTGTCACGCCCCAAACTTGGAAACTGGGCTCTAAAAATTTTTGATCACCGAATTCGGTGCTGACAGCCTTTGTAGTACCACATTCTCGGCTCCCAGCACCTATATGCCAGATTCCGATCCTGGGATCCTATAAGGAGGATTTTTCAACGCACATTTATCTTGTAATAAGCATAACCACAAGTTTACCCAAATCATAAAGGCAACATCATCATCACATATCCACTAATATAAACAGTTGAATACAATGCTGAAAGGGAAATACATATATTGAAAATCAAAGTACCAAAAGATAGTTGCATGCTCGAAGCTCAATGTTGTTGCGACCTAACTCCACTTGCACGCACTTATTGTACATAAGCTTATAGAAAGATTAGAGGGTGGTGTAAGTGTGTGCGATGCATGTGCCAAGCATATAAATATCAGAGTAAGTGAAAATACTGGCAATCCATAAATCGATAATATCAGAGTAATGCGTATTTCCACTTACTCTGATATTTATATGCTTGGCACCTGCATCACACACACTTACACCACCCTCTAAGCTTTCTATAAGCTTATGCACGATAGATGCGTGCAAGTGGCGTTAAGTCGCAGCAGCATTGAGCTTAGAGCATATAGCTGTCTTCTGGTGCTTTGATTTTCAATATATGTATTTCCCTTTAAGCATTGTATTCAACTGTTTATATTAGTGGATATGTGATAATGATGTTGCCTTTGTGATTTGGGTAAACTTGTGGTTATGCTTATTATGAGATAAATGTAGGTTGAAAAATCCTCCTTGTAGGATCCTAGGATTAAAATCTGGTGTATAGGCATTGGGAGCCAAGAATGGGGTACTACAGAGGCTGTCGGCACCTGATTCGGTGATCGAGAATTTGGTAAGCAAGTTTTCAAGTTTAGGGTGTAATAGAAGATGGTATTAGAGCATAACTTAGGAATACCTAAGGATAACATCACATATCTACTAATAGATACCCTACACTCGATGATTGTTGAGAACTTAGAATGGTTAAATCCCCAAGAATGAGGTTCCACGGAGGCTGTCGGCACCAAATTTGGTGATAGAGAATTTTGTGAGTCTGGTTTCCGAGTTTGGGGATGACACTTGGACTGGTTTAGCCAAATCTTGGACTAGTCCGAACAAAGACTAGGACTAGTTGAAGAAATGACCTATAAACTTATGAAATGACTCACATAGCATATGTAATGAATATGACCTAACATAAGGTCATTTTAGGGTCATCCATACCTAGTTTGTGAGTTTGAACAATTGAAACATCATTCGCTCTGCAAACTCATTCACTTGAAATACTTGAAGCTATCTTCAAATCTTGAACTTGAGCTTGAGTAAAGACTTGAGTTCTTGAGATTGTTTGATGTACTGATCTTGAAGATTATACTTGAACTTGAGCCTTGAACTTGTACTTATACTTGAGCTTGAAATCTTGAACTTCAACAATGCTTCTTCAACTTGAATACATAAAGAAGTTCGACGAAGGCTTGGACAACTTTAAAGTGCATAAAGTCGATCAATTCATCTCATCAAAACATGATACAGATTCTAAATGATTTGGCACAACAAAATTTGACAACTCTGGGTGTTAGATTTACAATATAGCATTTACACCCTATGATTGTTGATATATGATATGGAGTATTCTTAACCATTTAACCCTCGCAGTTAACTTCAAAACCCACGGAGTCCTTATCCATAGATTATGTACAATGTGATAGAAAGGATTGAACCAAATTTTCATTTACTAGGCCCCTAAATGATAGAACGGGTAGCCATCCTCGGCGATAGAGAATGTCCTAGACATTAAACCTTCCAAGAATACCCAAATCCACACTCCTTTCACAAAAAATCTTCCTTTTCAAGAAACTGGTTGCAATGGGTCTTAGTGGTATTGGCCTGGACAAACTAGGGTTTGAGGAGGTCATAGGTCTAGCGGTTTGACGTGTGCTTCGCCCTCGTTTCAGAGCACAGAGTTTCTGTCTATATGTAACACCCTTGATTTTTTTGGGTCAAGAAATACTCGACTCCCAAGTTCCTGAGTGTCACTTATATCTTAAGAGTTAGTAATTTCAGGTATAAATCAAATAAAATGAGTAATAGAGGGATCAAATAGATCATGAACCACAAACTATAGCTAAGCTACTAAAATAAAACACGGCTAAGTAAGTGCAGTCCCGATCAAGAAAATATCACACGGGACATACGAGGCGATGCCCGACAAGATATACAAAATGTAAAGTCCAAAAATGGTATGCAACTATTCCCTCGCCCTATTACACCCCAAACCTGAAAAGTGGATTCACAGGAATCCCGATCATTGAACCCTGTGCCAACAGCCTCCATAGTACCCCATTCTTGGCCCCCAGCATACATATGTCAGGTTTCGATCCTGGGATCTTATAAGGAGGATTTTTCAACATACATTCATCTCATAAGAAGCATAACCACAAGTATACCCAAATCATAAAGGCAACATCATCATCACATATCTACTAATATAATCATTTGAATACAATGCTGAAAGGGAAATACATATATCGAAATCAAAGCTCTAGAGAACAGCTGCAGGATCCAAGCTCAACACTGCTGTAACCTAACGCCACCTACACGCATCTATTGTGCATAAGCTTCTAAAAGCTTAGAGGGTGGTGAAAGTGTGTGCACAAGATGAGTGCCAAGTATACCATAAAGCTCATGAATCATCATCAGAATAAGCAGAAATACTGACAAATCACGAATCATATGATATCAGAGTAAGAGGAAATATACTGGTAAGTCCATGAGTGTTATCAGTCGTACCAAGGCTATGCGATGCAAAACATAATAAGATAATAACAAATGCTGAGGATGCAATTTAATATGCATATACGAATGAAATGACCATGCAAGAATATGAAGTCGGGATGATAGTACATAGTATCGCAGGCTATGGGGTCCACTACAAGGGACTTCTATCCAAACCAATCTCATACCTAAATTTGGATAGTCTGACTCAATGTGGTAATGTAATGCCCTGAAATTTGGGGGTCGAGCATAACTCAACTCCCGAGTTTCAAAACATCACTTATGCAACATTTTTGATGATATGGATGAATGTTGTCTGTATTAGTATATTAAACATGAAATAGATTAAGCCAAATCAGCAAACATAATTCAGAGACAGATAGAATATACAAGTGGAAGTCTGAAATAAATATATAAACCAATACAGTCCCTAAAATATGAGTGCTCTGCCTGGTCAATAAGTACAAGTCGTGTCTCAAAATACATATATCAAAATGTGATAAACCACTACAAATATAACCCTGAATCCCCATCAATCAGGACATGCGTCACATTAACCCGCCTGAGAACTGCATGAACGAGAATACCTCCTCGTTCTCATCAAACTCCAGCTCCGCCTCACAAGCATCACCATCACCTGCAGCAAATTCAGAGTCCGGTTGGTGTTTAAGCACCATCCTAGAACGTGGGAGTGAGTAATTAACTCAGTGAAACTATACAGCAAAGGTTAACATGTTATCAATTCAATTAAGCAATAATGATAAAGCAGTACAATCATACATGTCCTAGATACTCTTGTTAATGCAAGAATGATATGAGGAAATGATGCATACCCTCACCCAAAATCTCTCTTGCGATAACATCTAATAATTGTGGCATGAATCACTACCACTGTGCTCTACACTAACGCCAACGACAGATGCAGTGTGATATTATGAGCATGATTACCAAGTTCTTATTAGTCCTTTTCATACAACAGGATTAGGAAGCTAAGGTACCACCCTTTATATCATTTGCCCAACGTTGATCCATCTAGGATCGTCAATCCTAATTAATCACATACGATAGGCAAGTTCAAGTCATTACCACCAATGCCCTACCAACTGGCAGTCTATTTTCGAAGGCTCGTCACTAACCTGACTGGGGACCACAGCCAGGCTACGCCGAGGTAGGCCTATTCATACTCGAGGTCACTCCACTAACGCCCTACCAACTGACAGTCTATTTTCGAAGGCTCATCACTAATCCGACTGAGAACCACAGCTAGGCTATGCCAGTGTATGTCGACAACTCGAATATAGTGTCTCATACCACCATATTCAGCTCACGAGTCTGGGTTGCTCACTGGTTACTACAGGGAGGCTCGTCACCCCAGCGTAGGCCGACAGCTCGACCACGGTGTCCCATACCACCATGCCTAGCTCATAAATCTTAGTGGATCATGGTACCAAGGTTAAACGAGCATTTCACTGGTAAGTTTGGTATCTTAGGTTCAAGCAGTAGCGTCCATACATGGTGAACATACATTGGGTCAATCGGGTTACTTGACGAGCTCGACTGGTACGAGCACACATCGAGATGATCGACATAAAGTGCGTAAGCACTCCATATGGTCTAACCACTGCTAACATCCCAAGTACGTCTTGGATTCATCGAACACATCCTGCGTGGTGAAAAACAATCTCAGCCACCAGAACAAGGCCTGTTACGGATTGTCTGGACTATGTCATAGTTCCAACCACATTCAATTACAACAAATAAGCATATGAGATAAAGCAGTAACAAATACTTAATTCAAATCCTACAATCATTTGAGCATGCTTTGGAATATAACTTAAACATGAATATACAGTACATAGAGGAATGTTACACACAATCAAACATGAATAAACAAGCTATACATTACATGGAGGAAATCATACACCCAGCTAAGGTAGTTAGGATTCATATCTCAACTCCTTATAAATCACAATTTACTAACTATTAACTCATTTAGACATTTTTACAAACACCTAGTCTTCACAATATAACATACACAACGTATGTTGGCCTAACATGTATTAGGGCGAATCCTTTCACCAAGAAATTATTACACATACAACTAGCATATATACACGACAATTAATCATGGAAAATGCAATTCCAAATTTCATACGTATACGATCTTTTCTACAAATATATAGAATACACTGAACGCAACATAGTTCATATATAACTGAAATGCAAAACAAACATCGCATTTGGCATGTGAAATAGCACCCACGTCAGTAATAAATCATTAATCGACATTGAAAGCCTTGAAAACCATAACCTATACGCATATAGTCCACACCTTAGACCGGTAAACGCGCATCGAACTCAGTTTGTATGTCAAGTCACTGCCTACGACGCGAGGGCCACCTATAACACGCAATAGGTTAGCTATTTCAGCACTTAGACTATTTAAAATCCTAAAACGGATTAGGGTTAGGTTTACTTACCCAAGTACGGCGTTAGAGCTACCAGAAGAACTATACGGGATTGACGTTTCAGCAGGTGGATTTACAGGGAAGAATCCTAGGAATCCACACCAACTTCTCTCTCACTATCTCTCTCTTTACTCTCTTCTCTCTCCTAGTGTTTTTCCCAAATTCGTATGGAATATGTGAGAGGGGTTTTAAAGCCCTTATATAGGCTCAAAACTGATGGAAATGGCCCCAGGGCCAAGATATACTTAGGTTATGTACAATAGGGTCTGTTTCGATCCAACAGAGCATTTCTAAAGGTCCCTTTACTGAATACGGTTGGACTTAAGCTCCCTAATATTGGATCTTGGTCAAGCTAAGTTTTCAGTCCGATCGGGTTTCCAGATCGACCGTGGCAGACCAGTTTCAATTCAGCGGTCACCAAAACTCGATCAGGGCCACAAGTATATTGATATGTGTGGGCCATCTTCCCTGATCCAAGGGTGAATTTGGGTCAGAATCTAATGGTCAGAATACTTATAATTGGTGCGCAAGTGACACAACTCAGATTACTTAAATTTATATTTAATTTCTAAATAGATTCACTTTTCTCACACACTTCACTCCGGACTCAAGAAAATAGTCACAGGACATCATCTGGACTTGATTTTTGAGGTGATTGTCAAGTCCAACTTGGCAGTCATAATTGTCTAAGTTCATCACTATCGGACTTTTGGTGTGCAGTCTAAGTCCGATATGGTGTTTCTGAATGCTCCCAAGAGCAACTAGGTTTAGAGTTTGATGATAGATTTTAGGGTAATGTAGCATTAACGTTTCTACAAGTTTTCGGTCTTACAGATCGTATTTAAAGTGGTTGGTGCTAAATTCATAGGTAATCTAGTTTAGCGCTAGTTAATTCTCGTTAAATTTCTAAAGGATTGGATTCTAAAGGATTTCTGCTAGAGGTGGTATTCGGGTCTTTGTACAGATTTTTTCGGGACGTTACAGGTAAACTGCTGATCTTAGGTTAGTTGCGCGCCCAATGAAATCCTGGCTATGCGAAGGTACAAATAATAAATAGTTACGCACCACCAGCCTGAGTGGATAATGAATGAATAAATGAATGGATATACAATTCCTACTCAATAAGTCCACATATCAAAACTGTTGCTTTCTGAGGAAATCATTGGGGTTTATTATACTCGACACCAACTGCCTCCTCCTTAGCTACACAGCCCTGCAAGTGGAAGAGACCTCACTATCCGCCTAGCCAGCAGTCTGTTAATACCTACTCGGTTCGTCGATAGCGGACCCATTTACGAGCCGATCATACTCAGCCTAGCTTATAGCCCCCTCACTCAGGCGGATAAGGCCACACCCCCTTCCAACCGACCATGACACAATGAGAGATGTGGCCTACTGGTATTCAGCACTCGAGCGCTCATGTTCCACTTGGTTTAGACGTTGGGGCACCTCTTAGCCTCAGAGATTCTGAGATTTTCACCCAAGGACATCCTAAGTGTCCACAGTGCTAGAACCAAGTATTTTCGGTGTCCCATTTAGCCATCCACGATGTGCCTGTGAACGTCATGACCCTGATGTCATTAGGGCATACAATGATCAGGTCACATACATACGAGATGTATAAGTCACACTATCCAATCATGCAACAATCCTGCACGTACAGCGCGATAATGTGGACACTCCGTCTCATAAGGAGTCCTATAAATAGTTTGCCCAATGGCGTATGCTATGATCAAACATTCCTCATATCAGACATACATATGATGCGTATGGGCATGAATCTTGGAGTTATACTAAGAATTTTTTATAGTGATAAACTATCCTCACAACGAAGATGGGCCTTGATGGCCTACACACAACAAGTATGGGCCTATCAATGGGCCCTACGGAGAGTTATAATGTAGATATTTAACCAACATTATTCTTATAATGTGAACATCAAACCAACATTGCTCCCAAGGCATGGCCTGCCATAAATGTCATTACATAACGCATGGTGGAATCACACAATTCAATAGATGTTGTATGCATCTCATTGGGCCTCGACCCATGAGCTTCAAATACATCAAATGGGCCTCATCATATGGTCCTCATATATGTCAAGGTGGGCCTCAACGATGAGCCTCATCACATCAAGGCGGGCCTCAATAACGGGCCTTGAATACATCACAATGGGCCACAACCCATGGGCCCCAAATACATCACAATGGGCCCTAACCCATGGGCTCCAATTGCATCACAATGGACTTTGCCAAATGGGTTGAAAATACATTACAATGGGCCTCAATCCATGGGCCCTAATACATCACAATGGGCCTCAACCCATGGGCCCTAATACATCAAAATGGGCTTTAACCCATGGGCCCCAAATATATAACAAGTGAGCCTTACATATGGGCCTAATACACATAACAAGTGGGCTTGCACCTAGGCCTATGCCTTCCAAATGGGTCCACTAAATGAACGACATGGATGATCAACACATAACTCATGGTTTGGCCCACCGTCTAGATCATGGTGGACCACATTAAATGGATGGACGGAGTAGATACAACACATACATCACGTGGGGTCCACGTCCTAACCAGGGATGGATGGCAAGGATATAAATTACATACATCACAGTATGCACCACCGTCCAACCATCTGGACGGTGGATGCAAAACAGATGGATGACATTGATAAACACGTGCATTATATGGAGTCCACACGTGCGTGGGTCCCACAACTACTATGCAGCATGAATAAAACACATACACATCTGCCCACCGTCCATGCCTCTGGACGGTGGGGTATAACACATACATCACTGTGGAGTCCACACTGGTGGATGGGGTGGAGTATAACACACGGATCAATAGGTCCCACGTGGCGCCCACCATAATGTTTATCTGTCATCCAACCTGTTGATACAGTCACACAGACCTGGATAAATAGAAAAAAAAAATTTCATATTAATCTAAAACTCACTTGACACCCCAAAAGTGGTTTCAATGGCAAACGTCCAATCCCACTGGTTCCTGTGATGTGGGCCACATGAGTCCCATATGCGGATGATTTTTGGAATGGGCCCACTTCAGGAAGGGGCTTACAAAATGCACGACGTAGATGCTCTACACCCATCATGATAGGGCTCATGGCTGGGACCATGGGTCCCTATTGTCCATCCGCTAAAACGCAACAACACGCAGCAGCAGGCGCTGCCTGTATATATTTTTAATTATTTTTTTGAAATCATGTTTTTTCATGATTTTTCACACATGGGGCACGCATCAAAAGAATCCACCCTGCCCACTGGTTTCTACAGTCCATAACAAATTCATCAAGCCCAATATTGGGCATGTTTCGGTGTGTAAAAAAATTTAAGTGAATTTGAACAGTGAAAATCATTGTTTGCTAAGGTATGGCCCACCAATTAGTCAGATTAGCTTCCTTTTTTGGCTCAACGCCTAAAATGAGTTGGGGAAAAGGATGGACGGCTTGGATTGGATCCATGCGTCAATGTGGGGCCTATACAAGTGGCCCACCTAAATATGGCTTGTGGAACCAAGCTAATATTTGTATTTTCCATCAACGTCCAGTGTCCAGGGACGTTGGACGATTTGTGCATTTCGAGTATAGAAGGTGGGCTGCCCAAGTGGGCCACCAAATGATGGGTAGTGTGGATACAACACTTATAAAGTGGGCCTCACCTATAAATGACTTAGATAAAATACATGCCTTATGGTGGGGTCCATCCGGGTGGGCCACACACCACATCATCACATACAACAAGAAAAAAAATGAAAGTGTGAGGAGAGAGAGAGAGAGAGAGAGAGAGAGAGAGAGAGAGAGAGAGAGAGAGAGAGAGAGAGAGAGACATATATGTGATGGAGGGACCCTGACACTATGGGCCCTCCTTTGCAATCAATCATACATCAAGTGGGTCCCATTACACATGAGCCCATCAAATCGAAAATCAATGGTGGAGATCCTCTCTCCACCAAAATGTAAGGTCTAGATGACCCTATTCATGCAAGGAGAATAAACATCATGATGGGGTCCATGGAAAATGGCCCCATTATGAAATGATCATGAGGATTAAGGTGGGGCCTAGGGTCCAAAGTGAGATCCATACCATCAATCGGTAGGCCTCACTTGTCCCTTCATCAAAAAAAGGAAATCTAGGCCTAATAGAGCACCCACCGTTCGATCTTCTTGGTCCGTTGGAATGTCGGTCTCCTTGTGCTTCACTTTGATGGTGGAAGATGAGAAGTGAATGGCTAGGATGAAGGATTTACGGTGGAAAGTGGTCCACACAAAACCACTTTCTCTCCTTAGAATGCATGAACGTCCACCACTCTCTTGCTTGGGATTTTTGCTTGGAAAATGTGAAGAGAAAGAGAGAGAAGGGATGGTTGTAAGAGAGGTGATGGGTGATGGATGTGAGGTGAGAGATTGGGTGACTTTTGGGGTTTGCTTGACTTGTGGAGAAAGAAAGCAGAGTTGTGTACTTGACATGAGGTGATTGATTGATTGATTGATGGGACATGTTGTAGAGATTCTCTTGGGATTGTAACATGCGTTGTTTTTCTTCAAAATAAATATCGACCCACATCTCCTTACAAGGGTATTGGATTGGTATGCAAGACACGGCGTTGGAACCGCGGTAACGGTGCAGTCGTAATGGTATAAGTCTCGAATTAAGCTGACTTAGATCTATAGGATACGACTTAAAGTCGAGTGTAAATGTCGATTATACGTCGCAGGTTGTTGAAATTCATCGGGAGGGATTGCTGGAGTCGACAGAACAGTACAGATTAGGATATGAGTCTTACACGCCCCAATGAACCATCGCTAATCTTGGGCGGTCTATGGGGATCCGATCAAAGATGAAAGTAGGAAAGCTCCTCTTCCTCATCTATGCTCGCCTCGTCCAGCGTGTCAAGCTTCACCACACCTGCATCTAAAGAATGGTCTTGTTGGTATTTTAAAACACCGTTCCAGAGTATGAGTGAGTGATCAACTCAGTGGGTGCCATTACAAAATGAGTTACACAAAATATCAATTCCGAAGGTGAGATTAATGAAAAGCATATAAACACCAATACCTAACTACTCTTGTTAGTGCATATGCATATATTATGGAATGATGCATGGCCTCACCAACAACACTCCTTCAAGCGACTCCATCTTACGATCGCAAATGACAAACACTCCCTCAAGCGACTCCATCTTACGATCGCAAATGACAAACACTCCCTCAAACGACTCCATCTTACGATCGCAAATGACAAACACTCCCTCAATGCGACCTCAACTGCTGAGTCACTAACCTAACTAATGTGATGCATAAATATTCATCTTAATCGAATATTTAATTAAGTCCGTTCATCCAGCAAAATTAGGGAAGCTAAAACACCTTCATTTATTCAATGTCTTTACCTAGATCACTTGGCCCAGGGCAGCCGTAACGGCTCTGAGCCTGTAATCCTTGATCCAAATTTAGGTATCATCCATTTGTCTCACAAATCAATAATTTCAAAGGTAAGACATGATACCTAAAGGTTTGTGGATCAACTCAGTATGGGTCATCACCAAAACACCGAGTATGATTACTCAGTTTCGAGGTGCAGGCTTGTCACATAACCAAATCACCACAAGGGAAAGAGCTCTTCACCCAATTTCATTCATGACCAGGTCATTCGAAAGGTACTCTGACATGGAACCATCGGCCAGGTAATTTAATGGAGGTCGTTTGAACAAGGACCTATCACCTCCGGTGCTCGTTAATCACTATGGGAGGCTCGTCACCCCAGTGTAAGCTGTCAACACGGACACAATGTCCCATTTCACCATGCTCGGATCTCGAGACTTGGTTGTTCATTGGTCACTATAGGGAGGCTCGTCACCCCATCGTAAGCTGACAGATCGAACATGGTGTCCCATTCCACCATGCCCGGTTCATGAGTCTTAAGGATCATATCATTATGGTTAATAGTAGCCTCTCAAAGGTATGGGGTGCTTCAGATTCAGGCAGGCATGACCATACATGGTTGGCCAACTGGTGGACTAATTCTGCTAACTCAGGTGAAGTACGACATAACCTTCACTAGGTGTAATCATCCCATGTAGTCCAACTACTATCGGTTGTCCATCTTCGGCCTAGATTGATCAGATTAGCCTAGGGTAGCCGATCCAATAGGGCTACCCTTGCGAATATTTCTGATTTTACTGGCCAACCCAAATAACTAAATAGTCACAGTCAATCACTAATACTAATAAATCAACTATGCATCTATAGGAATGGGTATAAGCAACAAATCAGGATATTCTAATCTATTGGGCAGTTTTAACAAACATGTAGGTCGCATTACAACTAACATAGCAATTCATATGAGGTAAGGCATGTTGAGTGCATAGGAAGGTGAGTAATAAGAAGCATGCATTTAATCATGGCATAGATTCCAAGGTACTAAAAAGGGAATGTGAATTACACCTAATGGCAGTAACTCAACACATGCATGCATACAGGGTTAGATTTCCCAATAATAAAGAAAGGATCACATGTTACTCTTATTTGTAAGAAATTCAATCATGCATGCAGTAAACAACGAACATTCGAGTAAAATCTGATGCATAGACAAACATGCAGCACAATTTCCAAGTTTAATCAAATTTAGGGATGATCCAACTTCAATCCTTCATGAAAAGAAGGAAAATTAAGGGGGGAAGGGAATGTTCAATTCATCTTAGTCTATTTAACTTATAATTGAGCATTGATTTTCCTATGCATGTTTAGGCAAACTACAAGGAGAATTCATTAACAAAATTCCTACAAATCACACATGCGTAACAACTTCAGTAACCATAATCATTAACTTCATCCTAGGATTGATAATTGGCCACCTAAAGATAATGGACCGCACCTATTTGTCGACCGGAAGCTCTTGTGGTCACTCTAGTGGTGTCGGGTCTGCAAACCTAACGTGTCAAGGCCCTACGTTACATGGACTTCGTGTCAAGATGCATGCATGAGGCTCTAACTAGGGATATATGGAAGGAAGCTCGGATTCTTACCTTAGATCAGATGTAGCTCACCTCAACGGCGATAGGGCTGAGATTTCCGGCAATGTGGAGGTGGGAGTGCGGGAAATCCCAATTTCCTAGCTCCCTTGCACATGCACCCTCCTCCTCTCTCCTTCTCTCTCTCTCCCTCTCCCTCTCTCTCCTCTCCCTCTCTCAGCTGCTGAAAATTCTATGGGAGAGGGGTTTAAGGGTTTTATACCCTGGAATTAAATCATTTGCCCTAGGTTCCATTAATTGCTTCAAACGGCCTTATGGGACCCATTTCTGGCTATTGGGGCTGCCCTAATGGCCCCTTGGCCCATCTAATTTATGGGATAGGTGCCCCATGGCCCGATAAAGGGCTATGCAAAGTTTGATGGCAAATGGATGTGGGGTTTTATCATAAGGGTCTGATTTATGATCAACAGTCACCATTTCTTGATCGGGGGTCAAATTTGGCGGACAAGTACAGGGAAATACCTTCAACCTATGGTAAAAATTTGGGTGAAATCCGACAGCTAAAATGTCCTAATTTATTATCGTAGGTGGTGGGGCCATTTGTTTTAAAATTTAGATTTTTGGCCAATACTTGGGAGAGTTGCATTGTACAAGTGCCAACTGGATGGCGCAAATCATCTATTTCAAGGCATCTTTTAAGTCTGTTGTCCACAATGGACCACAAGCCCTATGAGATGGACATTATAATTTTAGAACTAGCGGCCCACTAACGAGTGGTATAGAGCTTGTTCGGGTAATTACGACACTTCTGGAATAAATTGGGTAGGGAGATTTCTTGGGTATAGCTGTTAATGTATGTATTAACTAAGTTCACAATATAGCCTATTAGAAATTACCGAAAATGGTGATTCGGTCATGTTCACTCTAAATCATAGGTTTTAGGCCTAAAAGAGTAACTGGGTTGATTTGGTCCATTAGTCAAGATCCGGGCCATAGCTGACTCGGCTTCAGGTAGATCTTTAATTTAGTTCTAATTGTCTTGATTAATCAGTGGTAGGTCGGTTAGATTTTGGGCCCTATGTGAACAAATCATGGGGATAAATTTGATGTTTAAGTGATCAGTTGGGTTCATTAGTTTTTTACGATTGATCAATCTTATTTGTATGGTTCTTTATTAGTATCAGTCACGTATAAGCTCACCTCGAGCATCAATGATCCGTAAGTATTGACGTAGCTAGTTATTAAAAAAATTAAAGGATTTCAAATTCAAAATAGCAAAATTTCTGGGTGTTACACTATACCCAAATGATTCTTCTATATCATGTTATTTCTTGGATCAATTTTCTCTAGGTGGGGTGAATTTTGGATTGTCCATGATAGAAGATAGGGGTAAAAATGGCAAGGATAGGACAAATGGAAGAACAAACTACTAAGAAATGTGAATGGAAGGAGGAAAATACCGAAAGGATTACCTTAGATATAGTTGGGTTCGATCGGAAGCCCATGAGCCGAACTTAAGAAAAAGAAGAAGAAATGATAGTTCAAAAGAAACAGTGTA